>OZ002737.1:10109963-10626715 GCA_963924305.1 Polygonum maritimum | reverse complement strand
AAACAGATTACGGCCTTTGGTTATTCCAAAAGGCCGGAATTGAAGATGGCATGCCACACTCGCACATGAGTGGACTTTCTACTCGATCGTTCAACTTGTGCCACTACTGTTTTTGGCGTGTAAGGTTTTTCCTGGCAGGATTCCTTGATTCCTTTGGTCCTACTCCATATCTAGAAGAAGTTTGTATCATATTTTCCAGCTTTTTTAAATAGGTACTTAGGATTCAGGTTAAGGATACAAATATCTGATTGAATTAGAATTGTATATATTGCTGGATCAAATATAAATCCGATGGGTTTATTGATCCAAAGCAAGACTTGTTGCAAAGGGATATCATCAACGTCCTATGACTATATATTATGAGATATTCAACCCTGTCATAAAATTAGTCAATGTTCCCATTGTGTTGTCTCGAGTGGTTTCATGTGGTTGGTCCCCTTCTCTAGCTTGATGTTAACATTGCACGAGGATGTTTACATGGCTCAACCTCCAAGCTTGTTGACAAAGAGTAATTGACACATGTGCGCAAGTTACACAAAGCCATCTACAGATTGAAACAAGCTTCTCTTGCATGGTACAATAAGCTTCGTCAACATCTGTTTTACCAAGGCTTCCTCAACTACATTGTGGGCACTTCATTGTTCATCTATCGGTGTGACTCTCATTATGTCTACTTGGTTGTTTAATGGCAACGACATTATCACCACCAACAACAACCATCATACAAGAGTTGGTTTGTGATCATATATATATGTTCGAAGTTCTCTCTTAAGGACCTTAATTGCTCTCTTTTCTATCTCTTAGGAGTTGAAGTAGTCCTTGGCCGTGTGGTGACATTTTTGTCAATTAATGAAACTACATCCTTAGACTTGCTACAAAGCTGAAATGGAGCTTACTAAACCCTCTTCTACTCCTTTATCGGTGTCAGTGCCCTTGCTCAAGACTTGGGGCCGGGGTATCTTTGCCTTCTCCTAGACTATCGAGCTCTCTTGTTGGCAACTTACCATACTTGTGTATCACTCAACATGACATTGTTTATAGCGTTAACAAGATCTCTCAGTCCATGCAGGCGCCCAACAAACTCATTGGTCGACACTCAAACGGCTTCTATAGTGTCTTAATGGCTCTCTACTGATCTTGGTATCTTCATTTCTTCCTCGCCTCCTCTCAACCCTTCATGTGTTTTCGGATGCTAATTAAGCTTATGATACCACTAGGTACATTGTTTACCTTGGAGGATACTTATATTGGAATCCTTAGAAACAAAAATCCATTGCTCGTTCTTCTCTCAAAGCCAAAAATAATCAAGAAATTCAGTCTCTTTTACTCGACAAACTGTCATTTATTGTGACAACCTCGACCCCACCCATTTGAGTGCCAAACCGTTTTTTCGCTCTAGAATGAAGTACAATGCTCTCGCCTACCACTTTGTACGTGAACATGTTACAGCTGACCCGGTTCCGAGTGTCGTTTGCTCGACATACGAACAACTTATATGGACCTTCATAGAAAGCCCTTGCACAAACCTCAGTTCAAGTAACTACTTTCTAAATTGGTCTAACCAGGCGATTGCCAAACTTGAGACAAAATATTGTCATATAGAACTAGTTTAACCCCCGTACCAATTACGGGTAATGCGATTATAAACCCAATTTAATTAGATATGTGTTGGGCCCTCTAAAAATCAAGCCCATGGCCCGACGAGGGTAAAGCCCAATGACCGAAATCTCAAGATCTATCAGTTCCGAAGATCATACACTCCATTAACACCTCCAACGGCACTGTAGCAAGACGATAATCTTCAACGCTCGAAATCGTAACCACAGGCAAAATTCACGGGATCACGAGCATTGAAGGCAAACGGCTCGATTCCAGGAGAAGGGGACGATATAAAAGGAAGGTTAAGGAAGAGGAAAGGGACACAAGATTGAGCACCCATAATCGACTCTAGCTTACCGAAAAATCTCTTTGTTCTTACCTTATTCTCCCCAATCGCAATCTCTTTTGTCTTAGTGATTAAGTGTATTTGAATTTCGCAATCTGTATTGAGAAGCAGCATCCGATCGATCAATACAAATCAATCACGATTCACATCATTCTCATTATTTCCTTCGTTATTTTATTCATTATTTTTGCTTATAATCTCTCGTTTATTGTTTCTAACGTGTCGTGACGACTTTGTGACTAGGAGTCCCTCATTGTAGCGAAGTAACGCGTTTACGCGGTTAATTCGCCCAAAACAATTGGCGCCCACCGTGGGGCCCTAGCCAAAAAAGAAGTCACGCCTTAAGCAAGCTACCGAATCCTCATCAAGCACGGATGCGACTCATAGCCATGTCGGAGATCTCGAGCCGAACAACAACCAAATCATCGACTCCGACGACAACCAAAATCTCAACAACGACAACAGTAACCCTAGCAACGCCATCAACAACGGCGGTAATGACAACCAGAACCAAGAACTGCCTCTTCAGGAAGAGCCACTAGTCAACAACAACTCCGAGAGGCAGACAGCCGAATCCAGCGCCATTGCAGAGATCCGCGCAACCATGCTCGCGCTCCAAAAAGATTTAGACAACCAAAAAGAGGCTAAAATTACTGAAATTTATGGAAAACAAATTCAGGCTTTGACTAATGAACGTAATTTGCTGCGATCTCAGGTTCAATAGGCTCCGGCTTACCATCTAAGGAGCGACGTGATTAATGACGTAGCCCGGCGCCTGGATATGGAGGACCCCAGCCTTGTTACTCCAAACGGCGCCGGTCCGTCAACAGGTAATCAGGTAACCGCTAACGCGTCGGGGGCAACTCAAGAAAGTGTTGAGGTCGTTCAATTGAAGGAACGCTTCAGAGCCCTGGAGGACCTAATTACTCAGGTCCCAGGGGCTCCTCAGCCGATAGCAGTAGAAAGACGAGATGGTTATACCGACTCGCCCTCTGTACCCGCAATCGTACGAGTTAACATTTCTCGAAAGTATCACGTCCCCGAGATTCCTAAATATGAAGGGACTACTGATGTCGTGCTTTTTAGTTATATTTCATAGGTTGTTTTCTAGTTTGTTTTGCATGTTTTCCTTTGTGTTTGTGTGTTTTGCATAAGATTTCACCTCTCTTTCGAGGGTTGGAGTCGTTTGTGTGTTGTTTCATGTTTTGTAGGTATTTGGAGCATTTTAGAGGAGTTTTCGAGCTTTACCGAGCATTCTAGGAGATGACGATGTTGCGTGTTCGTAGTCAAGTCAAGAGGAGTTTTCAAGGATTTCAAGGATGGATCTTCAAGCCAAAAAGTGCCTCAAAAGAAGCTACAAGAAGTCTAAAAGGAACCCAAGAAACATCAAAAAAGAAACCCCAAAGAAAGGCTAGCAATGGAGCAAGTTCGAGCGAAAACACGAAGAAAACATGATCCTGCTGTAGGTCGGGGCCGACCATCCTGAGGTCGGCCGCGACCACCCTGAGCTGTGACCAAAAGCGAATTCTTGCCGCCCAAGTAATGCTTTTTGCGGGATTTTTGAAATTCGAAAAGGGGGACAAAAGTGGCAGCTGTGGCAGGCTGAGGAAGCTTCCTTTTAAGTTGACTTTTTTGGTACTTCTATTTAAGGGGCTTTTGGGCTCCTTTTCTAAGAAGCTTTTGATAGAGAGAGAGGGAGGCTTGTGTGGGAAGCTAGGGTTAGGGAGAGTGCTCTCTCACTCTCCCTCTTTGGGAGGTGAGGAGGGAAGAGGACGAAGATGGAGGAGGAGAGGGAGAAGATGGAAGACAAGGGTTTGTAGGGAGAAGTTGTGGAGTTTGCAAGGCTTGTAAGTTTGGATCTTGGTTTAATTTAAGATTTCAGCTTTGGGAGGAAAGCCCATAAGCGAAGTAAACTCCCAGGGACTTTCAGAAGAAGAATCTCTTTGAAAAGGCGGAGTAAGAATGTGGGAAGGAGATAAAGACGGTGAAGTAGAGCTTTTCAAACAATAGGAGGAAGCTTTACGAGAAGCCATGAAAACCAGAAGGAAAGAAAGCAAAGAAGCGTACCTCGGCGAAAGAATGAGGAATAGTTGTGAAGTCTGCAGAACCATCATCGCTCCCATTAAATAGACAGGTGATGGGACAGGGCCATCATCCGCTATAACTTCCCAAAACAACTTTCGAAATTCAAAAAACCCTAGAGAAACCGCCAGCGGGATTGTTTCCCCGGGCTTTTTTGAGGGGGTATTGTTGGGCCCTTTAAAAATCAACCCCATGGCCCAACGAGGGTAAAGCCCAATGACCGAAATCTCAAGATTTATCAGTTCCGAAGATCACGCACTCAATTAACACCTCCAACGGCACTGTAGCAAGACGATAATCTTCAATGCTCGAAATCGTAACCACAGGCGAAATTCACGGGATCACGAGCATTGAAGGCAAACGGCTCGATTCCAGGAGAAGGGGACGATATAAAAGGAAGGTTAAGGAAGAGGAAAGGGACACAAGATTGAGCACCCATAATCGACTCTAGCTTACCGAAAAATCTCTTTGTTCTTACCTTATTCTCCCCAATCACAATCTCTTTTGTCTTAGTGATCAAGTGTATTTGAGTTTCGCAATCTGTACTGAGAAGCAGCATCCGATCGATCAATACAAATCAATCACGATTCACATCATTCTCATTATTTCCTTCGTTATTTTATTCATTATTTTTGCTTATAATCTCTCGTTTATTGTTTCTAACGTGTCGGGACGACTTTGTGACTAGGAGCCCCTCATTGCAACGAAGTAACGCGTTTACGCGGTTAATTCGCCCAAAACAATATGTAACGTCAATGATCACGTTAAAATATAGGATCATATATATGTATCTTCGTATTATGATTAAAGTTTAGTAAATCAACTCATAACATAAATAAGTTGGATTTGAACCCAACAAAAAAATAAGTTGGATTTGTTGAAAAAGTTACTTTACAACAAATTCTTGGTAAGCAATAAATCATAATTTTCGGGATAAAGCATCATTTTCGGTAATTTTAAAACAATTTTTATAGGATAAGATTATATGAGATTCTAACTACCTAATTGTGTAAAGGAGGGCCCGGTTAATTTATCAATCTATTGCGATTAATATTTTTTTATATACGCAAGAACCCGGTTAATTATTTTATTAAAGATTTGACACGTGACGCAACTTTTTGTGAAGACTTTGTCTCCGCTTTATACTATAAACACTATAGATGTATATGTTATATATCTTATTTTCCATACCCTAAAAGTTACTTGACCAATTTAGTTAGAGTTTAATTATATACATAAACCCTTCCTGTTAAGAATCATAATTTGCATTACTTTTTTTCCGTCGACCAAAATTTATTCCAAACTAGAGGTGCATGCCTGTTGGCCCTGGCAGGATGCAGCTTCAACCGCCAGAGACCTAAAAAACCTCTTAAACGGGGTTTTGGATCCTACGTTGCTTGGCTTCCTCTGCTTCTAACACGTACATAACATACAATACACCATTACAACATGCCTTACATAGTGCTTTCTCATTCATATACGGACACCTGACGAGTTTAATTATGCACCGACTCTGCTGAGACATCGATGTGAAGGCAGCGGATCGATACAGATAAATGAAGTTCAAGATTATCTTGAATCTGCCACGCTTAATTAATGTCTATACAAATTTTGACCTAAAGGGGATATGCTGTAATGAGAACTAGTTGAAGATCTGATCATTTTTTTCATTCTCATATAAATTATATGAGGATTATTTTAATAAATAAAAGAATAAATTATATGAGATTTGTATAAAAGATAATTTGTATCCTCATATTTCTAACGTGTATATTAAAAGATATAAATTCGATGAGATTGTACAAAAGATAATTTTCCATAATATTTTAATTGGTTGGTTAATAATTTTTCATCCTTGGTAAAAAGTGATCTCTTGATAACGAAAAATATACAGAGATATTCTAACTAACATAATTTCCATTTTCCATTTTGATACGTAATCCAATTATAGTGCAGAATCCTCTTAATTTTTGGTTAATAATTTGATTTTATTAATACTTGCTAAAATAAAAGCACTATTTTATTCAGCCTAGATTACATGGCGTAAATAGTATTTTTTTATTGAAAATCGATGAGGTAGCGCAATTTTTAACAAAGACATGGGTTCCGCTTTATACTGTGTTATAGTAGATAAAAGAGAACGAGGAAAGAATGGATAAAACGATACCAAAATTTACGTGGTTTGTTAACTTTGTGTTAGTTATATAGTTTATTATTATAAAGGTTGAATTGAGGTTACATATTATGAGGTATTTCAATCATTTATTTAGAAACTTTAAGAATCCGCTAACATAACCGCTAAACATCACACTTAAATTTTCATCTCCTTCACACTTTTTCAATCTTTTTACCATAATACCCTTAGATTAATTTTAGAAAAGTTAAACAAAATCTAAGAACTTCCTTCAATTACGAAAATATACTTCCACAAAATTTATATACTACATCCAACGAAATCTTTACTTTACAAAAATTGAACCCACCAAATCCTTTTTTCTACCTTAAATAAGATTTTTATATAAAAAATATTTAATCTTATTATTTATAATTAATACAGCACTATATACTATTTTTTCCTCCCATTTTAAAAAATCTAATATATATATATAATTAACTAGTACAAATCCCATACCAAGTACGGTCCGTACTTGGTACGGGATTTGTACGGTACGGGCGTACGGGTAATGTAAATATAAACTCGAATTAATTGATTTGAGATCGAATTTTGATACGAATCCGCTTTTAACTCGAGAATTTATAATTCAAACCCGATAGACTGAAGTCCGAACCTATTGACCTATATATGTATTTTTATTAATAAAAAGTTAATTTTATAATAGTTCTATTCAATTTTTCATATTTATTTTATTATTTAATATATTATTGACATATGTGAAAGTTTTTCACTATTCTTCGAGATTTAATAACGATAAAAATGTATACTAATTAATAAAGAAAATTGAGAAGATATATAAAAACAATCACTTGAACTTTATTATTCATATAAGAATATAAATTTAAAAAATCATGTTAGGAAAAAAATCTTAAAATATCAAAAATTGGGTAAGAGTAGATATAAGGAAATTGGATAAGATATGAAGAAGACATATGAGTTTTTTTTAGAAAACAATGTAAAAAAAATAAAATCATTATTTTATTTAGGATTGATGACGTGGCGTAGATTTTAACAAAGACTTGGTTTCTGCTTTATACTGTATTATAGTAGATACAATTCTTATTTTTATTACTTTTCTTTTAAAAGGGTTATTAAGGTAATTTTAAGTGTGATACATAAAAAAGGTGTGTGATGTATAGCATCTCCCATCCGCTAATAGCAACGAAACCGTACCCTCAATATTTTGTAGGCAATCATCCCCAAACTTGCTAAATGCATCTCCAACAGATTAGTCATTTTGAAGAAATCTTAAAATTTAAATTTTAGCCTTTATTTTACCCCAACAGTTTCTCCATCTCATTCTCCATAATGGACGAGTCGGGAGAAAAATGCACTTCATTCTATGAATATAGGTGATTCTCCAAAATACATTTATGGTAATTATACATTTCTCTAAAATGCGTTTATGCTAATAGTAGAAGGTTGATATAAATTGAGTTGTAAATTTTAGGTTTTTCTCTTATTTACGGTAAAATTCTTTATTATTAAATATATAATGCGAACTCATCATATATATTACAAAATGTATAGTTTTAATTAGCATAACTCCTCGTGAATGTATGAACTTTTTGCTCATATAAGTCGTAATTTTATTGAGTTTATCCGTACATAAGTCCTTAAATACTTTACTCGGTACCGACCCTAAAGTCATTAACTAGTAATATATAGTCTTTTCAAGACCTAATTGTGAATGCATTAGTTTGTATTTTCTTATACACATTATGATTCTTTAGTATAATTGCTTCTTTATTATTTAAATAAAAAATTAATTATTTTAAAGATAAGTTTGTATAATATTTTCATTTCTTAATTAGTTAAATAAAAATAATAATTAATAAACGTTGAATATTTTTCAAAATAGATAAGATGTTGGAGTTAAATAAAAAATGTTAAATTCTATAAAATAGAGAAGTTCTTAGAGTTGAAGTAGCAAAGATTTGAAGAATATAGCTTTTGTTTCTCCATTTTGAAGAAAATTTTAACACATTTGTTGGAGATGCTCCAATAACGGTATAACCCTCGATTTTTTGGAAGGGGTTACGTTCCTAAACCTTTGGGTAAAGTCTGGTTATTCAAAGTAGATTAATACATTAATGGTACTTAAGAAACATGTTTAATTTTGATTATGAAGATAAAATAAGAAATTTCTCATGTATGTGTGCATGTTTTGCACTAATATAATCGTTGTAGTACGTAGATGAGTAGCGGTGGAATCACACGACACGGTAAAACAATTAACTGAATTAAGGATGTCAGAAATGCTAATTAAGTGCTCATAAAAAAACCAAGGTTAAGACGAATCGATATGAGTCATCAATGGGAACACACAAGAAAAAAACAATGGAGCACATGAAGACCGGTGCGGATCCTCTAGTCCATAATATACTGGTCCACATGTGTCCCATTTTTTTGATTGGCCACGTATTACTTAATATAAAAAAAAATTACTTTTACATCTCCCTCTTTCTGCTCCTTTTCACTTTCCCTTTCCCCTAGCTCTTTCCTCCCCTTCGTTTCCTGAACTCTTTTCACGATCCCCTCTGTTCCTCCTCTCCCAAATTCTTTTCTACCTCCTCTGCCAACCAACACCCAATTCCCCCTCCTCATCGCCATCAAATTCCCTCAAGATCTCAAACTCCCTCCAAACCCCCATCAAACCCCCAAATTCCGACCTCCTTCGGAACTACCTAATCTCCCGATCCAATGGCTCCGACCTCCGTGGCGCAATCTCCACCGTCGATTCCATGCTCCGGCGAGGCCTCCACCCGGACACCACCGCCTTCTCCATCCTCCTCAAATCCTGCGTCCGGGCCCGCCGATTCGACCTCGGAAAGCTCGTCCACGCCCAATTGGCCCGCTCTCGAGTCAACCCGGACTCTGTTCTGGTCAACTCGCTCATCACCCTCTACTCCAAGTCCGGAGATTGGGAGATGGCTTTGGGCAGTTTCGAGAGAGGATCGTGAAAAAAATTCAGGAAAGGAAGGGGAGGAAAGAGGTGAAAGGGAGGGGAATATGTAAAAGTAATTTTTTTATATATTAAATAAATAATACGTGGCTCAATCAAAAAAATGGGACACATGTGGACCAGTATATTGTGGACCCGCATCGCATGACGACTCACCTTTGCCCGGCCCAAAGAGCCAACCCTAAACCCTAGGCTTGGTTTTTTTTTATTTTTATAAAAACCTTTTTTCAGTCTCATAATTTAAGAGAGCAAACCACGTACATTGAAAATCCTAGGGGAAGAACACAAAAACCACCTTCGGAACTCTAAGAACAGGAATCCGATTATGACAGGTGTTTTCTTTTTAATCTCTCATCGCCTGGCTCTTACATCATGTTGTCATGTGGTGGAAGATCTCCCTCCTCATAAGGTATTCTCCTAGATTATCATGTTTTTGATTTTGATTTTATATGTTTTCCGGCTTTTGATTATGATTTTATATGTTTTTCGTTTTTGTAACTACAAATCCAACCTACCAAGTGTTAGAAAATGAATTTTCCTTAGAAAAGCTTGAGTTTTGAAGAAATTTTGGATTAAACATACTAGTGGAGTTTTGCTAAAACGTCCGCAACTTAATTTGTACAAGTCAGTTTTTAGGTTTTTGGATTTTCTTAGTGAACTTTCGCCTGTCCGAAAACATTTTTGGTAATACCCATGCTCAGATTAATATTGCAATCGTTAGTTAACTTCATGTTTGTAAAGAAGAAATTTGTGGGGGTATAGTTCAAACTTTTTTTTTTTTGGTTGAAGGGGCGAGGGGTAAGTTCAAACTTTAATGATACTAATCTTCAATTTACAAAATAATATCTCATCTGTATTCTACATATTTGGTACGTATTAGTATAGGAGATACCATTAATAACGAGGAAATTGATTACAGGGAACAGAAACCAAAACTTTGATCATTATAGTCATCAGTACGTATGCAAAATATCCTACCTCCAATTCTATGACGCATTTTGCAAGGTCAATCATTTTGTCTGATTTTACCTTCACTTTGGAACTCAATCACTTGTACCAGTTGTACGTGTTACATCCAATTCACCCGGAGTTGTATTTTTTTACGGTCAGAACTTATGTTATATTTTGTTTTATTGCCTTTCTTTCCTACTCCCTCCGTTTCATAATAAGTGTCGTTTTAGCTCTCAACACAGTTTTTAAAAAAAGCAACCATTCACTTTAAAACTTACAACTTTTTCTTAATCTTACCACTCATCACATTTTTTTGGCCAATGCATGAACAACTTTAGTCAACAAATACACATTCCAATAAAAGTTATCATCATTCACCCCTATTAAATCACTTTGAAAACCTAAAACGACACATATTATGAAACAAATTTTAAGTGCTAAAACGACACTTATTATGAAACGGATGGAGTATTTTCTAGCTTCCTCAAATTAAGTATACTTTGTATTTATTATAATACATATATATATATATATATATGTTTTAGTGAATGATTTGGTCCTACTTCATGTTATATAAATTCATATTGTCTTATATATATATTTTAAATATATTCATTTTTATCTTTTGAATTAAATCATTCTTATTTAAATTATTTTATTTTATCTGTATTATTTGTTATATTTTAGTTTCTTCACAAAAAAATCTTATCCACTATATTTTCTACATTGAAAATATAATATTATTATTATTTTTCCATAAATAATTATCTTTAAATTATAAGAACCATAATATTGTGATTATAAATTCAACTTCCACATAAAGTACTTTTTACAAGATGCATGTTTTTCTCGATAAAATTCAAAAAAAGTAATTAAGTGTTACACATTATAAATACAAAAAAGTATTTTTTTTTATCAAAATTATTCTCTAAAAATAAGTGTAGCAAGACCGATATGGCCTACCTCCGATTAGGTGATACTGCCCAGATTTTCAGTCGGATATGTAAAATGACAAAAATTTCAACGCGGATTTTCTAGCTAGTCTACTCCCATGGTCCCTCCAGTGGTTCCTTTTTTTCTCTAACTAGTATAAATCTCGTACCATGTACGGTTAATGTAAATATAAAACCGAATTAACCAATTTGAGATCGAATTTTGATAGGAATACGCTTTAACTAGGGAACTTATAATCCAAATCCGATAGACCAAAGTCCGAACCTATTGATCTATATATGTATTTTTATTCATACAATTTTAATTCTAAAATAAAACTATTCAAAATTTCAAATTTATATTATTAATGAATATATTATTGACACATGTGATTTTTTTTCACTATTCTTCAAGATTCAACAGTAACAAAAATGTATACTAATTAATAAGATTTTTTTTAATAAGATTCATTTGCAAAAATGTATACAAAAATGTATAATAGAAAATCACTTGAATTTCCTTATTCGTATAAGGATATATAATTGAGTAAGATATTAAGTATACATAAGGAAATTGGATAAGATATCAAGAGGATATATAAGTTATTTTTTGAAAATCAATGCAAAAATTAAAATCATTATTTTATTCAAGGTTGATGACATGGCGCAAATTTTAAGAAAGACTTGGGTTCCGCTTTACATTGTACTAGTAATTGACCCGTACCTTGTACGGAGTGTTATTTATTTATTAATTATTATGTATATGAACAAACTATAATAATTGCAAATATGATCATATATCTACTTTGTTTTAAAGTAGTTTTCTTATTGTCGTATATCATCAAATATTTTTACAAATATGTTTATTTATATATTAACTTTTTATACATACATAAACATTTATTTAAATGATCGACGCAAAAATGTTACAATATAAGATGCATTTAAAATTTATGTTAAAAATTGTTAAAAAAAGTTCTATTTAAATTAAATTGCATAAACTAACTTATATAAATAAATCAATAATTTTAAATAAAAACTTGGATTGATATAGTATTGTATTTAAAATAGAGAAAATATTTAATAAAAAAAGAAAGAAAACCAAAGTATCTTGTATATATGTTATTATGCTGTGAAACGTTATTTAAATAAAAAGCATATAATGTTAAATAAAAATATTAACGAATTATTATCTCAATTAAGTAAGTAAATCTATCTTTTAACTAATTAAAATGTAATCGGTATGTAATGCTACATATATATCTTCAAAGTAAATATATGTATACATTACGTACGTGTCATTATGCTTTTGTTTAGAGGTGTACCGTGTACATGATTTTAGTGATGTATAATAATGTATACAAATATTGGGTTGGATCATGATATAGTAATAAAAAATTAATATATGTTATTTTCTAATAGTATAATTGGTCCGACTTATCATTCAATGTATACAGAGGGAAAGAGATAAGATTTTCAAATAGGAAGTAAAAAGATAAATTTTTCAATTCAATAGATGATAAAGAAAGTTATATGAAATATATCTATTACTATATACTAAAGCGGAAGCAAATTCTGCCACCATATTGCGCCACATCACCCCCTTATTAAAAAATCTATCTTATTAAAACTTGATTTTATCATAATCTTATACATACTTAATTAAAATATTAGTTCTATCTTAGAATTTGAGTTATTTAATTAATAATTCTATCTAAATATATAAATCTATATCTTATCATTATACACGTTTAATTAATACAAAGATCCATCATAAACCTTTTATTTAAAAAAAATATTTTTTGTCATAATCTTTAAATTCATAGTCATAATATTTTACCCATTTAATTAAATATCATATTAACTTTAAATTATTTTTCGTAATTTTATTATGATATTTTTTTAAATCATCATTGGTAGCAAATTTTACCACTATATTTAAGAAAAATATTCATTCTATTAAAATAATATATTAAATAAATTTGTACTAGCATATCATATTAAAATATTAATAAAAAAGTAGATGTTATCTTTACCATATATATATATTAATATATATATATATCACTAATATTGCTGATTGATTACGCTTTAGAAAAAAGACATATTTCTTAATTATAATAATAGTTCGTTAACATATTTATATATTTATTATTTAATAATTTTTTTAATAAAAAAATCAATAACATATATACGAGATAATTTGGTTTTCTATTTCACTTACTAAATATTATGTATATCTTTAATATTATAATATATTAATCCGAGTTTTTGTTTAACTTATTGATTTTATTATATAAGTTAGTTTAAATAATTTTATTTAAATGCCAAAAGATTTGTATTAATTGTTAATAAAATGTGATAATGCATCTTATCTTATGTCATTTTCCCTCAATTATTTAAATATATGTTTATATATGTACAAAAAGTAAATATATAGATAAAATTTATTTATATATATGATGATATACAAAAAATATGTCATTTTGTAATCCAAAAAATAAGCGTCATTTTAAAATAAAGTATACCTATGATAATATTTGTAATTGTTATAGTAAATTCATATACAAAGCAATAAATAAATAAATAACATCCCCGTACAAGGTACGGGTCATCTGCTAGTTATTTTACTAAAAGGGAAGGATGATGTGGCGCAATATGGTGGCGAAATTTGCTTCAGCTTTAGTATATAGTAATAGATAGATAGATTATAGTCGATTGGTCACCGTAACTCTTTAAAATGAAAGAAAGCACAATCAAAGCGCAAATTTTAAGCACAATCAAAGATTTATTGGTTAATTCTAGGACCAGGTAGACCCATAGTTGTCAGGATCGGGATCCTTGGATCAAATCGGAAGGGGGTAGCAGGATCGGATCGTAGAATCGGATCGTTAGGATCGTAAGATCCTACATTATAACTAAAAAATATATGATAACCTAATATATTGTATATTTTCTTATATATAAACTCTGAAATTCTATAAACATAATTAATTTGATGAGTAAAAATATTTTACGATGAATTGGGTTAATAATTTAATGGAAAAGAGACAAAAACTTTGAGTTTAGTAATAATATATAAATATAATAGTGATTGTTTGGGATCGCAAGAATCGCTTGTAGGATCGTTAGAATCGTTATAGAATCGTTAGAGTCGTGTGTAAAATAAAAATCCAATTAGAATTTTATGTTAAATCATTTAAGATCCTAGTTTAATAAGATCCTACTTAGGATCGTGGATCGATTTATGACTTTTGGGTCGTAGAATCGTAGGATCGAGTCGGGATTCTGATAACTTTGGGTAGACCGGTTTAAAAAAAAGACTAGTACAGTAAGATGGATCATGAAAGGAACCAAGACACGCTGCAAAAATTAATAGGCCCAATGAACTGCTAATATTACAGGATGCAGTTCCCTATTTTCAAAATTTGCCTCTCTTCTTATTTTGGCACCCTGTTTTTGAAGTGTATTACATTTTTGTCACCCCCATTTGCATGAGGAGACCAACAAATTTTAATAAATCATTATTCTAAATTAAGGTCATGATATTTTATAGGATCTTTTGATGTATGATAATATAGTTTTCTTGGATATCAATGGATAACAGTCGAAAGTTATAATTTCCAACTCAACTTTTTTGACCTTCGATTGCAAATTAGAGAATTTGTAAAAAATAACAATATTTATCAAATAAAATGTTATTACATTTTTAATCAGAACAAAAAAAAAATCATGAATACCGACAATAATAATAATTATCAAACGAAAATTCCTTTAAGAATGTCAAGGTACAAGGATCAATTAGGCAGATTAAAAGATGATCGAACTCCCAAGCTTTTGTTTCAGGAAGAAACAAAAAAACAAATGGAATCCAACTAAAATCGGGCCTAGTCCAGGCTGTCCAGCCCAACTCAATCTGACAAGATACGAATATTCCAGACTCCTCCCATCTGAAATCTGAATGAATTGAATGTAGATACATGAAAAATACAGCAGCCTGCAGGAACATGTTACGTGTAGGTGTGTATGTGTAGCAAACAATTAACTGAGCAGCCTCCAAATCATCGCCCTTCTCGTCACATTACGCCATGTCTTCGTCATGCTATGGAGAGTTGTATGGTACTCACGTACGTACCTGGGTGGGTATGAATGTTATGTATAATGCATGCAAATAGCTAGTTAGGACTCGTCAATCCTTTCCGGACTAGATTTTTGGATCGAACCGGTATAGACCGGGACTGAACCGAGGGGTTATCAGTCCAGGCTGACTTTTTAGAATGTAAAACTCCATCCCAGTCCAGGCTGACTTTTTAGAAATATAATAAAGTTTTTATTTTAAATAAAAAATGTATCAATTTCAATGCTATATAGTTCATTTTTAATATTTATGTTTTACATTTATATTATATACTTAATAATATTATATATTCTTTTATTATAAATCATGTATAATCTCTACATATACGGAGTATTATAATTATTGTATATACGGAGTATTATTACTTTTAAAAATAAAAAACCGGTCCAAACGGTGGGATCTAGACCGGAACGGGACCAGCCGGTCAAATTACCGATCGATAAGATTGGCGAAATCCAGTTCCTGTCCGGTTTGAAATGGTCTGGATTTGGACCGGTGTCTACCCTACAAAACACATGCTAAATAAAGTTAAGTACGTACCACACCCGTATAAGAACGATAATTAGTTCCTTCTTCTCTGAACTTAGAGAAATTATTAGCATAATGTAAAAATTATACATTATACTTAATTAGAATAATCAATAAAAACTGACTCAACCCCACCTGACCTGACCAAAAAGTTTGGGTTGAAACCCGAAACATGAATAAACCGAATCCGTCTAACTCAAACTTGTTTCGCCGAGCCCAACATTTTCAGCATGCAAGATTTGGTTCATTATCCGCCATTACCTCCTACTACTACTCCTCCTGGTCCAATTAACACTCATTTTCCGTCCAATATGTTCAACTTCTCATCATTTGATCAAAGCCTAAACGACCCACCACTGCCTCCACACCCACAACATCAACGTAAGCTAGAGAAAGGAGACTCGTCTACACGTCCTCATCCACCACCACTCAGGCTTATTAGAGATAACACTCCTATTATATCCAAGGTTTGCTAAATTGTTCCGAGCCCGACTTATTTAATCTTGGTCATTGATATGTCATATGTGTGTATATATTTATGTTGACGGGTCAATGTAATTCAATTCCATGCATATTATGACGGCTTGTGCATGCTATTGGGCCTAGCGTGCCAGCCTTTTCTTACGCCAAGGCCCCGTTTATTTCGAGATTATAAATGATCCATATGTGAGAAAGATAGGCATAGTAAGCACTGTTAAGTATTGGGCAAATCAATACGTACTTAGGTACTTATGATAGTCAACATCATGTTTATTCACGATGCTTACGATAGTCAACATCCCAACCATACGGTGTTTATGGCGCTTATCTTCCCATGTATAAGCATTTTGGGACTAAATAGTACTCGTATTTATTAATCATTTTTAATAGGATAGGTTTTTTGGGTTCCCGGACCCAGGCCCTTTCGATAGAGAAGCTTTGTCATGAAGAAGTACGGGTATTCTTCGTCCAATTCGATCCTTGTCATCACCCGAGAAACAAAACTTTGGATCGTATCGGAATCTAACAAGTCTCCTCTAATTTCAGCCTGCATTCTTGAAACTTCGTCCACCATTGCATTCCGAAACTTCACTTTCTCCACAATCTCCTCCTGTCCGGACACAAACTTATCCTCCCTGGCCGTTAATGTGAGAATTTGTGGCGGACCCTAGATGGAGATAGCTTGACCGGTCAGCCCGTGTGTCTCCTTGGCCTTGATTACAATACCTCAAATCCTTATAAGCTATCCAGGTGTTGTAGCATCCCACAGTTAAGCACTTGATGATCTCATCAAGGTCCAAGAACCGACTCTGATATCATTTGTAAGACTTGAGACACTAGAAGAACTATCTCAGGCTAACGCAAGGATTTCCCACAATACTAAAGATCTTGAACTACTCTCGTCCTAACACGATTAGATTCATGGTTCACTATTCTCTTGAACCGTGAAAAGAAAGAACTTTTATATTAACTTCCTCATGCATCCTTCATTAAATATATATATCATAATACCAACACCAACTAACATAATCGTAACCTCAGGTAGCTTTAATATTAACATCAACTATGATAAACATTGATTTATCAAACAAACGACCCTAAGTAGTAATTATACCGGTACAATCACTTCTCTCTAATTAGTTAATTAGTTACATAAATTGAATAAACAGGCATTCCCATCATGCATCTCAACACAAGATGAGAGTTCAAAGGATGATAGCGAGGATTATGAGGATCATCATCAACAACAACAACCACCATTAACTTCACGTGAAGCACACAATGTGTGTCAGAAGGTATGTATTCGATCCTCAAATTGATCGATCGATATGTCCTATTCACTTATCCGAAACATTGTTAGCTACTTGTAGCCCCCTTTTCAACTACTAGCTAACATTAGATAATATATATGCACGATAGAGGCGAAGGGATAGAGTCAAGGAGAAGATAAACACGTTAAAGGATCTCATTCCTAACTGTGATAAGGTTTGATATGCTTGCTTAATGGTTTACATCATTTCATATCAATCCATATATATTAGTACCAACTATACGTACGTAATTTTGCAATGCATTTGTCGGAATGACAGAACGACATGGCGTCGGTTCTCGACGAGGCTATTAAGTACATCAAATCATTGAAGTTACAAGCCCAAGTACGTACGTAAGCAAATTAGGCTAATTTTTTGTATACTTGTGTTTGTACTTTGTACAATATTGCATGCATGGATACATCACACATGATATTTGTATTGTAATGTGTATATAGTACTACGGCTGGTATCAACAGCAAGTGCACGCAAGGCCATGGGGAGGCGGGCAGATTCCGGTCGTGTCTCCGGTCGCCAGCTCGATATTGCGGGCCCCACCCTACTTACAGTATGATCTTCATCAACAACAAATGATACTACCATATCATCCCATGATCCTGATGCAGCCGCCGAGTCATGAACAACTCACAAGATCACTCCCGCCAATTCCAAAGAAATCCGCTACTAGTAGTACGAGTACTTCTGCTGCTGAGATCGATAATCGAGAGGTCGAGAAGTCTCTTCCTTGATTTCTCACGTTGAAATCTCATGCCAATCCACCACACTAGTTCAAAAGCCGCGTCTTGTAGCATAGCTTCGTGTGTTTTTGGAAATGTAATGTAATATGCTTGCTTACCGGTAACATATATGTTTTGCTATAATTTCCTTACGAACCATGGTGTTTGTACGTGTATGCTTTGCTAATAGATAGATGTTGCAATGATTCCAATAGTAAGGGTTGTATACTTGTATTTATGAGCGTTTTTAGGTCAAAGTGTTGAAAAAGAGAGAAAATAATGCTACACAACTACACTTTGATTGAATGTAAAACATGGCTTAAATAGCTTGTACAAGAATGTTGAAATAACAAACTAGACAACTCACAATTTCCACTAACAAAGTCACCTAGAAACGTGGCAAACAAACCCAAATCATGTTGCTAATTAATCAAATAAAATAGCTAACTTCAACAAACTCCTAAAATTAAGCTAACAAACGAAGACAAATTCAGCTGCAGTTGCTGACTTGTTTGACTCTGTAACATGAGATTCAAATGGCTAGAAGCTGATGTGTTGTGCAGCTTGATCACTTTGCAACACCTCCCCTTGATCCAAGTGCACACATACCGATTTTTTCCATGAAGAACAAATGCTTGGCTGGTGCCAAGGCTTTGGTGAACAGATATGCGTTCTGCTCATTTGTGGCACAAAACTTCAGAGCAATTTTCTCTTCTGAAACCAGCTTCCTAATGTAGTGATGTTGAACCTCAATGTGTTTGGTTCTTGCATGAAAAGCTGGGTTCTTTGTCATGGCAATTGCTGATCTGTTGTCACACCATAACTCCACTGCACCTTCCTGCTCACATTTTAGATCTTTCAAAGATTCTTCAGCCAGAGGGCTTGTCTCGCAGCAACTCTAGAGGCAACATACTCAACCTCTGATGAAGATAACGCCACCGTGTCTTGTTTCTTCGAGCTCCAAGTAATTGCTCCTGAGCCGAGACTAAAGATCGATCCTGATGTTCTTTTTCTATCATCTAAGCACCCTGCCCAATCAGTGTCGGTATACCCCACTAACCTGAAGTCATCGGCCTGCTCGTACAAAATTCCATGATCGATCGAGCCTGCTACATACTTCAGTATCCTTCTTGCAAGTCCTAAGTGCTGCCTTGTTGGAGAATGCATATATCTCGAAACCACACTCACTCAATAGGCTATATTAGACCTTGTATGTGTGAGATAATTCAGACCTCCATCTAAACTCCTATATACCTTTTCATCAGCTTTTCCAGTTCCATCATCCCTTTGAAGCTTCTCGTTGAGATTCATTGGAGTACTTGCTGTTGTACGGCTTTCAATTGAAAATTTCTTGATCAAATCCTTAGCATACTTCTTTTGACACAAGAAAACCCCATCTTCTCCTTGCCTGACCTCCAGCCCATGGGAATACTGCAACTCTCCTAAATCAGTCCTCTTAAACTCTCCCATCATGGAGAGCTTAAGCTCATTCAACAATTTCTCTGAGGAACTGAAATAGATAATATCATCCACATATAAACACACAACAATGAATTCACCCATACCTCCTCTTTTAACATATAAGGTTAGCTTGTTTTTTCACTTCTTTGAAACTGATTCTCTTGAAAGAAGGAATCAATTTTGCTATACCAAGCTCTTGGAGCTTGTTTTAATCCATAAAGAGTCCTTAACTTATATGCCTTGCTCTCCACTCCTTCCTTAGCAAACCCTTGTGGCTGCTCCGCAAAAACTTCTTCTTAAAGAACCCCATTCAAAAAGGCTGATTTCACATCAACCCGAAAAATTTTCAGCTTTCACTGTGCAACCAGAGCAAGAACAATCCTCATCGTTTCAAACCTTGCAACCGGAGAGAATGTTTCTTCAAAGTCGATTCCCTCTCGCTGAGCATACACCTTGGCAACTAATCGTGCCTTATATGCTTCACAACGTTGCCATCTGTGTTGTATTTTGTTCTAAACACCCACTTCAATCCGATCACATTCTTCCTTGTGGAAGTTCCATTAGCTCCCAGGTTTCATTCCTCCTTATGGCAGTCATCTCTTCTTCCATAGCACCTTGCCACTCACTCTTCTTCTTTGCTTCATCGAAGCTAGTTGGATCAGAAGAGATACGTGCAAAGTCATAATGTTTATAGATGTCTGTCAGAGCTCTCAATCTGATCGGTGTAGAGTCATTTGACGAGCTGACTGAATTCTGACTAGAGGGACTTGAGGGGCTGCTTGAATTTGCTGGTGAGGAAGGTGGACTTGACAAATCATCACCGACATCTGTTACAGCTTGCTCCTCTCCTGAGCAATCGAATGTGACAGTTTTTTGCCTGCTATCACTACACTTCTTCTCTTCCCAATTCAGACCTGTATCTAGCTTCATTGTAGGTCACATTCCTACTAACAACAATCTTGCCAGTAGAGGGGTTATACAATCTGTAGGCTTTTGACTGAGTTGCATAACCAATGAACACACACTTTACTGCCTTATCATTAAGCTTTTATCTTAAATCAACATGAGCATAGGCAAAACAACTGAAAATTCTGAAATGACTTACAATGGGCTTCTTTTTCCTCCATGCTTCGAATGGTGTCATATTCATGACCGCCTTAGTTGGAGAGACATTCAAGGTATAGACAGCAGTGGCTATGACTTCACTCCAGAAAGCATTCGGCACTCCTCTTGCCTTGAGCATACATCGTGCCATTTCAACCACTGCTCTATTCTTGCGTTCAACCACCCCGTTCTGCTATGGGGTATACGGTGCAGTAAGCTCTCTCCTGATTCCTTGCTCATCACAAAACTTGGAAAATTCATGTGACATGAATTCCCCTCCACGATAAGTTCTTAACGCCTTCACACATAATCCTGATTGCTTCTTAACCATAATCTTAAAACTCTTAAAATTCTGAAAAGCTTTAGATTTGGTTTTAAGAAAGTAAACCCAACTCATCCTGCTATAGTCATCAGTTATGAGTAGGAAATACTTACTACCTCCAAGGGACGATGTTTGCATTGGCCCATTCAAATCGGCATGAAGAAGCTCTAAGCAAGTGCTTGTTTTTCAAGGCCATCCTGTTGGGAATGAGCCTTTCGACTGTTTGCCGTAGACGCAACCTTCACAAAATTCAAGCTCTAGCTCCTATCTTGGGAAGCCCCTGCACCATCCCTTTTGAATTCAATAATTTCAATCCCTGCACATTCAGATGCCCATACTTGAGATGCCAACACTTTGCATCATCATCACCCTTTATTGTCAGTGCCCTGCTCAAATTTCCTGACAAATCAAGCGGAAACATTCTGTTCTTTCCCATAGGAATCCTTACAACAATCTCTTTAGCCTTGTCAAGGATCAAACAAGCTTCACTTTCAAATCTCACAAAATAGCCAGATTGAAGAAGTTGCCCCACACTTAACAGATTATTGGCTAAGTTTGGAACATATTGTACATCACACAAGAGTTTAGTGTTACCTTGCTCTGTGGTGATTGCAACAGTACCTTTGCCTTCCACTTCCAATTATTTTCCATCACCAATTCGGACCTTGATCTTCTTTGTCTCATCCAATTGCTTGAACATGGATCGTTTGCTTGACATGTGATTTGAGCACCCACTGTCAATGTACCAGACACCTCCTACATCGCATCTTGATGTCTGTTGAGCAAGCAACAATTTTTCTTTATGTTCTGCATAATTGGATTTCTGATCCCCTTTTTGCTCATCTTCCTTCTTCTTCCAGCAGGATGCCTCTTTGTGGCATGGCTTCTTGCAGTAATAACACTTAATAGGCCCCTTGTAATTGCCTTTTAAGGAGTCGTCTCTTCTTTCACTGGATTGGCCTCTCCCTCGACCTCTTCCTCTGAAACCTCTTCTTCCTCCACCTCTTCCTGAATTCTGCTGAAATCTGTCTTTGCCAGATGACTCTCCTTTTGCTTGGAAGGATTTGTCTTCTTTCTTATCATCTCCCTTGGAATTTCTCTCTTCATGTGCTTGAAGAGATTCCATGAGTTCATCAAACGTGTAGGTCTCCATATCCTTGGATTCCTCTATGGCGGTGACTACATGATCAAACTTCTCTGTAAGGCTTCTTAAAACCTTACTCACCACTTGCTGAGTTTTAATCTCCTCTCCATATGAACGCATTTGTTGTGTTATGCCGGACATTCTTGAGAGGTACTCTTGAACTGTCTCCTTGTCCTTTATCTGAGCAGTTTCGAACTCCCTTCTCAAGGACTGTAGTCTGACAGGATCACCTTCTTGTCACCCATGTACTCTTACTTGAGAGTATTCCACGCTTCTTTTGCGGTAGAAGCTGTTGCGATGCGCGGAAACACTTCATCATCTAATGATTGTTGGATGATGAAGAGTGCTTTGACATCCTTCTTCCTTTTCTCTCTTAACGCCTGGTCTGGATCCTTAGTTGCATTGTCTTCAAATCCACTTTCGACTGTACTCCACAACTCTTGGGATCTGAAGAGAGTCTTCATCTTAAGACTCCAAAAGTGATAATTCACCCCTTTAAATATGGGCAATTGATTTAATGAGTTTCCATTCCCATTATTTGACTGCATGATGAATGGTTCGCTAAACTGATTTTGTGTTTCCCTGTGGTTGATTGCTCACTCCAAACACTCTTCCAAACCCAAGATTACTCTCTCGCTCTGATACCAAAATGTTGGAAAAGAGAGAAAACAATTCTACACAACTGCACTTTGATTGAATGTAAAACATGGCTTAAATAGCCAGTACAAGAATGCTGAAATAACAAACTAGAAAACTCACGATTTCCACTAACAAAGTCACCTAGAAACGTTGCAAACAAACCCAAATCATGCTGCTAATTAATCAAATAAAATAGCTAACTTAATTGACTCAACAAACTCCTAAAATTAAGCTAATAAACGAAGACAAATTCAACTGCAGTTGCTGACTTCTTTGACTCTGTAACATGAGATTCAAACGGCTAGAAGTTGATGTGTTGTGCAACTTGATCACTTTGCAACATAAAGTTCAATTAGGCTAAGTTCAACGAAACCAAAGTGTTGGGACAATATTAGGAACTCTTGTTTTAAAATACGGGAATAAGGATCTCCTCGTTTGTAGTTAGATGACAAATACCATTGATAACTAATGTTTTATACTAAAGTATTGTAACTATCGAAAAGAAACTGTGAAAATGAATGAATTGAAAGTGTTCTAATATGTGGGAACTAGCAAGTTAGTCCAAAAGGCGACAAGTGTAGAAAACAGTCTGCATTCGCAATGCCTAAGATTAGACGCACAAAAACTTCCAACATGGCATTGTCCCCTATAGTCCTGCATTGTGCCCACCAGGTTTAAATTCAAATAAGGTCACATGTTAATGAAGTATAACATACGAATGACTCAAGACAAAAAGTGTTAACCGTAATATCTATCTTAGGAATATTGTATTAAATCTTTACCTAGTATCTTTGTATTAGGGTTTGTTATGAGTTAGAGTATGTACTATAAATACTCTTATTATTCATTCAATACAATTACACAAGGTCTATTCAATTGTTCTCTTCATATGGTATACTAGTAGGCAAATCCCGTCCGTTGGACGGGCGAAAGCACGTCAGAAAATATTGATCGGTAAGGATTGCTTCTGCTTTATTAATTAAAATTGTCGCCAATTTTTGAGCACCAAATCATTCATGAGAGGTTACACTCCAAATTAGCATACCATTTTTGCTATAGTAGATATGCCCAGGTGGGAAGCTTATGAATCGTTCACAATCATCACTCAAGGCTTTCATTTTTGAAGCAAACTAAACTGATCCTGTAAAAGTACACAAGGTACAAGGTACAAGGTGTAAGAGTTCCATCAAAAAAGTTAAAAAAACATGTGCCAATGTGCACTTTATAAAAATCATAGTTTCCATGTCAATAGTGATAGCTATCATAAAAATCACATGGGTCAAAAAGGCTATCAGTAAATTTTTCAAGATTCCAACACCCTTTAATCAGTTCAAATTTCAACAAACTTAATACGACCAAGAAAATCAAGTTAAGTTCTATGCTGAAATATTAGGAGGAGCACATTTTAATTAGCAACACACCAAGAAAATCCGAATCTATATAAGGGGAAAGAGAATCCGACGGATGGAATCCGACCGGGGAAGAAGAGACGGCGAGGGAGGAAGAGGGGGCGACGGCGTCGGCGGAAGGGGCGGTGGATTCGAGGAAGGTGGAGACGGCAGCGTCTAGGTCGAAGTTGTGGCTCTCGAGGAAGAAGAGGGCTCCGTAGATGGTGGCCACTGCATCCATCGTTCAAGTAGGTTGGGTATAGAAGACCAAGCTGGAGAAGCCCTTATATAGAGACGGAAGAAAGACGGAAGACGGAATGGATCGGAATGATGAACGCCCCTGCTGACCATGAAAGTGAATGTGGAATGACAAGGGTTTTGGAATCAGTAATAAGGGAAGGCCACCGGGCTCCATGAACCCCCCGATATAAGTGACGGAGAAGTTGAGGGATTTTGATTGCAGGTCATTAAAACGGGGAAAGCAAACATTGAGGGATTTGGATTGCACATCATTAAAAAGGGGTAAGCAAACATGGAGTGCCTTCTTGAAAGCTGATGCTTTTGTTTGACCCTTTTTGGGACAATTTTAAGTGTAATATAGATATAGATATCATAAGCCTACAAAGATCCTTTGACCTGATTTTTTCTTCTCCCACAAAATCCTTTCTCATGGCACTTGATTCGTCTATCATGTTAGCCGACCCTCAAGTTCCCACCGAACCATTCATTATGGTTCATCTCTCGAGCGTCATCAAGCTCACGTCCACCAACTATATTACTTGGAAGTGTCAAATTCAGGCTATCTTGAGGGGTACAATCTCTTCAAGTACTTGGATGGTACGCTTTCTAGACCACCCGAACAAGTGACGGTCGAGTGCAAGACTCAACCTAACCCGGTGTACCTCTCTTGGAAGCGTCAAGATCGCCTTCTCTTTGGGGTTATCTTGGGCACGCTCAACAAGCTCAAGTCCACCAACTATACTAGTGTCAAATCCAGGCTATACTTGAGGGGTACAATCTCTTTAAGTACATGGTTGGTATGCTTCCTACACCACCCGAACAAGTGACGGTTGAGTGCAAGGCTCAACCTAACCCGGTGTACCTCTCTTGGAAGTTTCAAGATCACCTTCTCTTTGGGGCTGTCTTGGGCACGCTCTCCAACTCGGTGCACTCTCTCACCACTCGTGCCAAGACATCCAAAGAGGTTTGGGACATCCCCAAAAAGACCTATGCTTCCGCATCTCGTGGTCACATTTAACAAGTAAAGTACAAAGCTAGTCAACGATGCAGAGAACGGCACCCGAACCATTGCGGAATACATGTACTCTATGCGAGAGTCGGCTGAGATCTTGGCCCCCTTGGATGCTCCTCTGTCCACCAAAGAACTTATATGTTCTTAAAGGCCTTGATGACTCCTATCAAGTCATTCTCGATGGGGTTAAAATGAGGATACCTCCATCTCCTTCGACGAACTACATGAGAAGCTTACTGTCCAAGAGCTGCGTATCAAGAAGTTTAGCAAGTCGGATGGCACCATCACGGCACTCAATGCACATTCCATGTACGCTAACGGCAAAGGTATACAAGTCATCTCGATCTTAGTCTACATGGCAACAACTTGGTTCTTACTCAAAACCCTACAAAACCACAAACTTACTCCTTTTCCAACAACCGGTCACAACACCCTCCACAAAACAACCCTAACTCGAACACTGGAAACTGACCTCGCCCCTTCAAAGGCCGTTGTCAGTGGTGAAAAACCATGCATTGGACATGTCATCTCTCAGTGTGAGGACCTTAAACGCCAACACCCAAACCTTACCCTAGCTGACTCAAACCGATTCCCGGCCAATCAAACTGATCCTCAAGCCAATTTGATCCTACCTAATCCCACCCGTAATGATGGCTGATGGACAACAGTGCTTTGCATCATGTCACTAAATGACCTTACCAATTTAGCTCAACCCTATCCATATAATGGACCAGACGAGCTTGTTGTTGGTGATGGCTCCAGTTTGCACATTTTATTTAATGTGTATCAATCTAATTTATGATAAATGTAATACTATTTAATTTAAATCAAAATAAATATTCAATTGGTTGTATTTATTTAATACACTATGTTAATAAAACACAATAAATATTCTTTTACATTACAAAATGAAGAAGAGTTTTAAATGAAAATTTTAAAAGGATGCAAACTTTTTTATAGTTGATTCACTTATTTTATTTATTCATTTATAGTCAATAAAATAATAATTATTTTTGTAACAAAAAAACCACAAAAAAAGAGTTTTTTGAGGAAAAACAAAAGAAATGGCATACAGTGAACTTTTTTAAAAGTTCAAGGGTACGGGGCGAACTTTCTGAAAAGTTCAGGGATACCACGCAAAATAAGTTTTTTTAGGGCAAGATTCGGACAAGCCAAAGACTCAAGGCCACCAAACGGAATTTCCCTTTATTTAATTAGGTTCGAATAGTACACGGGTTTGAAGCAATGACTACAAA
The DNA here is from genome assembly GCA_963924305.1 of Polygonum maritimum. Classification (NCBI taxonomy): domain Eukaryota; kingdom Viridiplantae; phylum Streptophyta; class Magnoliopsida; order Caryophyllales; family Polygonaceae; genus Polygonum; species Polygonum maritimum. The sequence goes on along the minus strand of OZ002737.1, from coordinate 10,599,905 downwards.
CAAAGTTGGATTAGATCATATTAAGTGGTTTTAGATTGATCAAATCCTTAATACCATTATTATTTGTAGGAACGATTAATACTTTGGAGACGTCGCACCTATGATGTCGGCGACCAGAGTCAACAACTTAGGTTTACGGAATAAGAACACAAGAAAGACTTACGCAATACCAGATTTAACACGGTGATTTAGAGTGGAAAACCCTCTACAAACCAATTAGTTTGTCTAGGGAAAAAGCACTTGTCTTTCAAACTTCAACTTGAACTTGAAAGGATTTGAAGAGCACTTCATCTTGCTATATTGATCTCTCGGATTATATTGCAAAGGTGTTTCTACTCTAAAAAGTAGATCTCACACTCTCTTGCAAGTACTCTTACCTAAGCCTAATCCTCACTCAATAAACTCACTTGTACTCAACCTCACGAAGAACGAATCACATGTTCTTCTTACAACATCACACTCGCAACACAAGAATTCACCGAAGCTTCTTCGTTCTATATATCAATGAATCTGGTTGGCAACCTGTTTGGAACAATCAAACACAAAAAAATTTTTCTAACATTATTTTTACAAATTTTAGCTCAATACTAAATTATATTAAAATAAATAAGAATATAAATACACGAACATAAATTAAATTATTTAAAATTATTAAATATCATTACATTTTATTTTTTAACTCATAATTGAGAATGATACTAACACCAACATTATAATTAAACTTTATATCTACATTGAGAAAAAATATAAACTACAAATTAAGATTTAAAATAGTAAGTATTAATTGAAATATAATTATTTTTAAACGCTTAAACATATTCAATTAGATATTCATATTCTATTTATTAGATTTCTAAATGAAACACTTGAGACTTGAGAGGGTTCAGTGTACAGGAAGATCAATCTTAATCTCTAGTCATGTTTGCCCCAAGCGAGAAGAAAGAGTCACTCCCTGCAAGAGGTCACCTCTAGCCAGGTTCAAAGAGCCAGCCAGCTGATTTAGGCCCTTAACCCTAGGCCTTGTTTTTTCTTCTTCTCATATGTCAATTATATAATCCTTTTTGTGGGTTTCAAATGTCCGGCCAAATCTTACGAGGGAAGTGCAATTAACAACACCAAGACTCCAAGTACTAATTCGATTGAGAGAGACGAGCTATGTGTGGCACCATGTACGTGTTTGCTTTTCAATTTCTCATCACATTGGTTGTCATGTGGATGTGATTCTGGATCTTCCTCCTCATTCTAAGGTATGTAGTATATATGATTCTTCAATTCTCCACCTCCAACAATTCTTTTCAAGTCCTATTTGATTTTCATGTACGTTGCTCAATTTCATCCATGAGATGGCTAGCTAGATAAAGAGGATAAAGTAGAAATCTTGATTTTTGATCTACTTTGTTAATTTTGAAGGCCACAAATTAATATATGTTTCCATCTTCAAGTTCATATGGCAAGAACAAACTCGAAAATATAGCAAGCGACTTAGCCTTAACTTACTCATCGATGATTGTTGTACAAACGGTGTGTTAGAATTAGCGAGGGAATTGTAAAAAGACTTTTCATAGGATACATATATATGCGACAATAATCCCAGTGCAATTCTTTTTACGGAAAATCCGGGGGTTAAGATGGAACACACATACATATAACAGATGATAAATGGATCGATATGATTCTTTATAAAAGAACTCCGATCAAGCAACTAGTTGTTCAGAAAATCTCTACCTCTTGGATTGGTATCCCTCCCACCCGATTCATTTGCATACGACCTCTAAACTTTAACTAACCAGCTACTTGACGATCTCAACCTGATCAACCCGTCTAACCCATTTGACCGGTTTGTCATCCAAGTTATAATTGGACCGGACCCAACTCTAATTATTTGTTACTAATGTCAATAATTATTGATAAGTAATTACTTAAGTTACACTATTTACAAACAAATAGGGCCGTAGGACACACGTGGAGAGGGAAACTACAAGGCCGGTAGGGAATCTTGACAAGTGTCAAACTGACAATATATTTAGATACCGTTTTTTTTTAACCTATGTTTAGATAAACATTCTGTTTTTGAATATTTTGCGATTAACATTTTGTAACGAATTTATGCATTTCTCTTGTGGCTTTTATTTCTCAAGTGGAACTTATTTACAAAAAAAAAAATTGGATGAAAATCGAGCAATCAATTAAGCTTCAACATCATTATTCAAAGTAAAACTATTTACAATAAAATAACTTTAAATAAGAGTCTAATTATAGAAACTATTAAAATCTTACAGTGAAATAACTTTAAAAATAAAAATCCAAATTAATATAATTAAATAAACTTGGATTCTTATCCAACAAGAGTATAGGATAAACAACGGGAAAAAGCGAAATCAATAGATACTTCTCGATCGCTAGTTACAATCGATACCTCTCGAAAACTGGAGATATACAAATATAAATGGATAGTCATCGTCCACCAAAAAAATGGATAGTCATCGAATTTTAGCTTATCAAAATTAAAGCGGTATTGCTTGGGCGATGATTCGGAGGCTGTCCATTTGGATCATTAACCTACATCACTGTACGTGTCAATAGCGATCATTAAGAATGCTTTGATCGGGAAGGTGGAATCTTGTTTCCCTTCGGCCACGACAACTCCCACAATCTATAAACCTAATTACGCCTTGCTCCAACCTAATTACATCATGTGTACGTGCAAATTACCACCATCCATGCCACGTTTAATTTTCCGTTACATTCCAAAAGCTTAGGACCTTAGTCAGTTGCCAGTATTTTGGGGATTTAAAACCTCTTATGACTTATCTATTTCAATTTTTTATTTAATTTCGCACAATAGTCTAACTAATAGTACTTCTGATCTAGGATTTGTCTTTAAAATTGAGGAGGTATATGATTTTCCTAAAATATTCTCAATTTTGTAAAGTTTTTTTACTTTTAGTATATACTTATGTAAATATTACTCCGTATTAAATAAGCGGATCAGACTAAAACGACCAATGTTTCTACCGGAGGAAATAATACACAATTTGGAGTTATATGACATTATTTAACGAGAATAACGACCAATTACAAGTATCAAGAATTGAGGTAGTTATGGGCAGTGACTGACTGATATAGTGATATATATGCTCAAAAAATGTAGCCCCAGTTTCTGGGACAATGTAAAACTATAAGTTACGTTAAGTTGGTCGACAACGTTTGACGTATCTCACAACCGAAAACCCTATACATATATATCCTCTCCAAAACTTGCAAGAGCTTATTGTATACTTCGGCCTTAACTTATCTCAATCATAGATCATGAATAGCGAAGATTTGGCCTACACCTTGGATGAGATTTTGAGTGAACCCGATTTTCTCAAACAGGTTTCACTTGATTCTCCTCTCCTTGATTATACATGTAATCCTTCTTCTTCGGTCATGGTCACGGACCAAATTACTAGCTGTACTAATTGCCCTTCCGATATCCTCAACGTATCATCATCATGTGATCAAATCCCTAGCCGACCACCACCACCACCACCGGTGTTGTCACGACCACAACCTCAACCAGGACATGACATAATCAAGTTTGAACACGACCCACCTAAAATGTCTAAGGTTGCCTACATATATACATACATTCGTTCTTCTAGGCTTGTTTTGTTTTCATAAAATGTGTACATATATACTTTTCATATATATGAGGGTTGATTAGTTTCCTCTTAATTATGTTATAAATAGAATAAACATGTGCTCACATCAAGCGCCTCAACTCAAGAGCAGAATTCAAAGCGTTATAAGCATAACGTGTCACAGAAGGTATGTTTTATTACCATATGCCAAAATTAATTCCCTCTCTCTCTCTCGTATCATTATTTCGATACCATTGATTAAATAGTGATCGTTTGCATTACAGAAGCGAAGGGGTAGGGTCAAGGAGAAAATGGAAACGTTGAAGGATCTTATTCCTAAATGTGATAAGGTTTGTTGCCCCTAACCTTAATCTGGCCATATCATAGTTTCATCTATGCATTTTCATTAATTCTTACTTCTAAGCTCTAATTAAGTACGTAGGTTCATCTAACTAGCATAGTACCTATAGTTTCAAGTTGTGTAGTTCAATTCTTGTGGTTTAGGCGTATAGCAGTGCATTATCTAGCCTAGGTATCTAGGGAATTTTTATTCTTGAGAACCCGGTTCCATTAAATTAACCGGTTAGTTAATGGCCGGCCTTTCTGTGATCATGGGGTACGGTTCATGTACAATTGGATTAGGTTATGTACGTATGTATTAGCGATAAAATCAATTAATTGGTGACGAGCTACCTAATAATGTTGCTATGCTTGAGCGTGACAGAAAGGAATGGCGTCCATCCTGGATGAGGCCATTAAGTACATTCAGTTGTTGAAGTTTCAAGCCCAGGTATGCAAGCTAATCAATTTCAGTTTCTTTCCTTAACTAACGTCGACACTTCATCATTTAGAGTTGGAAGAAAGTAGTTACAAGGCTTCTTCGAAATTTGCGATTTGGGGAAGCTTTGGTGTTACAAGGTTCTTCTTCCGTGTACATATATCTTCACAAGGCATTTCGTCCAAGCTTAATTACTTGTTTTTATCCCACCTAGTTCTAAGGCATTGCCATGTGGTTGATTGATTACAACTTAAGTACAAGGTTTAATTTGCACACCTAATGAGCTCCAAATGGCATCCTGGTGCAATCTATTATGTCTAGCACACCAGATTATCGATCAAAGTATGTCGCTGCGCAGATGGAGGCGATCTAAGCCTGAAAGTCGGATGCCTTTCTTTCGTCTCCAATGTGTAGCATCCCTAAATCAAGTACGCAAGTCGATTAGTTCTAATCTGCTTTTAATGAGCCCACACACTGACTTTTCCCATGGCAATTTGCTTGTAGTGGCACTTAAACCACATATGTTTTCAGGTTTTTTTTTTTTTTTTTTTTGGTCAACAAAATTTAGGATGAGGGGATGGTGCCCCAGTCCAAGGGCAGGGAAGACCAAAGGGCTCAGAGAGCTCTTACAAGGGGATTTACATATGCCTCACCTCAAGGAGACTAGGGGGATCGAACCTGCGACCTGTCAGACCGATACCCTGCCATGCTCCACTAGACCAACCCCATGAGGTTTCAGGTTCTTTTTTTTGTTGTAAGCGGGTCACCTTAATTGCGCCTCAAAGATTAAATAACAATACTGATGTATTGTTTTTTCTAATGTATGCCGTTAGGGCAAAGATTAAACTAGCTCCTTAAAATTGCAATAGTTGTTTAATATATACTATAGTTTTTAGTATTTTTTGTACAGAGTTCACGAATTTTCTTAATTATACAATTTTAGGTCCTTGACTACGTTAGTATGATTAACCTAGCTATATGCCCTTAGGGCCGGCACAATACTATCTTGCATGAGTTTCCATTCATTTATCTCCCATTGATATTATGATCCAATATTATTCATGAATTCATGATCATGCAATTTCACGCATTGACTCAATGATCATTACATATTTATGTTGGAGTTAATTTGAACTCATGTGATTACATGCATAATATTGTATCATAATCTTTAGGACGATCCTGACTAATTTGCTATACTGCGCTTATTGCATGCAACCCAGTATTACAGCGGAAATGAACAACAACAATGGCTGGTGGCGCAGCAAACGGCATGGGGTGGCACACAAATGCCTATGATTTCTCCGGCAACCACCTCTTCAATGCGGGTCCCGTCCGACTTACAATACCCTCCCATGGTTGTGATGCATCCTACATACTTCACTCCTGCCAATTCCAACGATACCAAATGATCGATCATATCTCTTCCTTGCATCTTCGCACGCGTCCATGGCATGCACGTACTCTCGATTTACGCCACACTATATACATAGCATGAATAAAAACGGACTTTTACCAACGTTTCATGTGTTGAAGGGTTGAAATGTTGTAATGCACCACGGTTTGTTAAATTAGCAGGGTATTTTGCTATTTCGACGAACCTGTCGAGTGCTTTTTATTTTGTAAGCATTATACATATGGGATCTTAACCCGACATACATGTACTTTTGTAATATATTCATTTGAAAATGTGTATTTGTTATTTCATGCTGTTTTTTTTTGTGTTTTCTGGTCTTTTTACCCCTAAATCTTATTGGAAATTGAATCAAACAAGGTTGCTTGTTCAAAATTTTCATTCATAGGCCAAGCAAAGTTTAACTTTAAGTGAATTGGCACTAATAATGATAAATGATAAACAATTTAGAAAGCTTAATATCCAAAGAAAACTTGGATTCCACAAGTGTGTTTAATTTGGGGTGGGGAGAGGGGGAGTGGATTCCACAAACTAATTAGGAGCCTTTTTCATTATATTTTCAGGCTAAAGAGCATATATAATTTAATCGCTTATAAAACTTATAGAAAGCTTAATTTGTCAGAGAAGACGTTATTCTCCGCAAATTACTTTGCAGTTTAATAGTTTAATTATGAATGTCCTAATTATTGATTTTGCCATATTGAATATTGATTGTCCAAAAGCCATTTGGATTTTATATATATATATATATATACATATATATATATATATATCAATATTGAGATTGAGATTATTGCAATTAGTATTTGAAGTTATATTTAATAGGCCGAGAAGATAATTGAGGTGAAAAATCCATGCTCTAATCATAATTAACATCAATATATAAACACATCCCACCTCTATATAATATATATTCGTATTAACTTACCCGGGAAATGAATGAATCACCCCCTTTCTCATTCAAAAAAATAAATATATAGTCGTATTGATTTTGTTCAAAAATATCTTGAATAGTATCTGTTGGATAGTCATTTGTTCTCATGGGTAAAAGTGACTATTACCCTCATGGGGAACAGTTCTACTATTATCAAGTTAAAAATATTACTATCCACAAGTTGACATTGGAAACAAGGGAACAGTTGCTCTTTTTTTTTTGAATAAAAGGTTAATTGTATAAAAAAAGACGACGGTTACAAAAACGCTAACAAGCTAGCTATTTACATTTTCACCACTCTCTAATCTCTCCAAAAAATTCCTAAGATCTTTCGATCTCGCTTTATGCTATTTCTAATGTGGCTTTGACACATAAGGATACAATCTTCAACATCAATTCTTTCTTGTCTAAACACAATAGCATTTCTAACTTTCCAAACAAAATACATAACGACACAATGGCAGTGGTTCCAAAGGTTGTAGTGGAACGACCCCTTTCTCTGAAAGCCTGTGGACTGGGTGATCCAATGCTCAATGTCCCTGCTTCTTCTTCCAATCGGAGCCCATTTCAAAGTGCTAGTAAGGACTTTGCTTGCATAACAGCACTCGAACCATAGATGATTGTAAGTCTCTTGCTACTGATGGCTACACAACACACAAAAGTCATCAGGGGCCAAGCCCCACACCTTGAGATTAACTCTAGTGCTAATGCCACCACTAAGGATCTTCCAAGTGACAAAAGCCACTCTAGGAGTGTTAAGACGACTCCAAACACAGTCTGCCCAAGGAACCTCAGAGCCTTTCCTTCTCATACTGTCATATAAACCTCTGTTGTCAAATTTACCATCCCTGGAGCTAACCACATGAACAATTGGCCCTTCCACAGAAGTGAAGAACTCATCACGCGGGCTTAATATTGCCTTCCACATGAACTCATCACCTCTGCTGTCAAACTTCTTCAACAGTTGCATTGATACCTCTCAAGGGAACAATTAACTGTTACCATGTGTTCAACGTCATCATTCTCTTGTTTTGATGATGACAAACTCTATATCATTTAACCTTGTGTTTGAGTGTATTGATTGAAGGAAAAATAACCAAAGAAGAATGAAAGCTGATGTGAGGGAACAACGTGAGGGAACAACAACATCTACAGAGTAACGCCTTACTATACTTAGTAAGCGCGTAGGGTTTTCAACGAAAACCCTAATGAGCCGTGTTTATGGGCTTAAATAGGCCTGGAAACACATGGGAATATCAAGAAGTTCTCATCCAACAACTATGAAAAGATTTGGAAACAAGATAAGATCTAGAAAAGATATGATAGAGTTGTTGAAGAAGAATGTGATTATTTATGGGATAAACACACGTAGATATATAAGTATATCTCACGTGGGCTTAGACTATAAATATGATTGAGGTGAGGTTGAGAAAACTGACCGATTACACCGATTACAGAGAAGAGAAGAGCTTAAGAAGAGAAGTACTCGAGAAGAGCGAAGAAGAAGATCGAAGAAGCCTCGTTAAAGGTTTTAGTAATCACTCTTAGTTTTTGTTATACTTGTTTCTTAGGATGAGAAACTAGGGTTTGTAGGTGCATAATCTTGGGATTAGATTAGACTACTTGAAGTCCCTGTTTGCCTTGAAAGAACTTGTAATTGGCATTAATAAAAGTGATTGTTAAAACTCCTCTAACGAGGGAATGGTTTTTCTCTTGAACAACTAGTTGGTTGTTTGAGGGTTTCCACTATAAGTAATTGTGTCAACCTACTCTTACCTGCTTGTGTTAGTATTGTTTTACTACTTTCGGCTGCCTAGTTCACTGTTACCCCCTAGGTAACAATGTATGTATACTAACGTTGATCCTAATATTATCAATGTTGATATATTAATTAGCAGTGCTAATATTAGTATATGAAGCTGCTAGGATCGGCGTTAGTATACAGACACTGTTACCTTGGGGGTAACAGTGAACTCGGCAGCGGATAGTAGTAAATTAATACTAACACAACCATGTGACAGTAGATTGATACGATTACTTATAGTGGAAACCCTCAAACAACCAACTAGTTGTTCAAGAGAAAAAACACTCCCTCGTTAGAGGAGTTTTAACAATCACTTTTATTAATGTCAATTACAAGTTCCTTCAAGGCAAACAGGGACTTCAAGTAGTCTAATCTTATTCCAAGATTATGCACCTACAAACCCTAGTTTCTCAGCCTAAATAAGTATAACAAAAACTAAGAGTGATTACTAAAACCTTCAACGAGGCTTCTTCTTCTTTCTCGCTCTTCTCGAGCACTTCTTTTCTTAAGCTCTTCTCTTCTCTTTAATCGGTGTAATCGGTGATTTTCTCAACCTCAACTCAATCATCTTTATAGTCTACCCACGTGAGATATGATCCCATACTCATATATCCACGTGTGTTTATCCCATAAATAATCAGATTCTTCTTCAACAACTCTATCGTATCTTCTCTTGATCTTATCTTGTTCCCAAATCTTTTCATAATTGTTTGGATGAGATCTTCTTGATATTCCCATGTGTTTCTAGGCCCGTTTAAGCCCATAAACACGGCTCATTAGGGTTTCCATTGAATACCCTACGCGCTTACTAAGTATAGTAAAGCATTGCTCTGCAGACGCTGTTGTTCCCTCACATCAGCTTTCATTATTCCTTGATTATTTTTCCTTCAATCAATACATTCAAACACAAGGTTAAATGATATAAAGTTTATCATCGTCAAAACAAGAGAATGATCACGTTGAATTCATGGTAACAGTTAACTATTCCTTAGCCTCAAGAGGTAACAGGGTAACTGTTCCCTTTTCCAACGTCAGCTTGTGGATATATAGTAATACTGTTAAATAATAACAGTAGAACTATTCCCCCTGAGGGTAACAATCACGGTTAACCATGAGAAAAAATGATTATCCAATAGAAGCAATACAATAAAGAAGAAATTTGGTGAGAAAAATCCAAAATTTAATCCCAATTATCATCAATATATATTTATTTTCCACCTATACTTTAAAATATTTAATTCAACTCCGTTAGGATATCATAAAGCAATTTAATTAAACAAAACAATAAAAGGAACACATATTTCGATTCATCAGGACATCCCATGAGTCGGTTCATCGAGATGTTAGTTTAGGTTTGTAAACTACCGATTTCGATTTGGGATTGACGGTTAGTTGAAATCCGGTTCACCGTTCACATTACTATTTTAGTCTAAACGGTCAATTCCGTTTAGCTTCACGTAGAAAACAATAACATAAAAATCTAGGATGAACCTGTTGAAATTGACCGTTTAGACTAAAATAGTAATGTGAACGGTAAACCGGATTTCAACTAACCGTCAGAATTGGCCGAAACAAAAGGTGTAGCCCTAAATAGAATGAATCGGTGAAATTTGAAGTTTAGCTCGAATTCATACCTTAACTCAAAAATAAAAAGTATATGAACCGATGATTAATTTGGTCGACTTGACTATTCGACTTTTTGTCAAACCTAATCTTACTTTCCATTACCTAAATCGCATGTTTAGATTACGGTTTGGATTTCAACCAGTTTCGGTCAGTTCGGTTCACCGGTACAAAACTTAATCAACTCTGGGAGACTTCGGGAATCTGAGAAGAAACAAATATTCCATTAACCGAAATGGGAAAAGGACAAAAGAAAATCACACAGTAGGCTATGCACCAACACGTGCATGCATGTATAACAGGGAATTGAATTTTGCCATCGAAAACAAGATCCTGTTTCCAGGGGCGGACCTAGCGGTATGCTAGGGTTCGCTCCAGCCCACCTTAAAAAAATAAAAAATAAAAATTTAGTGTAAATTTAATATAAAAATAGTAAAAATTAAGATAAATTTAGTGTATATATTAAATTTAGCCCACCCAAAATATTTTTGACAAATATATAGTAATTTAGCCCATCCAAAAAATAATTTCTGGGTCCGCCCCTGCCTGTTTCCGAGGGCCTCCAAATCGATCGTTGCCCACAATTTACCGCCCCATTCACATTATAGTTCATCCGTATCCATCTTTCAATCCTCATCCTGTTTCAATTCCCTCGGACAAATTGCTCAAGTGCTTTCCATTCGAATCCGTCTTTTGCTAGTTATTTAAATTCTAATGGAAACTAATAAACCAAATATAAATTACATGTCATATAAATTTAAGGACTTTAATCTGTACCCTTAGACCGTAGGTTTGCATCGAACTTTACCTGACTCATTGAATACTCGACCCAAAATGGTTCAATCCGATTTGAACTGATTCTTCAAATATCCGAATTTAACTAGAATTCGGATTGGCCTGACCCGAACCCGAACCCGAACCTGACCGGTTGACAACCCTGATATATAGTGTTGGATTGTGCACGTACGTATGATGTGCCAATGATCGTACGATTTTTTACGGTCACGTTGGCTCTAGGGTTGTTCATTGGTTCGGTTAAACCGAAGAAAACCGAAAACCAAACCGATGCAAACCGAACCAAACCGAACCGAGCTTGTTCGGTTCGGTTTTCGGTTTATGTTTTATCTTAGTTTGGTTTTCGGTTTGGATCGGTTTGGTTTTCGGTTCGGTTCGGTTAAAACCGAACTAAATATATATAAAAAATTAAAATTAAAATATTTATGTTCAATATAAAAAAATATTAAAATAGGTGTTTATTCGGTTTTTTTCGGTTTTTTTTGTACATTTGGTTTTGTTTGGTTCAGGTATTATTTGGATTTTGGTTTACCTTCTCCAAAAAGAATCACATATTGATCAATCGGTTTATTCGGTTCAAAACCGAACCGAACCGAATAAAACCGAAACCGAATCAAACCAAACCGCGGTAATTCGGTTTGGTTTTCGGTTCGTATATTTCCGAAGTTTGATTTTCGGTTCGGTTCGGTTTTCTACGGTTCGGTTCGGTTTTGAACCGATGAACAACCCTAGTTGGCTCCATGTACATAAGTGGATGATAAGAATGAAGGACATCACATATAGTACTAGTAGTCCTAACGGTCACTTGAGTACTTGACTGCTTTTAGTTAATTAAGTGTGGTGTCCCACAGGATCAACATATAGGAACTTTTTTGGCATTGGACTTGATGTCTTTTTTGTAACTATGTAAGACGGTCGGCATTAGCTAACATAGTTGGAGTTCCCGCTAAAGCTAACTTCTAACCATATACGATGATGTCTACCCGATAACGGTCTTATCCTTGCTAGCTAATTAGATACGTATCATACATACATTATTAATTAATCTATATATATTGTACCTAGCCTCTCGACCCATTTCATGTGTATAGTTTGTTGATCGTAACCAAACACCATATATAAACTCTAGCAAATCTCATCATGGATAATGAAGATTTGCCCTACAACTTGGATGAGTTTTTTGCCGACGACCCCGGTTTCTTCAACGTACAAGATTTAGCTCATTATCCCCCTCCACTCGAGGCAACCGAGATAAATGACAGTAATTGTCCTTCCAATACCTTCAACTTCTCATCATTTGGTGAGATCCTAAACCGGCCACCGCAACTAGAGAAAGGAGATTCGTCTACACATCCTCATCCACGACCTCTCAACCTCCTTGAAGATAACCCTCCTGATACATCCAAGGTTTACTAGATATAGTTCCGAAAAAGAAATTTTAGTCTTGGAATTTATGCTTCTAATTTCCACGTTTACGATGGTTTATGCATCTTATAATTGAGTCTCTCTCTCTCTCACTACCCTCTAGACCTGTCAATACAGTTGGTTTTTCAGGTTCGATCATCTTAAGACAAGTCTACTTAATTCCTCTTATTCTATGAGTACGATAAACAGGTACTCACAAAATGCATCTCGACACAAGATCAGAGCTCAAAGGATTACAACCAGGACTATGGCGCTCAACATCATCGTCATCATCAACCGCCAGCATTAACTTCACGACTAACACACAGTGTATCTCAGAAGGTATGTATTGCTCGATCAGTATTGGTCGATATGTCCTATTATATGAAACAATGCTAAAATTAGATACTATATATGCTTAATAGAGGCGAAGGGATAGAGTCAAGGAGAAGATGAAAACGTTGAAGGATCTCATTCCTAACTGCGATAAGGTTTGCTCCGTTTGTTTAGCTATATCAACACTTAGCTAGGTACGTGTATAGGATTTTGATTATGCATTTTGGCATGCATGTATTGGAATGACGTGCAGAAAGGCATGGCGTCGGTGTTGGACGAGGCCATTAAGTACATAAAGTCATTGAAGTTACAAACCCAAGTACGTACGTAAGCAAATCAATCTGTGTAGCTAGCTGTGAATCGATATTTGTACGTACGTGAGATTGCATGCATGGGTATTTGTATTATCATACAATATTTGTGGGATATACATCTTAATGAGAAAATAATCATGTATAGTACTACGGCTGGTATCAACAGCAAGTGCAGGCGAGGACGTGGGGAGGCGGGCAGATTCCGGTCGTGTCTCCGGTCGCCAGCTCACTAGTGCGGCCGGTGCGGGCCCCACCCTACTTACAGTATTATGATCTTCATCAACAACAAATGGTAATACCATATCATCCCATGCTTTTGATGCAGCCAAGTCAGCCAATTCCACAGATATCAACTACTAGTACTAGTACTTCCACTGTTGAGATCGATTGAACTACGGATAGTGCCAGGCCACGCTAGCTAGTTTCAAAAATATAGTCTTTTGCCATATATAGTTTGTACGTGTTCAGTGTTCTTAGAAATGTGTTTGTTTAACGGTAAATTTAGTTTGCTATAATAAATTTCCTTACGTACGAAACACGGTGTGTTTTATACATGTTTTACTACAACCATGGTGTATTTTGTGTATATTTAAATTTTCTGTTAACCTAATATATTTAGATTATATTCTAGTCTTATGTATTAGGAACAAGATCTTATTGTTAAGGAAGTTCATATCTTCAAGATATCTTGTATTACGTAAATCATCTCGATCTAGTATCTTTGTATTAGGGTTTTCCTCATGAGTTGTAGTATATATGTCTCTATAAATACTTCCAACTCTCATTAATAAAGATTACACAAGTTTTACACAACTTATATAGTATCAGACGCCTGAAACGATCCCTCTCTTTTCCTTGCTTCCGCCTCTCCCCTTCTAACCTATGGCTACCGATACATCCCTTACCCTATGTAACCCTCATGTTCCAACTGAACCTTTCATCTTAATCTCCCTCCCTAATATCATCAAACTCACCCCCACCAACTATGTTGGTTGGAAAAGCCAAATTCAAGCCACCTTAGAAGGTTATGATCTGTTCAAGTTTTTGGATGGGTCACATGCTAGTCCTCCTCCCACCACTGTTACTGGAACCGCCATCAACCCTAACCCTACCTATCTCTCTTGGAAGCGGCAAGATCGGTTACTTTTCGGTAGCTAAGCTTCTTTTTCTTTTTATAGCTTTCTCTTGATGTCGCCATTTCGATTGGCTGGGACCGAGCTGGCTTGATGTCCCGCCATTTCCTTCAGTACGAACCATGGTGTCAGGTCGACGGGTTCTACGGCATGCATGGGAACCAGGCCTAGTCAGGTAGGGTCTGCCCGATGGGTGCCAAGAATGAATTGCTTCAAGTCTTGTAAAAGCAAAATGGTTGTGAGCACAATTTAGTAACTGTCTTTTTTTTTGTTGGGTCAAGAAAAATTTAGGGTGAGGGGATGGTGCCCCAGTCCAAACACAAGGAAGACCCAAGGGCTCAGAGAGCTCTTACAAGGAGATTTACATATGCCTCATCTCAAGACGATTAGGGAGGATCGAACCTATGACCTGTCAGATCGATGCTATGTCATGCTCCACTAGAACAACCCTTTGAGGTTTTTTAGTAACTGTCTATAGTGTTACAAAGTAAAATAGCACGCACTATTAGAGGAACGCTCAAGAGAGATAGGTCTTGTAGTACATCATGTAACATTAGGTGGACCGTTAGATTAAGCAAAATAGAGGGTGAGATTTGAGGGTATACAATATGATTATTTTTAGGGGGTGGATCTGATCATTCCTACGTGGCTGCTAACATGGAAAGAAATGTAATTTATGGGAATTGTAAGAGAGAAAATGGGGGGCAATTAAAAAGCCACGAGTTTTTATCTTAAAAGGAAAGTAGCAAATTTTTAGGGGGATTTGGTTGTTCTTTCAAATTAAAAAGCCACGATTTTTAAAGATGGATGTTCCTTGAATCTAGGGATTAACAAGTCTGGGAACATTTTTTTATAAAATAAATAATTTACCATAAATTCAAAAACCGGTAGTGAATCCTAGAAAAACTACTAGTCCGTGTTTGAATAACTCTGTACGATGGTTTGAATAGTTACAGAGTTGAATATGTTCTATTTCTTTATGAATCTTTTTCTAATTCAGTGTGTTCATATATTACTATAGTTGTATAAGTACTTGTCTTCACGTGAAAATCATTTCATTATAAGCTGAATCATTACATGTTAAAATAAAATTGAAAATAAGGACCTTATGTGACCATGGAATATGTAAATGTAATGCATTGAATAAGATGAAAATAATGATCGTTACAACTCAAATAAATACTACAATAAGTTTGAAAAAGTACATCTATTTTTCAATATACACTGATATGATAAAAAAAAATGTCATTGTCTTTGTCTTCAAACCTCATCCATTATTCATCCCCCTCCTTAAACAACTGCAAAACAAAACATGCATATATGAATATCAATTCATGCATAATAGTACACACAACTAATATTGATTTTTTTTGGAATAAAAAGGGGTTATTTTTTATTCACAAAGTGGCACGACAAAATTGCTAGAGCGCATCTAGCTACTTACATCATCTCCTAGATCTAACGACGCTAGGATTCTCCGATCTCTTCTCGACCTAGCCTTATATCTAGCTTTAAGGCTGTTTCTAACAAAACTTAGACTCAGTCTAATACAATTTTCCACCTCCAACCGCTTATTTTTAAATACGAGCCTATTTCTAGCATACCAAGTGTAATAAATTGCACTTCCATGACAAGCATTCCAAATCTTAAAAAACAGATTGTTTTTCCCCTTCATCCCACTAGCTTGCTAAATCCAATCCTCCAAGTTCTTGGTCTTCCTTTTGATCTTTGCCCAAGACAAAACTTCACACAAGACCTTGCTCGTGTACCTACAACCGAACCACAGATGTTGCAGCGTTTCCTGCTGACCATCGTTGCACAGAACACACAAGTCGTCATGGATCAATCCGAGCCTGAAAAGTCTGTCCTTGGTCATGTTCCCACCATTTAAAACTTTCCAGACGCAAAAAGCCATTCTAGGCGTGTTGATCTTTTGCCACACCGGATCACACCAGCTTACCTTTTCTCCCCTTGCAAGCAAGCTGTCATAGAGCTGCTGCACATCCAGTCTCCCCCTACGAGCCACCAACACAGCTGGATTGCCATTCAAAGAACCAGCCAGCTCGTCCCTCAATGACAAAACAGCCTTCCAAGTCGAACTTGCCGAACTTTTACATCTAACGTTCCAAAAATCAGCCACGGACAGAAAATTCTTGGCGACCCACAAATACCAAATGGAATTCACAGCTTCACCCTCAACAGCATCAAAAATTAACTCAACAAAATTCCCCTTATTCCACACTTTGATTTCTATAATTCCCAAGCCTCCTTCCTGTACGTTTGGGCTTGCAGATCTTACTCCAAGCAATAGGTGCTTTCTTCCCATCACACCTACCACTCCATAGAAAATAACGGAGCAGACAAGTAATCTCTTTTATGACAATGTTAGCCAGTAGAAAAATCTTACACCAATAATTAAGAATGCCAAAGAGAACCGCCTTCATCACCTCCAGCCTGCCCGCATAAGACAAGTACAAGCTAGCCCAAGCGTTGCTATTTGATCGGATCTTCCTGAGAAGACCCTCAAAGTCTTTTTGTTGAAGCTTTGTGCTGCACAAAGGAACTCCTAGGTATTTCACGGGCAGACGACCCTCCTCCATACCCAAAATCTGACTAGCGGCAGCCACATCACAGTTTTGGAGGCCAGCACAATAAACTTTAGACTTAGCTGCATTGATCTCTAGACCAGAAACTGCACTGAACATATCAAGGACGTCCCTCACCGCTTTGACTGAATTTAAGCTCCCATGAGAGAAAATAAAGATGTCATCTACAAAGCAAAGGTTAGAGACCCCTGCCCTTGCGCAGCCCGGATGAAACTTGAACGAACATTGTTTGGCCATACTACTGAAAGCTCTACTTAGGTACTCCATCACAATCACGAAAAGATAAGGGGAAAGAGGGTCCCCTTGTCTAAGGCCCCTCGCCCCCTTAAAATGACCATGGAAGCTGCTTCCTATCTTGACTGTGAACTGACTACTTTCCACGCACTCTCTGACCCAATTGATGAGAATAGGATGAAATCTCAGGCCTTCCATCACTTGAAATAAGAATCCCCAATCAACTAATATTGTTGAACAAGTGTTCATCATATAATGCAAAACTATCAAAACGAAAATACACTATTGTAAAAGTTGTCTTATAATCATCGAAAAACAACATTGTACAACATGAAAAATATAGAATAATTAAATTTTGCTATGTGAAAAAATATTATCAATATGTAGAAAAACACAATAGACACACATGAAACATAAATGAAAAAGTACTCTTTTCATCTTATAATGAATGGCTTAAAACATATCTAGCCTCCCGAACGTACACAAATTTGTCACTTAGACACTCCACCTTTGATTTGGACCTATTGAGCACCTGAACTTAGATTTTTTGATCTATTAAACACTGATTTGCTGATGTGTACAAAAAATTTGCCAACATGGCGCCACTTGTATACTACATGTATGCCACCTCATTACTCTTTATTAAAAAAAAAAGAAAAACAAGATAAAGAAAGAAAAGGAAAAATAAGAAAAATAAGCTATCCCCTTTCTTTTCTCAACCAAAAAAAAGCAAAAGGGAGGCATATTCATGGTGAACGAAGCCGAACAGCAAGGATTGTAGGCGATGGAGTCTATTTTGTCACTTTGGTGATCTTCAAACAGGTCGATTGTACGCCATGGAGCGAGGATTGAAGATTCCTCCGGCCAGCGCATCAAGACTACCAATTCGCTCCTTGGCAGGGTACGGCGGCGTCCGGCAGCGACGAGGCCGGCGACGCGCCAGAACCGACAGGAGAGAGACGAATCTAGAGGAGCGCTGGGCGAGGTCGAGCCGGATATGGAGAGAGATGGGCGGCGGCGGATCGAGCGAGGTCGGTCTCGACTTTGGGTGGTCGGATCTGGAGAGAGACGGGCGGCGACGGCTCGAACGAGGTCGGATCTGCGGCTTGGACGACGGCGCAGCGAAGGAGGTGGAGGACGGGACAACAACGTCGTTGGCAGAGGAGACGAGTTGGGACGACGATGAGTTTGGCCGGTTGAGGCGGCGGCGGATGGGTCAGCCGGAAAGGATCCGGTCCATCGGGAGGGGTGGTTGGGTTTTTTCTTATGACAAAAAAATTACGTTAATTAGCAAAATGCCATGAACTTAATTTGTCTTATTGTTTTCTCTTTTTTCAAATAAGAAGTGATGAGTTGGCATACACATGTCATACAAGTGGCGCCATGCTGGCAAATTTTTTGTACACATCAGCAAACCAGTTTTTAATAGATCAAAAAACCTAAGTTCAGGTGCTCAATAGGTTCAAATCAAAGGTGGAGTGTCTAAGTGACAAATTTGCGTAAGTTCGGGGAGCTAGATATGTTTTGAGCCAATATTTGAAAAAGATTCAAAGAGAGAAACCATTACATATTTGAAACCGTACTAATATGTGAAAAAGTTGTCTTATAATCATTGAAAAACACTATTGTACAACATGAAAAATACAGACCAATTAAAATCTATCATTTGAAAAATTATTATCAATATGTAGAAAAACACAATAGACACATAAAACAAAAATGAGAAGGCACTTCTTTCTTCTTATAATGAATAAGTTCGTGTAGATATTTGAAAAAGATTCAAAGAGAGAAACCATTGCATATATGAAATTAATATGTGATAAGTTGTCTTATAATCATTGAAAAACACTATTGTATAGCATGAAAAATACAGAACAATTTATATCTGTTATTTGAAAAAATGTTATTAATATGTTGAAAAACACAATAGACATACATAAAACAGAAATGAAAGCATTCATTTTATCTCATAATGAATAAGTTCGTGTAAATAGTTGAAAAACATTCAAAGAGAGAAACCATACCTGACTTCCCGACGATCTCTTCCCGTCGATCTCATTCATGCTGCATCCCTGCATGCCTTTGTTCATGAATTCAAAAGAAAAGAATCCTAATCGGATCCTAACGAATGTAATTACGTTGGAGACAATTGAATCTACTTAGAGAGGAAACTTTATGAATTGGCCCTTTTGAAACCATAAAGCTTCAGCGCCATTGATCTGTACCAATAAATCAACAAATCTTAGTTAAAACCAAGTTTTGAATTTCAAAAACAACAAAAACCCCCAATCCAGGGAAACTAGATTGTTACCATCGAAATTCACACAAACCCTAACTACTACATACAAGCTTCAAATCGACTAATTGCATAGGTTGTTGTAGACGCTTAAACCTAAATTAAAACAACTGAGTGCACAAGCATATCGATGTTCTTGAACTGAAAAATCTACTTCGAAACCCTAATATATCAAATCCAAGTTCGTCTAGGTGTAAAAGTAGAATGAAAGAAAATCAGAAAAAATAACAGAGACGTTATGAACGTTTACCGAATCAAAGGAATTGGTCGAGGTTGAAGAAGATTGCTTCAATGGAGTGTGCCGCTTCTTCTATGATGAAGATGGAACCAAATTAGGAGATAAGTTGAAAAAGGGGGATTTGGAATAGGGTTGTTCATGGACCGACCGAAACCGATGATTTTAGCCGAACCGACCCGAACCAAACCGAAACCGAAAAGATTCGGTTTGGTTTTCGGTCCACTGATTTCATAAATATCGGTTTCGGTTCGGTTCGGTTTATTATCGGTTCGGTCTAAACCGAATTTAAAAAAAAAATCACTTTTAAATTTTTTGATGTAGTGGGCTGGGCTGGTTGCTTGCCTAAACCGAAGCCTACCCCTTTGTTTCTTCATACGGGGGGAAAACCTAACTAAGGTGTGGACTGTGGAGTTCCTCGCACTATCGCACACACAGCAGCCGGCGCCCGCCACTCGCCAGCCCCAATCCAAGTCCTCTCTCGCTGAATCGTCGCTGACCCGTCGCCCTCTCGCCGCCGTCGTTCACGCCGGGTCCCCGGCCGTCGTTAAGAGCGGAGCCAGGAGCCTCGAGGAGTCGAGGAGTCGACTGGAGTATTAGAAGGTAGTCGCCGTCGTTCTTCGCCCTAATCTCCTCGAGTCAGAGTCGCCGTCGTCCTTCTTGCTGACTCACGCCCTCGATTGGAGTAAGTTCTTCTCCCTATGTCTAATGTCATTACTTCTTCGGTTCTTTCTATGCGTGACTTCGCCCTAATCTCCTCGACTGGAGTCGGATTGTCGGAGTCTTCGACTGGAGTCTTCTTACTTCTTCATATGCTTGATGCAGATCTGGAGTCTCCTTCGACTGGAGTTGTCATGTACCTTAGAGAAGTTTGGTATCTTTTTGTAATAAAGGGAAATAATGGGGTCAAGTGTGCAATAGTTGAAAACCTTCATATGGGTTGCAGGTTGTACTCAGTAACGATGAATTGAAATTATTGAAGTATTGAACAGAATTTCCCAACTCTCTAATCTCTTTCTTCTTCCCTGAATCTTCCTCTCTAATCCAATCTCTTCCCTATTCTTTCTAATTCGGTCCAAATTCTTTAAAAACCCTCACACATTTCTTCTTACAAGTTACAACTGCAGATTTAGAAGTTCGGTTTTTTTCGGTTTGTATGTGAACCGAACCGGCACAAACCAAAACCGAGCCGGTTCACATATTTCAGAAATATCGGTTTCGGTTCGGTTCGATTATGGTCGGTTCGGTTTGGTTTTGAACCGATGAACACCCCTAATTTGGAAGGCAATGATAGCAAAATCTCATACAATCTTTTTTCCCCAAAAAAATCGGGATTGAAAAATAATTACCTTCCTAGTGGGATTCTAGTTATAATCCTGTGTTTCTCACCCCAATCCCACAAATACACCATCTTTTAGATTAATTCTGACCGTATAATAAATCTGATCCAAAGACCCTCGCTAAACCATATGTTACACTCTGAGAGAGTGATTTACTAAAGCATTAGCGTTATGAAGTAAAAATATAGTACTCTTGGAATAGGAGAAGTACAAAAGAAACCCAAACTAAATTGGGCCTAGCCCATTCTAACTGTACTATATATTGGTGAGCCGTGTTTGTGGTAAGAAAACAAAGAGTACTATGCATCTGCTTAGCATCAATGGGCGACACTAGTGTGTTCCGCTAGCAGAAGCGTTTTGTATCCAATTTCCACACCCTTATACCCCGATTAATGAGCGTCTCCCACTAGACGATGTTGCCGCCGGTGCCAAATGATGGTATAGGGGTATAGGGGTTCGCTCCCACTTGGAGGCAAAGCGACTTTTCATACTAGGGTATAGGAGTTCGCTCTCGTTAGTGGCCGGTGCTGGGAAGCGGGTAAAAAGTGGAGCTATAGAGAGAATCGACCCTCTTTTCGGACAATCCTGAATTCGCCGCTAGCTGGGTTGTACGCCCTGCTTATTCAGCTAGAGCAAAACAAGCCAATGTGCAACTTGTTAGCATGCACTTATACGTAACTTAGCTATATATTCAAATGATAGGTTGATCAACATCACCATGTAAACACACTTTTTTTCGATCACTTGGTTCAGTATATTAAGCTTGTACATTCAACTCTTAAATTGGTAGTATTTACAAACACATATGTATCAGAAGTACTCCAAATTTGCAACATTACATAGTTATTTATGATACATAACTGTACGCTTTTTTATGTACACTAAATCATACGTTGCATAGCACTTGAAACAAATCCCATATATTCCATGAGTGCTAGTTTATCACTTGTATTTCTTGTTCTTGACAGGGCCTCTTGGAATTTTGCTGAGGAATTTGGAGTCCACCTTCTGGTACAACCTTCTCATGTCTCTGTTTCCTTGGGTTGCAAGATACTCAACCTCTTTCTCATATCTTTCGTATAGAATCGGTATAGTCGTCAAACACACATAGCCTACACAGCCAACATTACGAATTAAGATACCAGCATCACGAAAATGAACATATTTCTACTTCACTTAACATAATCAATCACTAAGCTAGGTTGTAGAACTTACTTATATACGCCAGATTCAGGGCGCTAGTATAGCTCCCAACCACCGACAAAACCCACAAAGAAGCGACGACCTGAAAGCAAAGAGATTGCATGCATTTCAAGGGTTTTAAAGGGATTTATGGATGAAAGTATTATTTGATCGGGGGAGGGGGAAGTGAACACATACCATAACAAAGAAAGCCAAATCCTGTCCACTTGAAATGTGGTACAATTTAATCACCAACTTGTTGATCTTTCCTGTTACATATCTCACCGTGGACTCCGAAATTTGAACGTCGTATACCGAGGGAGGTCTCCTTTATACATGACAAATCAAGAGACAAATTAACAAAACATAGCCTTAATTGTTTTCCATATATTTTTTGTCTAAGAAAATAACTTAAGAGTAAAAGATGAAACCTGCGGATGAAATCAGCCCCAAAGTTCCAAACAAGGAGTGTGAACATGAGGGCCATCAAGATGTAACATGCCAACGTAACAAATTGAAACTCAACCACTTCAAAGAGGAACCATATAATGGTGAATCCAGCCAAGATTGCTGCAGACAATCTCTTGTCCCTCCACAACAACACATCAGCCACTGCCAAAAATCAAGTGTTATACATGATGATCACAAGAATCATATAATCTTCCCAAGACTAATGTTTCTTAAGTTGATTAGTTACCTCGACGCCCTCCAAATAAGGAGTGCATCGATCTTTGCAAGCCGAATAGCCTCATCGGTTTGTGTGATGATCTTGAAGGATGGTGTTCGTCGTCGGAATCAGAGGAGTAGATCAAGGAAGGCATATTGAGCTTCTGGGATGATCAATCTCGCGGAGTTTATATCACCACCAAGAGATGTTGGAAGGCACGAGTTTATGTTCTTGATCTTGTTCTCACGTTACAGTGTGTTATGGATATATTTAAGATAGACGTGGGTACGTTGTTTGATTTGTTCTATGCTTTGTTGGAAAGCAAGGTGAGATCTAAAGCAAGGAATGCCTTTAGCATCCCTTTGAGGTTTTTTGTGGGCACAAAAGGAGGAAACTTTAGGAGGAGAGAAGGACAGGAAACTTCGATTTCTAATTTATTCATTGTATTGCTCCATGAGCAGGACAACAACAACGTATACCCAGGGAATCCCGCAAAAGCAGTATTTAGGGGGTCAAGGCGGGGCATTCCAGACTTAGATGAAAGGCGTCCAATACGACCCAAAGGACACAGACCGGACCGCACAACAAACTACACCGAAAAATGTGCTAACAAAAAGTTATAACTTTGGAGACTATATCAACAATTTTGCTTCAAGTTCAAATGACTACTAACAAAGTTACAAAAACTCAGGCCACGCTAACAATCACAATAATCTTTTTTTTTTTTTGAGCAACACAATAATCTTTTGATTATCAAATTTTCAAGCCATTTCATGGATTCTCGGTTTTATTTTGCATCTAGCTATGTGAAAGCGTCCACATACCGATCGATAAAGTGCAATTGGGTTGGGCGAACTAGATGACCCGAACTTGATTGTCCTGAACTCAGTCCGAAAATTGAAGGAATTGCTATTTTTGCAAAGTATATTAGATTTATGATATATTAAAAAATATTATTGTAGGATCTACGTGTGTGAGAATACATATGTTGATCCTTTAGAGGGATCAACGAACTGGGCAGCGGAATAAAAAACGATTCAAACAAGTAAAGATGAACACAAGGAATTCCAAATCAAATTTACAATTGTTATTACCAAGTATGAACTTACAAACGCGAATCTTAGTCCTAGGTGTACACAACTCCTATTCTCCAGACTTCGATCCCTCAGCGTCGGACACTCCTTGTAACTCGACAATGTACACTCGACCCACACCTTTAATCTTCGTACACAACTCGATTAAAGTCTCCGTGTGTTCTCCTCTCTCTCAATCGCACTCAGCAATTGAATCTCTAAGCTAGGGTAAAAATTAACCTAGTACATGGTTTCTATTTATACTAATAGCTAGAAAGATTCTATCTAAAAATATAAATATTAACCAAATCAGATTTTATCTTATCTTAGGAAATAAGATAAAATCTTTCTCCAACTAGCATATCCTACAAATCTTCATAAGACACGTTAATTGATTCAACCGATCCATTCACGCGTGTTTCCATATATAGTGCACAGCTTCCGCGTTAATCCAACCTTCCATAAATAGCTTCAGGCCTTTGCGTTGATCCCATGATGATCCTATCAGGAATCAGCGAACTCTTCAGCTATTCTCTTGTTTCCTTGGTTGTTCCTATCGGTTGGTCCTGCTTTTGTTTCCTGCTCAATTACTCCTAATTGATCCTGAAACACTTAGCAAACACATTAAATGTTTCACAAGTGTTCCGTCATTATCAAAACTACTTGGGATCGTTATTGGGATCAATTATCATCCCAACAATTTTATCATTAAAGTATATAAATAATATTTTTTTAATAATAATATTATTTAATTTTATTATAATTTTAATAATAATGAAAAAATCAACATTCATGATCGATTGGGATGGCTCAAATCGGTATGATGGAAAACCATGCCATAATAAATGATCCGACTCAATTGACTCATAACCTGTGACGATCCGAAACTATACTCAATTCAAACCTAAAATAAGTGGACTAGAACCCAACCAAACCGACTTGATTGACAGACATATGAGACATCTATCTTATCCCAATCTCCCAAATGCAAAGGCACTCCCATATCTATTACTATATACTAAAGTGGAAGCAAATTCTACCACCATATTGCGCCACATCACTCTCTTAACAAAAAAAGTTATCTTATTAAATCTTGATTTTATCATAACCATATACATATTTAATTAAGATTTTAGTTTTATCTTATAATTTGAGTTATTTGATTGATAATTCTATCCAAATATATAAATCTCAATCTTATCATTATACTCATTTAATTAATGCATAGATCTATCATACACTTAGTTTATGAAATTTAATTTAAATGTCAAAAGTATTTTATCAATTTTTAATAAAATGTGATAATGGATCTTATCTTATGTCATTCTTCCTCTATTATCCGGAAATTCTTTCTCCATATTGTGTCACATCATCAACTATTAAAAATTTATCTTAATACACCTTATTTTTATATTATATAATCTTAATCTTACACTTATTTAATTGAAATATTAGTTATATCTTAGATTTTGAGTTATTATCATAAATAAATATCAATCGTATCTCAATTTGACAATGCATTCTTATCTTATACACTTCTTTCTCAATCATATAAATATATGTTTACATATGTGTAAAAAGCTAATACTTCGTATTAAAAAAAAATATTTTAATATAATAATTGATGTTATATAACAATTATGTTATTTTATAATCCTAAAGAAGATACATAACAATATTATAATAAAATCATATATACAAAATAATAAATAAATAAATAACACTCCCGTACAAGGTGCGGGTCATCTGCTAGTTAGATACTATTTCAAAACCGGAAGGGGAAAGCAAAAGCTTATTAGAAAAAAGTAGCCGTAAGATTTACTCCACTTTTCATTCTTTTCTTTCTCCCTTTCGAATAGCAGGTTAAGAAAACCTTTCATCATAAAGTGGATAAATGGCCTGGTAGTTTAACAGCCCAAAAGCCCACTACTATTTATAAAGCCCAGTCCTTTCCTCCCCCCAACATATTTCTCCCGCTCTCCCGCTCAAACCCTCCTCAAATGGCGGTTGCATTGCTTCTTGTTAAAGGCAGCAAAGGAGATCGATCTTAAGGAAGGTTTTACATTCCAACCGCTTCCGTATGGAAGGCACCATAAGTTGGTTTGTAGGTTCGTGCACATATGTAGTAGTGACTAGTTTATTTTATTGTATTTTCATAATGCTGTTAGGCTTGGTTGTTAGAATCCCTTAATATCTCATATACTGATTAATCTTCTCAATTGTAGTAGGCTAGGGTTAAGCTGTTACTTTCTCTTGTATAAGTACTTCTCCACTACTACTCAATAAACACGGCACTTTGCATTCACTTGTGATTCTCTATATGGTATCAGTCGCCTTTTAACGATCCTCACAAAAATTCCTAACAACACACCCACAATGACGAATCACACATCCACCCTACCAAATCCATTCGAGCCAGCCAAGCCATTCACCATTGTTAACATGTCTCATGTTATCAAACTCACCTCCAAAAATTATTTGGCCTGGAAAACTCAGATGAAAATCACTCTCACGAGCCATGGTCTTTTCGGTCATGTTGATGGCACAACAACACCACCAATCCCTACAATTCAAGGCCTCAATGACTCGAGAATTCCAAACCTTGCGTTTTAGACCTGGGAACGCCAGGATCAACTCGTTCACAGTGCCCTCCTTGGCACCCTCTCGGATGATGTGGTGAACTTGGTCACCCAAGCCGTCAACTCCAAGACGGTTTGGGACCTTCTTCAACAAACGTTTGCTACAGTATCACAAGGTCACAAAAAGCAACTCAAAACCAAACTTCAGACCCTGAAGAAAGGCTCCCAGTCCATTGTCGATTACATGAAAAACATGAAAATCGCTGCTGATGTGCTAGCCTCCCTAAGTGCCCCGGTGCCATCCGAAGATCTCACAGAGTATGTACTCAAAGGTTTAGACTCCTCTTACCAATCCGTCATTGATGGAGTCAACAACCGCGAGACGCCAATTACTTTACATGATCTTCATGAACGCCTCATTCTCAAGGAGATTGACCTAGATTCTGACGGAGGCAATGAGGGGGCTCCAGCAACTGCTCTCACGGCTCAAACCTTCAAAGGCAAGAACAAGTTCAAGGCGTCTTCTTCGACACCTTCATGGCAGCACAACAATCCTCCACCACCACCACAAAACTGGACCACAAACAACAACAAACAACAATCCCACCCAAGCCAACAAAATCAGCCACCAACTCAATCCAAACCCTTCAAAGGCCGTTGCCAGTACTGTTTCAAAATTGGCCATGTGGTAAGCCAATGCCCCGACCTCAAAGAAGACTATCCCCAGGTTCGTCTCCCTTCATCCAATCGCTTCCCCTCTCAACCCTCTCCTCAAGCCAATGCTGTCTCAAACCTACCAACCCCCTCCCAATGGTTAATGGATAGTGGAGCCTCTCACCATGTTACTCATGACCTTAACACACTCTCCCTTCACCACCCCTACTCGGGCCCAAATGATCTTTACGTCGGAGACGGAACAGGTTTAAAAATTACTCACTCCGGATCTTTTTCACTCACAAATTCTACGAACAAATTTCATTTTACTAATGTTCTGCTTGTTCCAAAATTTTTGAAAAATATCATCTCAGTTTCAAAATTTTGTGCAGACAATAACTGTGTTGTTTGTTTTTTGTCCGACTGTTTTCTTGTGAAGGATCTCAAAACCGGCCATCTCATACTTAGAGGCAGCTGCGTGGATGGCGTTTATGTATGGCCGATGAACACAATTGTCGTCCATACCTCTACTGTCAAGTCGCCAGCCAACCTTCATCATTCATTAGGGCATCCATCTTCAAAGATTTTTCGATTCCTCGTTCAGCATTTCAATTTAGGATCTAGCAGTTTCATTCAATCTCATTGTATTTCTTGTCAGATCAATAAGTGTCACAAACTTCCTTTCAAGAAGTCGAAAATTGAATCTCATTTTCCCCTTGAAATTATTTACTCGGATGTCTGGACTTCTCCTGTTCACTCTTACGATGGTTTTGCCTACTATATTATTTTTGTTGATCACTTCACCAAATATGTTTGGATCTATCACTTGAAACATAAGTCTGAAACTCAATCCATCTTTAAAAAATTTCGAACTCTGGTTGAAAACTTTTTCAAAACAAAAATTAAGATTTTATACAGTGACAATGGTGGTGAATATTTAGCCCTAAAAGAATACCTCAGCTTAACCAGAATTTCGCACTACACATCACCACCACACACTCCCGAGCATAATGGTACTTCCGAAAGAAAACATCGACACATTGTCGAAACTGGCTTAACACTTTTACAAGAATCGGGTATGCCCACAAAATTCGGGAGTCTGGCGTTTTCCCATGCAGGTTATTTGATCAATAGATTACCAATTCCAATTCTCAATTTTGAGTCTCCTTTTTCGAAATTACTTGCACAAAATCCGGATTATAAGAGTTTAAAAAGCTTCGGATGTTTATGTTATCCATGGCTAAAACCTTATACACATCACAAACTTGATCCTCGTTCCGTCCCATGTCTATTCGTCGGATACGCCCCAACTCAGCATGCTTACCTCTGCCTTGACCGAACCACTCATAAACTCTACACCTCTAGACATGTCCAGTTTATTGAAACAACATTCCCTTACAAAACCACCAGACCAATCGAACCACATGCAGGCTCGTCGGCTAGGGCATGGGATTCAATTTCCCTACCGACGCACCCACATGAACCCACCTCCCAAGCCACCATTGCACCCACGGCTAGGTTTTCTGTCGGGTGGGGTTCAATCCCGACAGAACCGGCCCGCCCACAATTCCCTCAACCACTAAATCCGAATCCCACCTCAATATCTCAGCTATCCCAAGAAAATCTCCCAGCTCGCCCCTCAAACGCGCCTGCAAGCACTTTGCATTCACCCACGGCTAGGTTTACTGTGAACACGGCACTTTGCATTCACTTGTGATTCTCTATAATATGTACAGTAGATCTAGTATATAAGTTCATCTTATAGCCAATTGAAGGACTATTTCATCCTAAGGTGGGATGCTTAATTGGTTTCACAATTTGGTGTGTCGTTTGCAAGTAATACACTTTGAAAGCTACGGGAGGGGTCTAGATATTTCGGCTTATGTAGAGAACATATGAGGTTGTCTCATTACTTGTCTAAGATAAGCCACAGGTACGGTTTATATAGGATTTTGTTGTCACAGCTAGAGAGTTTGTAGCTCTGTTAGAAACAAGTGGACCCTCAAGTGTACAATTAGCTTCTTAGTATGCATGATTGAACAACACTTCATTTCAGTTTAGTGTCCGAAGCTATATATTTTAATTTTTTTTTAGTTGTATGATCACAATTGATCTTGGCTTTGTAGTGATGTGTACGCAGTTGAACCCAGGTGGGATCACCGTTTTAGGCTGGAGGATCGACAAAATGCTCATGAATATTGATAAGATATAATTCTAGATTGATAGATTATTTTGTATTAGGTTTTTCTATCTTTTCTATTACTTGGATCCCAAGTACCTCGTGTATAAATATTGGCTACATGCCTCAGTAATATTCACTGAGCCTTTCCTAATACAAAAGACCTATTCTCTATATGGTATCATCCGCTTAGTTCGATCCTTGGCCTACACAACCTATCTCTTTTCGTTCACAAAACCCTCCCAACACCATGGCTGCCGAGTCTGTAACCAGCCTTGCTAATCCTCATGAGCCCACAAAACCTTTCACCATTGTTCACCTTCCCAATGTGATCAAACTCACATCCATCAACTATCTTCAATGGAAAACACAGATTCAAACTATCCTGGAAGGCTATGACTTGTTCGGCTTCTTGGATGGCACACATCCTGCCCCTTCTCAAGAAACTACTGTGGCAGATAATGCCACCACATCAAACCCAACCTACCTTACTTGGAAACATCAAGACAAGATACTCCATGGAGCCTTGATTTGCACTCTTTCTTCTTCTGTTGCTGCCCTCTTAACACAAGCCAAAACATCCCAAGGAGTTTGGGATATTCTCAAGCAAACTTACGCCACGGCATCTCGTGGTCACAAGAAACAAGTTAAAGATCGCATTCGATCACTCAAGAAAGGATCTTCCACGATCAATGAATACATGCAAGCTATGAAAACTGCCTCCGACCTACTTGCTTCGCTTGGTTCTCCTCTTGCTCTTGAGGACCTTGTCGACTACATTCTTCGAGGACTTGATTCCTCATACCAATCTGTTATTGACGCCGTAAATATGCGGGAGTCATGCATCAGCTTTGAAGAACTCCATGAAAAGTTAATCCTTAAAGAACTTGAGTTGAAGAAGGACATGCCAGATTCAACTCCTACCACCGCCCTCAATGCTCAACGTCAAACCAAATCCAAAAATCGGTTTCCTGCCTCGTCCATGCAATGGCAGCCTCTTGGAAACTCTTCTCAGCCATCTCAACCGTGGGTCTCACACCCACCACCCTACCCTCAGCAGCCCAACTACCGCCCTCCAAGACACCCTACCGTGCCCCACAATCCCTTACAAAACCCTAATCCTCCCAACCCTAACTACAACCACACTCGCCCAAACAATAACCCTAATCCACGCCCTTTTATTGGAAGGTGCCAGTTCTGCAAAGAGGTGGGCCACATCATCTCACAATGCTCCAGATTTTGGGATCTCTACCCGAACGTTCAGTTCCCTTCCTCAGCAAGGTTTCCACCGACTCAACCTCAGGCAAACACAGCCACAACTTCCACCTCTTCCAACAATTGGCTCGTTGACACAGGAGCATCTCACCACCTCACCAACGACCTAGCCAACCTAGCTCTCCATCATCCATACACCGGCCTTGACGAGGTGTACATCGGAAACGGACAAGGTTTGCCCATAACACACACTGGAACTTCATTCTCTCTTCCTCTTCTCAAAATTTCAAACTTCCTAATGTTCTTTATGTTCCATCCATTGCCAAAAACATTCTTTCCGTCTCTAAGTTCACCTCTGAAACTAAGTATGCCCTTGTTTTCTTGCCCAACTGTTTTCTTGTAAAGGATATCCAAACGGGTTCAACAATTCTTAGTGGTCCTTGCATCGATGGGGTTTATCACTGGCCTAGCTCTCCCCCGGTCTCCTTTTCTGCTCGT
Organism: Polygonum maritimum; assembly: GCA_963924305.1. Lineage (NCBI taxonomy): Eukaryota > Viridiplantae > Streptophyta > Magnoliopsida > Caryophyllales > Polygonaceae > Polygonum > Polygonum maritimum. Next base: position 10,568,989 of record OZ002737.1, on the reverse strand, counting down.
CGTCAACTTCCAGCCGCCTCTTGGCACCATAAACTAGGACATCCGTCTACTGCAATCTTTTCTTTTCTTCAAAAACAGTTTCATTTTGATTGTTCTTCTTTTTCGCAAGCTGATTGTAATGCCTGTCACATTATCAAAAGCCATAAGTTGCCTTTCTATAAATCTTCCATTCAATCTTCTTATCCATTAGAAGTTATTTACTCCGATGTTTGGACCTCTCCGGTTTTATCCTATGATGGTTTCAAATACTACATTATTTTTGTTGATCACTTCACAAGATATGTTTGGCTCTATCCCCTTAAAAAGAAGTCCGAAACACAATCCATCTTTATCAAGTTTCGATCTTTGGTTGAAAACTTTTTTCATCACAAAATCAAGATCCTTTATTCGGACAATGGTGGTGAATATCTAGCTCTTCGCTCCTTCTTAAGCAACAATGGCATTACCCATCTAACAACTCCTCCTCACACTCCGGAACACAATGGTCTCTCGGAACGCCGTCATAGACACATTGTTGAAACCGGTCTTTCCCTCCTCTCCTTCTCCGGTCTACCTTTAGACCATTGGCCTCACGCCCTCATCACCGTTGTCTACTTAATAAATCGCCTTCCTACACCCACCCTTGATCACATGTCACCTTACTTCAAACTCCTTGGTCACCACCCAGATTACTCGAAGCTCAAATGCTTTGGTTGTCTTTGCTTCCCTTGGCTTCGCCCTTACACATCTCATAAGCTTGAACCCCGTTCCATCCCGTGTGTTTTTATTGGGTACTCGCACTCTCAAAGTGCCTATCAAAGTCTTGATCCGGTTACTCGTCGCATCTACACCTCCCGCCATGTCCAGTTTATTGAAACTGAATTTCCATACTCAAAACTCACCCCACAAACAACGATTGCAACTGATGTTGGCAATGAATGGGCCTCCTTTTCAATTGCTATTCCCAACTCTACACCTCTAAACCCATATCCGAACCCTAACTCCTACACCTTTCATGCTTCCGATTCCTCTGACTTCTCACACACATCACCAATATCAACCACACCAAATCCCTCCCTTCAAACCACTCCTTCCACTCACGACTCCCCTTCTCCCTCATCCAATCAACAACAACCGCACCAATTTCAGAATGCACCCCCACAAAATTTTCCTCTACCCGAAAATCCTAATGCCATAATACCGCCAAACCCTAACCCCGCACCACTCGAAAACCCTATTCCCCCACCAGTCCCTCCCGTCCCTGAATATGGTGTTGTTACTCGCTCAAGAAACAATATCTTCAAGCCTATCCATAAACTCAATCTTCATGCCCAAGTCCATCATCCCAATCCAACCGAGCCACAAAATATTACACAAGCTCTTAAAGATCCTCTTTGGCGGGCAGCCATGCAGGCCGAATTTGATGCATTACAAACCAACAACACGTGGTCTCTCGTTCCATCCTCATCCACACAAAATCTCGTCGGTTGCAAGTGGGTCTTCCGAATCAAGTATAAACCCGATGGCTCGATTGACAAGTACAAAGCTCGCCTTGTGGCTAAAGGATTCCACCAACGTCCTGGCTGGGATTACTCCGAGACGTTCAGCCCTGTAGTGAAACCGGTTACCGTTCGGGTTGTGCTCACAATGGCCGTTACTCATGGTTGGTCCCTTCGACAACTCGATGTCAATAACGCCTTCCTCCAAGGTACGTTACATGAAGCTGTGTTTATGCATCAACCACTTGGGTGTGTTGATCCAAGAAATCCGTCTCATGTGTGCAAGTTGAATAAAGCCATTTATGGCCTAAAACAAGCACCCCGAGCTTGGTACAACGAGCTCAAAAATTACCTTCTACAGCTAGGATTTCGTGTCTCAGTGTCCGAAGCCTCACTCTTCATCTACAGACATGGTTCGGTCATGGTTTATCTACTTGTGTACGTTGACGATATAATCGTCACCGGCTCCGATCAGAACTTCGTGACTCAGCTCCTTGATCTCCTTGCTCACAAGTTTTCCCTAAAAGACCTTGGTGAACTATCCTACTTCTTAGGGGTTGAAGTGGTTCGCACAAATTCAGGACTCTTTCTCTCTCAACGTAAATATATCCAGGACATGCTCGTGAAAGCTGGCATGGAATCCTCTAAGCCCGTGTCCACGCCCCTGGATCACACTTCTCCACTGTCCAAGAATGTTGGGACTCCTCTACCTTCACCCACTGATTACCGAGTCCTCGTTGGCTCCTTGCAATACTTGAGTTTGACCAGACCCGACGTCGCCTACGCTGTGAACAAGCTATCACAGTACATGCAAGTACCTTTGTCTACACACTGGGAAGCTCTTAAGAGGGTGCTACGTTACTTAAGTGGCACGGCAGGTTTGGGCATTCACATTTCAGTTCGCTCGTCACCAAGTCTACATGGATTTTCCGATGCCGACTGGGCCGGCGACAAAGATGATTATCTATCCACCTCAGGTTATCTCCTCTATTATGGGTCTACGCCAATCTCCTGGAGCTCACGCAAGCAACGTTCTGTCTCTCGGTCATCAACTGAAGCCGAGTACAAGTCGCTCGCCGATGCCTGCTCTGAATTGCTTTGGGTCACATTCCTCCTACATGAGCTTGGACAACAAGTCACCACTCAGCCTATGATTTACTGTGACAATTTGGGAGCTACGTTTCTAAGCTCCAATCCGGTGTTCCATTCCAGGATGAAGCACATCGCGCTAGCTTACCATTTTGTGCGGGAACATGTCCAAGCACAATCTCTTCGTGTGGCTCACATCTCAACCAAAGACCAGCTCGCGGATATCCTGACCAAACCACTTGGACGAGCACAGTTTTCACTTCTTCTAGCCAAGCTTGGACTCTCGTATCGACCGTCTAGCTTGCGGGGGGATATTGATAAGATATAATTTTTGATTGATAGATAATTTTGTATTAGGTTTTTCTATCTTTTCTATTACTTGGATCCCAAGTACCTCGTGTATAAATATTGGCTACATGCCTCAATAATATTCACTGAGCCTTTCCTAATACAAAAGACCTATTCTCTATAATGAATACCGTGTTCTTTATCGAACTTTTGTTCTTGGCAAAATAATACAGGATTTCTGTATTGTTGGAGATTTCTAGATAAACTTGATTTCAGCAAATGGGACAACAACTCAATGAACTCATTTGATGATCGATTGAAAGAGAAACACAATCGACAGGAAGAGCCAACAATCGAATAAGAGAGACTTTGAGAGAGATAAAAGAGGAGAAGAACGAAGATGATTTTCATTATATTTCCGGATAATTCCTTGTTACAGCTTAATTTAGCTATTTAAGCTCTCAAGTAACAAAATTGTAAATGTACCGGATTAAAACACGTAAACATTAAATACCATAGGATCAATTCTGTTTTAAAATGTTAATTCCCTGTAACACAATACAATCGGCTTCTCCGTAAAATGATCCAAACGGTCTTCTTCAAGCGTACATATGTCACGTGAGTTTGTATATAAATATAAAGAAGTTTGTTATGGTTTCATTGCTCACTGTGAATCATAGATCTTCAGAAGTCTCATGCCATGGTTTCATGTCTTTTGATCTTCAAGTTTTTTTGAGTTTCTTTTTTTTTTCTTTTCTTCTTTATTTGTTTGGGTCTTCTTTTTTTTGGTAAAATTGGGTCTTCTTCTGCGTACCACCACCACCCCAATAAGAAGCAGATCCGGCTCCCGCCCCTCCGCTCGCCGCTCTTCCTCCTCCGGCCGTCGCTTCTGGTGGATTCAACAGCCGCGATTCCTTCTGGTGGGATCAAATCATCTCGAAGCTCGACCAAGATCGCCACCTCCAACCCGTATCTCTGGTCTGCAAGTCCTTCCTCTCCATCACAAACCGACATAAGCAAACCCTAAGTCTTCGATCCGACCGTCCACTTTCTGCCCTCCCTCTCCGACTACCCGGGCGATCCCGTTCCGATCCTACTCCTCTTCGCTTTTTTTACTTCTCCTCGAAACCCTAGACCTCTCCAACCACGAATCCCTCCATGTCGATGGATTGGAGCAGCTACCCGCCGTTCCCAGATCTACGCTACAGGCCGCCATTCCCCGACCTCCTAGGACAGCCCGCCATTTCCGACACCAGCCCCCTTCGCGGCGATTCCCGACCCCGACCCCGCCATTTCCGCCGTTCCCGTTTCTGGAAGCGCAGTCATTGCAAGGACCAGGGCTTGCCGCGGTTCAGGTCGCGGTGTTTGCCCAGCGGGAGGCGGCGGTGCAGCAAGGAGGGCGTTGCTGGATTTGAGGAGGGCGGTGTTTGTCAATGGATTTCGGGAGGGCGTTGCTGTTGCTTTTGATGTTGCTGATGGAGGAAGCCCTCCAGCAAGGAGGGGTTTGAGGGCGCCGGGGGTGAGGGAGGAGGGTGGTTGTTGTTGTGGTTGTGGTGGAAGAAGGGTTTGGAAGTTGAGGGGCTTGGGCCGGACAAGAGAACAGGGAGTCTGTCCGCCATTGCCGATGTGTTGTGCTCGGCTGTGTCGGCCTCGGTTGCCGATGTGCTGTGCTCGTGTTTTTTGTTAAGTGGCAATTGATTTTTGTTAGGTTTTTGTGGCAATTGATTTTTGTTGGGTTTTTTGTGGCAATTGCTTATGTGGCAATACGTGGCATGGTTTTTTTTTTAAGTAAGTGTTACGTGGAAATTCGGTGGCCGTTTATATGACACGTGGCCGCGCGTCGCATTCACGAAATGGAGAGAATTAAATGAAGGGTTCAATAGGCAAAATTCTGGACAGTATAGGGGTCTGTTTGAACATTTCTAGGTAGGGGGGCCAATAGGAAAAAACGTACAAGTACAGGGGTCTGTTGATGTATTCTGCCAACAATATCCATAATAAGCCCAACACAATATGACAAAACTAGCTTAAGGCCTTGCTATAGTTTATGGATAAAAGTACTTTTTTTGAAAAACTAGTACTTTATTTTCTAGAAGCTTGTAAAAAAGTAGAGTAATAGCACAAATTTCAAGAATAAAAAAGACTATTTTTTGTAAAAACTACTTTCTTAGCAAGGTCTAAAAGTGCGACCGCTGAACACATTCACACGTGTCAAAATTCAATCAACTAGACTTTTGTGCAATTCCTTAAAAAAATCAACATGCTATCTTTGGGTAATGGAAATTTTATAGTCCAAATCAAATTCTTAGCTTTAGGTATGTGTTCACCGTTTATTGGCCATGTTACGTGAATTGAGGAACAAAGAAGCCCCCTACCCCACTTTCATGACCAAAAGGAGAAGAAAGAACTTTGCACACTAACTTTGCTGAACCCATGGCCTATAGTAGCCTAAGTATTCCACCTCTTTTGGATTTATTTAAATAAAAAACAAGAGAGAATAAATTAAGAGTTGAAGCAATTATAATTTAGGAGTAATTTATATATATTTATAAAAATATGGAAATAAATGTGAAATAAAGTTAAGACAATATTAAATAATATCAATAAATTGTTAACATTTAATAACTTGATTAATAATTAAATAAAATTAAGGTGGGACATTGGTGGGTTGGTGATATGCATTTATTAATACACCAATTAATTTATAAAAAATAAAGTGCACCTAAATTGTTAGTGAAAAGAAAATTTTAAAAATACAACAAAAACCACATAAGCAAATTGAAGATAAAAATGACATGTTGTCAAATCCTACACATATAATAGTTTCAATTCCTATGTCTTATATATATATGTGTGTGTAGATAGATAGATTTTTAGGTATTTGTTCATTGGAAAATAAATTTACTTATTGAAGCTTTTGTTTTCTTGACCCACTCTGTTGGAAAATTGTTATTATCATCGACCAGAATTAGGTTTAGACATTATATTTTTTTCAACATACAATATGTTCCAAGTTAGAAAAGAGAGGCTCGAACATGTTTATTTAGAAGTAGTTACGATTTTCTTATAGTATTTCTAATGTTTTTATTAAGTAGTACTTTGGTCTCAAAAGATGATATTCATTACCGAATACAGTTGATTCAGGTGATAACCATCCTTTTTCACATTCCACATCCATGAGGTGGAAGAGGCACACTCATGCAGGTTCAATTCAAAGTGTTCGATCCCATACTCACTTATATCACCATGCACAGTCGGTTACTTTTTTTTTGGTTGAGAGTCGGTTACTTTTTTTTTTTTTGGTAGAAAGTTGAGAGTCGGTTACTTATATATAAGAATGTGCACGCTCAAATATAAAGTCATACACGTTGAATTATGAACTTATACAAACCCAATGATAAAATACCTGTTTTTTCGCATAAAACTTCATCCATGCCGAATTGTTTCTTATAATAAACACGTCTACATGTCCCATACATATATAATTACTAATAGATCGGCCTTAACTAAAGCAAGAACGAAGCAAATTAAGGAAATATTGCACCAAAAATATCATCAATGACTATACCTAACAATTAACAAATCAGCTCACGGATTCTAACAAATAAGTTGAAAATGACTCCCTTTGCCCCTTTGCTCCTTCTGTCGCATCTTCCCCCAATTTGTGAGCTACAGCTACCCAACCCTAAATCCCCAAATCAATGGATGGCCTTAATCCTGCCTCAAATCCCCTTTCGTGATCATCTCCTCCACCAAACCTCTTCTCACAACTGCTTCCGTGATCGTGCCGTGTTTAGCCGGCGATTTCCTGACCTGTTTTCGGGGCTCTCTGTCCTAGACCAAAACAATAAACAAATCCATCTCTTGAGGGATAATCATTCCAGCCAAGTAGGTTATGGTGAGAGAGGCAAGATAAATCTCAGAGGAAAACGAAAAATCAAGCTTAACAGGGGGGAGGTAGGTGATAGTACTGTTGCTACCATACCTCCTGTCCGGGAAGATCAACGAAAAACTGGTATGGTGCACGTCCGTCTTTGGAGGCTTGAAGGGGTGCGGTTTTTCCGCGTTTGCTGCCACGCCGAGATCTGGAGTACAAGGGAGGGGAGTGGTGCTTCTCAAAGCTCTCTCTGGCGATTCCAAACGGCTACTGAGAGGTTGTCTCAGACCTTACCCTGTGATTATTTGTTTATTAATTTTGAACAGTGTCTTGCTTGCATGCTTGTGGTCTATAAATTGCTAACTGGGGAATGGTTTGGTTCCTTGTATCTCCAATTCTCCATTCCACACCATTCTCTGTTTAACAAAAATAAAAATACTGAAAGTAAGAAGGGGAGGCCAAACAACTTCTCTATCTGGAACAAGCTGATCATCACTATGGGCTTGGAGAGGAAAGGTATGAAATCCTTCAAAACTGTTCTTTGTGCTGAGAAGAAATCTGATTCTAAACAACAACCACCCCTGACCAACACCCCTCTTGAACCCCTGTCTGAACCTGGGCACACTACGGTCGAGGAGACCATGAGTAGTGATGCCATCCCGAACAATTCTGGTGCTGGACCCTCTGGCACTAAGAAGAACAAAGGAAAAGAGAAAATGAAAATAGACATGAATGCCTTTCTTGCCAAACTGTCCGGGGTGAAGGAAAACATTAACCATCTCAAAGAAACCTCCTTATTTGGGTTTGTCATAGGGGAACCCATTGAAATAGCTAAGCTTAGGCCAAAATTCAGAAATGATTGGAAGCTTAAGGGTGATTTTTTCATCCATGAGAGAGCTAATGGCTGGTTTGAGTTGAGATTTTCCAAACCAATTGAGAGAAACCAGATATGGGATGGGCGCCCATACCATGTCTTTGGCCAACTTCTACTCCTTAAACCCTGGAAGTCAAACTTTGATACTGCCTCTGAATCAATTACCCAAGTTGACACCTGGATTAGGATCCCTCAACTACCCATTGAATATCTGAGCTTTGATGTACTTAACACAATCATTCAATGGAACCAGCTTGGCTCTGTGATAAAACTTGACCCTTACACTGAAAAATTACAAGGATTGCGTTTTGCCAGAATCTGTATCAATGTTGATTTGCAAGACATTGCGGATAACAAGCTGGTTGTTCCAGATGAAAATGCAAATGAGCACATGTATAATGTCTGGTTTGAAGATTTCCCTAAAGGGTGTGGCTATTGTGGTGATCTTTCCCACACTTACAACTTCTGCCCTCTTAGAACCACTAGAAACCAACCCATTACTGTCACATTAACCAAGCCTTTCTCTTCCAAAAAGGGCAAGGAAACCAAAGCTGGCACCTCAGGGTTAAGCAATGAGGAAAAATGGGAATGGGCTGGGAAACACAACAAAATTCCATTTGAGAAAGGGCAGGGAAATTTAGAGAATGAAGAGCTGCATAAAAATAGTGGAATCAATGTGGTCTACATCACTGACTCTTCCTCCTCGGGCTCTAAGGGGTCCAAAATGTCTCAACACTCTCAAGCCTATCCTACTGCTGTTCCTACTAAGATCAACCCAACCAACCTTGAGCATAACCAGGGTTCCAATGATGAGAATGAGAAGGAACCTGAGATACACACCCCTCCTAACGATGAGAAGATGGATGATGAGCTTGTGGTGTCCCCATACTCACCCCTGAGCGCTGACAAGGAAGAAGATGAAGACGGGTTGGCTCTCCTCAATGAATTTCTCCTTAATGATGAAGATGAGGAGAATCATGATGGAGGCTATTACCAAGAAGAGCTGGTTGCTGTCATTGCTAATGAGAAACCTCTTGCTACCCCCATGGATGAGTCCCAATCCCTACAATCCTTCCATTCTCTGACCAACCCTACTTCTGTAGTGGAAAAATTAGGGAAAATGGAGATGCTTGAGCCCCAACAATCACAAACTGAGTCAAGCAAGCGCAAGGGCTGTGAAGGGATGTTTGATACGGCTACCTCACAACTGAAGGGTGGGGAAGCTAAGAAGAAAAAAAGAGAAGAATGATAGAACACCAGCACTACATCCTCTGGGTCTCTAGGCTGTCTAATAACCCTAACTATAATCAACTCTGTTTGCCTACTACTTGCCTAAATGATGTCTTTTGGTTTTTGTCTAGTCTTTTGCAGAAAGTGATGCATGTACCACCATTGTTGAAAACCTGTGAAATGTCATGTAATTGCTCTGGTGGTAGGTCCATGACTATAAGTTTAAATAATGGTAGTAAGTTTAGTGTAATCCTTGGTGATGATGAAGCTTGGCTCCTGTGTAATAGTAGCAGACCTTTGTTGTACTCCTCTTTTGCTATAATATATCATCACTATGTTTGTTGCTATCCTGCTGTTTGGTGCATTCTTGAATGGCATGGGAAAGTTAATATGAACCGAAGAAAAATTTATGCAAAACCAAAACTGAAACATTCTCTTCAAAATGGGGCTGTCAAGAACCAATGGAGTAAAAAATGGCTATATCAGTTGTCTCCTTGTATTAGTTACCAATTTAATAGCATCTTTCCGAAGCACTCCACCAATCTTTGTCTTATTAAGATCTTGGTGAACCAGTATATGAATCTCTATCTTTATTGGTCTAATTCTAGCTATTTTATCTTAAGTAATTACACATGTGTTAATTTCTCTATAAAACCCTTTTGCAGTAATTCAACTAGGCAATTTCTCACAATGAAAATTGTGCCAGATCACAACCAAGTCAAAATGTCAAGGAGGTCTACCCAAAAAATGATAAAATCCACAAGTAGGATAACCAAGGCAAAAAGTAAAACCACACACAAAGGAGGTTGCAAGTGCTTAACAATCATGTGTCAAGATCACGATCCATGGAAACGTATAGTATATTATTTGTCTAAATGTTGTATGAAAACCAGTACACACAATTCTATAACCGTCTATCAAGGGCTACTAGGAAAAAGTAGATCGGGTTTATCAAAATACATAATTGCTTTTGTGACAAACCGCTCTAAAAAATATAATTGCGGATATTACCAAATTAGTAACTCTACCGGGTTAAATCCATCACCCACTACCTTGAATGGATCAACTCAAAAACATTTAACATGGTTTAAACTCCTCATTCATGTCTTTGTTTATACCTATGAATCCACCGGTGCAAGCTCCCAATTGACTAACAGAAATTACCATAAAAAAGGACATATAGAACAAATTGAACGTGTACAAGGAAAGAAAGATAAAATCCTACCAATTACCCTAATCAAAGAGAGATCCAGAAACGGTTTGTGCTATATAAAATCTAGTTATCATGAAGATCAGTATCTGGAATAGTCGGGGAATAGGTCGAAAGTCCTTTTGGCCAGAGATTGACTCATTTTGTAAGTTAGAAAGAATACAAATAATGGCGATTGTCGAAACAAAAGCAGAGAAGGAACCATCCGATCAAGTTTGGAGACGCTCAGGATTTGATAACTTTGTGTGGTCCCCTGCCGTGGGTAGGGCCGGGGGGATATGTGTTTTATGGAAGGAACACCAGCTCATAAATGAAACAATAGAGATTATGATCCAAACACCCCGATACATAATTTTAAAATACTCACATCTCTCAACTCGATATGTAATTGCAATTTGTCTAGTTTATGCACCACCAAATGAAAACAAAAAAGATGATTTCTGGGCAGCCCTAACTCTTGAAATACAAAACTTGAACATCCCGACAATAGTAATGGGAGATCTAAACGAAATACAAGAACCCAGCGATAAAAAAGGCGGGGTTTACCCTGTCGCCAATAGATTCGAGCGATTAACCAAATTCAAAGATGACTGCAACCTACTAGATATACCCACAATTGGAAATAAATACACTTGGAGGAAAAATAAAACAGAAATCGACAATATATACGAAAAATTAGACAGAACTCTAGTAGATAGTCAAATAATTCAATGGTTTCCAAACATCTCAACAAAAAATTATGCTTTCTCGTCATCCGACCATTGCAAGATAGCAATCGAACTGAACAATGGCCAAATATATAAAGCACAACCATTTAAATTTGAAAAAATGTGGATGCAGAGAAAAGACTTCAAAAACATAGTAAAACAGGCCTGGCGAGTGGACTACACGGGATCCTATATGTTTCAACTTGTTAAAAAAACGCAAATGTTCAAGAACCATGCAAAACAATGGAATAAACGCACCCTTGGAAACACCTTTGAACAATTACAGAACCTAGAAAATGAACTACTAAAAATCCAAATCCAAATTCAGAATTCACCTCAACCAGCGGTAATCCAAAAACAATTAAGATTGATAAAGAAGAAAGAATGCATATTAAATTACCATAAAACATATTGGAAACAACGCGCTAAAACAAAGAACATCAAACTCTCAGACACAAACGTTGGGTACTTCCATAAAGTTGCTAGTGGACACAGAAACAGAAAAATCATAAGGGAGATAAGAACCAATGAGGGTACGCAAATATTTGGCGAAAACAGTATAAGAAATGAAATTAGGACCGACTTCAAAAAACGCTATACTAAAAAACAAATTAACAATCAAATACTGCACGAATACCTAGAGCTAATAACAACTAAGATATCTCCCATAGAGAATAATGACCTTACCAAAGCAGTCTCCAACGAAGAAATACAAAATGCACTACTGCACATTGGTTCCGATAAGTCCCCAGGTCCAGACGGCATGTCAGCTGATTTTTATAAGAAATACTGGGATATCGTAGGACCGTCGGTAATTAAAGCAGTTAAAAGTTTTTTCCACTCAGGTAGAATGTTGAAACAAGTTAACCACACATTTATATCTCTTCTAGCAAAACGTGACAACCCAATATCAACTAACCATTATCGGCCAATCAGCTTGTGCTCAACAATATACAAAATTATTGCGAAGATTATTACAGATAGACTAAAGAGAGTTATGGACAAGATTATACACCCCCTCCAAGGAGCCTTTGTCGCAAAAAGAGCCATACAGGATAATGTCCTTATAGCACATGAAATCTCTCACTCCTTCAAGAGTAAAAAAGATAAGGACGGTTGGATAGCGATCAAACTGGATATGGAAAAAGCCTACGACAGACTTGATTGGGACTTTCTATTTGCAGTAATGGGAAAATTTGGCTTTGATGGCAAATTCATTAGTTGGATAAAGGAATGTGTAACTACAGTGTCCTATTCAATTTTAGTTAATAACAACCCAACTGATCCGTTAGTATCCGAACGAGGACTACGCCAAGGGGACCCTCTGTCTCCTTACCTATTCCTAATCGGGGCTGAAATTCTAGCAAGGAAATTACAACAAACTAGTCTAACGTCGAACAAAACAATAGGATTTCCTCTTTCGCGAAATGGTACAAGAATCCCTTTCCTCTCATTTGCAGATGACATCATAATTTATGCTAAAGCAACCCAACATTCCTGTGTAACAGTCAAAACAATAATTGACGAATATTGTGCGATATCAGGACAAAAAGTTAATTATCAAAAATCTGCTTTCCAAACTTCTAAATTGGTATCTAATCAACAAAAGAGAACTATTCAACATACCCTCAATATCTCAACAATGACTAACTTGGAAAAATACTTAGGATGCCCCATCATCAATGGACGAGTGAACAAAGAAACCTTTGAGGAAACAATAGGAAAAACGAAAACGCAATTGACTAAATGGAAAGCCAACTCTCTGTCACAAGAAGGAAGAACAATTCTCATAAGAGCGAATCTTGCAACAAAACCTAACTACATAATGCAAAACTTCATGCTTCCTACAAATGTCCACCAAGAGCTTGACACAATCAATAGATGTTTCTTTTGGAACAAAGACCAACACCATAAACCACTCATAGGGTGGGACAGAATTTGCAGACCCAAATCCCAAGGAGGTTTGGATATTCGCAAAGCTGAACATATGAACAAAGCACTCCAAATGAAACTATTATGGAAGATATTGTTCGAACCAGACAATATTTGGCTCAAAATTATAAAAGAAAAAACAACCTTTTTGAACACAGAGTCAAATCCAACACATCATGGCAATGGCGAAATCTAATGAAACTACGTAATAAATTTGAAGAAGGTCTGATTTGGCAAGTAGGTAACGGAGAAACTATACGATTCTGGACTGACCGTTGGATAACGAATGAACCTCTAGAAAAGCATGTATCAAACCTGATAACAATCAACAAAGAACAGAAAGTCAGAGATTTTATATCGAACAATAACACATGGAAAGAAGACGATCTAAGAAGAATCTTACCAAATCATATTGTAGAAGATGTGCTATCAACCCCTATCCCAGATAATGTGATCCATGATAGATTATATTGGGCTCCAAGCAAGAATGGATGGTTCTCTACATCGTCTGCTATATCCCACATAACAAAAATAGACTCGTACCATGGAAATGATAACAGATGGATATGGAAATTAAATATTATCCCAAAAGTTAAAAACTTCTTATGGAAAATGATTAATAATGGATTACCAACAAAAGACCGACTACGGGAAAAACAGATTTCGATACCCGGAGGTTGCCTCATGTGCGCTTGTACATATGAAAGCACAAGACACTTATTCATTGATTGTAGTCATACAAAAGAGATTACAAGACAGATTAACACAAAAACTATGCAATTACTCCAGCAGATCAACACGAATTCACAAAGCCCAAAAATAATCATTGAGGAGTTACGACAAAGAATGACAAATGAAGAATTTTCAGAACTAGCAACAATCTGGTGGGCGGTTTGGTATCAACGAAACAAAATGGCTTTTCAACCAGAGTCAACTGATATAATCCCAGACTTAGCACAATATATAAAAACACAAATTCACAATTGGCTACAAGCAAAGCACTGGAATGAAGAGGATTGTCCCCAAACAAACAACAACACAAACACGCACAAACGACAGAAGAGAAATAAGACTTGGCAGAAGCCGGCTAATGGTTTCTTCAAGATAAATGTGGATGGATCAAGGCTAGTAGATGGAACGGCAACAACTGGATCCATAATAAGGGGAACTCAAGCTGAGATAATTGATATTGCAACAACCAAGTATCGAAAGATCTCGGCTCTCAAAGCCGAGGCATTAGCATTTCGAGACGGACTGAGAAGAGCAAGACAACTAGGATTAAACAAAATTGAAATAGAAGGGGATAACCTAACGGTAATTAAAGCAGTTCAAAATATTGGACGATGTCCATGGGAAATAGAAATTTTAAGATCTGACATAATGGTCTCTTTACTAAAATTCGAAACTGTCAAGATTTCTCATGTGGGTAGATGCTGTAATACTGTGGCCGGCCTGATTGCAAAAATGGGCCATAGTCTCCCGAGCACTACCATCTCAACATTACCAGAACTACGTGTTCTCATCCGAAAGGATGTTCTAGAACGCCCCCCGTAAGGGCGGCCTCCTAATCTTTACCTTTTCAAAAAAAAAAAAAAAAAAAAATCAGCTCACGGACTTTAACAATAAATAAATAATCTAGACCCACCGGCCGATATACATAGAAGGCAAAATTAGAAAGCAAGACAATACATCCTATACATATTTAATTAATCATAGGGTGTGCTGTATTTAGCAACAAAACCCAAATCTACGATACCAGTTTAGCTACTTAATTACGCACATAGATTGGTGTTGTTGGAGAAAAAGTTAACTGGTTTTCTAATACCGTGATTAATATAGAAAGATATAAATTAAGATTGGATGTGTTGTCTTTAGTTCATACGTACGACGAATCACCTAAGAAGAAGAAAAGTGATCAAATAAAAAGATGAGATAAAACTATCGTTGTCGTGACTTTGCCTAACCATGGGCTGGCGATATAAGATCTTGCACTAATGGTGGTAGAGAGTAATTAAGAGTGTCACAATCGTTTCTTTCCCCGAGGGTTTGGAGCTAAAGAGGGGTTAATTAAGTGCCATTTTCACATGCAACTCATTATAATTGAGATCGACCGAGATATAAAAATTGATTAAAAAGAGATTCTAGAGGGCATCGGAATGTATATTATAAGAAATTCAACAAAAGGATATACAGGGGCCTATATGGGGCTGTGTTTATTTTGTGATTTCTGGTATCTGGTTTAACAATTAAAATTTTAGGTTAATATCTCGAGATCATTGTTTCGAACCTTACAACAGTGGATTTGTCCATACTTAGAATTGGTTAGTAACTCATTTATATAGTATTTGTGACGACCATAATTAGACTCAATTACTGTATATGCAATTCTATGTACAAAAATAAATATGCTCTTTTGACTACATTAAATTTATTTTTAGGTTATATATATATATCCAAATGAAAGTTAATGAGATTTATTGATTTAAATATGTTTATTTTGGAAAAGTCATAATTTATTAAATATGATTAAAATATGTTTATCTGGTAGAACTTGAAATCTGTTTATTTAGTTACGGAGGAAAAAAAATTTACCAAAAAGAAAAATGTAGAAATAACACGAACGAATAGTTAGAGAATCAATTATATATTCTTCCAAAATTAAACAAAAGCTGTGCATAACCTGTGTCTTAAATTTCGACCCAACAAGTCCTAAATATATATTTTTTTTTCGGTCGAATCTTAAATATATATATATATATACACATCAAGTTAATGGCTTAATACATCAACACATCCTCCTACCTCCTACTTGTACTTTTTTTTTTCTATTAGACACCCCTACAAAAATATGTTCAATTAGACCCTTATACTATGTTCACTCTTTCCTATTAAACCCTTTAAGCTTACACGAGCGAGCGCATGTTGCATAAACTACTTTCCTTTTACGCGCGCTTCGACTTGTGATCTTCCCTATTCTCCTTCAAGTTCATATATACTTAATTATATGTAACGATCATATGAAAATAATGTTATAATATAATATTTTATTATTTTTGCACAACTAGGCTGAGGTGGTAAGTTTAGTTGGAAAAACACGTGGCTTTCGGGTTTTTTACTACGCCAAGTTTAGTTGGAAATTAGACTTGATACCTCAGCGAATGTCTGACACACGTAACAAATAAAGCCTCGCATGGTGTCCAATAAGAAAAAGTGTGTCTAGTACAGCTGTCTAATGGACCTTTTTTTTGTAGGGAGATCTAATAGGAAAAAGAGTACAAGTAAGGAGGTCTATTGGTGCATTAAGCATCAAACTAATGCAGGGCAAATGTGCACATATCTATACTAAACTTGAATGGCCGAATACATGCACGGTTCTCAAAACTTGTAACTTTTTTTAACCAGACCTCTCAACTAAAAAATATTCTATTAAACCCCCAACTTACTAATTTTGTTCGATTAGACCCTCATCACGCGCCACGTGCAATGTCAACACCACGTCAACGCCCTGCCACCACCACATCAACGCCATGTCACTGCCACGTGGCACTGACATGGTGGTGATGTGACATTGTTGAAAAACCTATTTTATGAATTTATGTATAATTTTTTTATCCAACTCATTCTACGAAACATTTAATAATAGATTTAGCTCACCTAATAACTTTTTTTATAATATATTTTATCATTAAAATAAAAAAATAGTATAAAATAACATTACTTAATTAAAATAATACTTTATAATATTTTCAGCCACACTACATTGACGTTAGCTTTTTTAACGAACATAGTTAGGGTTTCTCTTACATAATTGATCAGTAGAGTTGTCAAAACTTAATCGAACTTGCTAAGCCGACTTGAACTGATCGAAATTTTTTAGGGTTGGATTCAAAAAATTTGAACTCAAAACCCAAAATGAACCGAACCTGTTTTAACCCAAACCCAAATGGATTAAAACTCGAAACTTGATGGGTTGACCGATATAATATATTTAAAGAATGTATAAAATTTATTTTTAAAATTATAATACACCTTATTATTAAAATAAATAATAATAATGATATATATTATTAGTTATTATTATTATTATTTAATTAGAATATTGTTTTAACAGTATTTCAGTCGCACAAGATCGGCGTGTATCACACGCGCTATGCCACATCAACAATAGGGGTCTAATTGAATAAAATTAGTAAGCTGGAGGGTTTAATAGAACATTTTTTAATTGAGATGTGTGATTGAAAAAAAGTTACTAGTTCGGCGGACCGTAGATGTATTCTGCCAAACTTGAATATGCATTAGATCTTTAACGCACATCCAAGGGAAAGCATAATGCACTTTGAAATTTTGGCAAAATTCATAAACAATATGCACATTAGAAACTCTGTAATTGCAAAATAGAGAAGGAGAAATCAAGATGCTAAGAGATATATGGCTCGGATCGGGATAATCAATTTTGTAAACACCTAGGTGAGGTCCCAACCTAGTTCAAGTCTAAATTTTTGTAACCTCTTTATTAAAAATGAATGAATCACCTCTATGATTAAAAAAAAATCTTACACAATATAATATGTATAAAGAGCTAATATATGATTTTTTAATGTAAAACTGTACACATTCAGGTTGAAATTTGTGAATATCTATTGCACATATATATAAATATAAATATATATATCCATCAAAATGCTTTTTTTTTGAAGAAATACGTATATAAATCCGCAAAATTTATATTTGTCATGTTTTTCCCTCTTTAATATCAATTTCAGATAAAATTTTGATTTTTGTACGGATGAACAAGATCTATTCCCATCAACATTTATGTATATGAAAGATCATTATCACAATCATTTATGTATATGTAAGTATTATGAATATCAAATATAGTCAATTAATCAAGGGTGCGTGGAGGCGTAGGAATAGTCGGGACGTAAGTTCCGGAAACCTATGATTCAAAAAAAAAATATAGCCAATTAATCACACATCTCACACAACTAATATATAGATCTATATCACTATAGTATAAAGCGAAGTCAATATCTTTACAAAAACAATTTGTCATGTGTTATTTCTATAATGAAATAATCCTTCGGACCCTCCTTTATATGATAAACTGCAATCTTTTAATTTAATACTTCATCTGTCCCATTTTGTTTGTCCTAAAATATACATTTTGCGGTTATTAAGAAAGTGGTAAAGTAGTATTGGGAGAAGAGAAAGTGGGTATAAGTTTAAATTAAATGAGGGTAATATTGTAATTTTATAGGAATGAAAAGTGATAAAGTGATAAAGTAGAAGAAAAGGTTGAATAATGGGGTAAAAAGTGAGATAAAATGAGGGTAATATTGTAAGAAAATATTGATATAAAAGGAAAGCGGACAAACATTTTGGGACAACGGAAAAGGAAAGAGGACAAACAAAATGGGATGGAAGGAGTATTAAACTATTAATATTTCATAAAATATGATCTTTTCACTCTAACAAAAAATCAAGATAAAATCGGAAAGTAATTTCTAAACTATAATTATGAAATTATTTTTTAACAAATATAATATATATGTTTAAATTTTAATTAGGATTGTTTATAATTTTTAAATATAATTTAGATTTTTTAAATAAAAAAATCTAGAAAATATCTATATGTATAAGATTTTATATCTAACTTAATAAAACATGATTTGCTCATTTAAACAAAAAAAATCAAGATAAAATCGGAAAGCAATTTATGACATATAATCCTGAAATGATTTTTTAAACAAATATAATATATTTTGAAATATAATTTGGATTTGTTCTAAGCAAATAATCTAAACTATATCTGTATGTACGTGATTTTCTATCTGAGAATTTATATCTACATATATTAAGCATGATCTTTTAAATTAAGGTATTTAAATTTCAAATGATTTAAAGGATTTTACCTT
Source organism: Polygonum maritimum (assembly GCA_963924305.1). Taxonomy (NCBI): domain Eukaryota; kingdom Viridiplantae; phylum Streptophyta; class Magnoliopsida; order Caryophyllales; family Polygonaceae; genus Polygonum; species Polygonum maritimum. The sequence goes on along the minus strand of OZ002737.1, from coordinate 10,550,386 downwards.
ATGTAATAAAGTTTATTAATTGAAATTTTATATATTTATTTTGATAATTTAGACTTTAAATAACATACGTAAATATCTTTATAATATTTTATAAATTATTTGAAGTAAGCCTTTATTCAAATAAGTGTACTTAATATGTCTAATAAATTTAATATTGTTGTTCGTACCTTGTACGAGAATTAAACTAAGTTAAAGTAATTCTTTATGAACATCTTCTACGACAATCTTTCATGGGAAATATCTGGCATATTTTATTTTCAAGTATCATGTTCGTGACGTGAATTTGTAGTGACATACATCACAAGATCTTCCATCATTGCACACATTCATTCATGTGTATAATGCGATATGAACCTACACAAAAAGTTAACATCAAAGACATTGGAACCAACCCAACATGTGTACCTACAATTACATCACAAGTCAAACCTAATTTCAACCAAAATTTCAATGCAAATCCACACAAAAATCTTCATATCCAAAGGCTCCTGATTGATCCACTTGTACGTACCGGACTGCGACTTTTCGAGCTCTTGCTCCCCAATAATGGCTACTCTTCGCCGTAAGAATAATTCCAAATTAATCATATAACTTTTCCCCCTTCCAATTGTGGTCCTATGTTAATTAACTATTATTATATGCTTGTGTCTTTGATCATAATAATTTAGTAATTTGTTTTGCAGAGAGTTCAATAAACCTACCTGTTGGAGCTATAGACAAAGGTTTGGTATGTTGGATTTGGGAATTTTTTAAAGGGTTAATTGGCAAGTAGTAAGCATAGGTATCGTAACGGTTAGGGTTTCCATATATACATGTGTGTCAAAAATGTGTTGATTAGTAAAAGGACAGGTGGAGACAAGAAAGGAGGAAGAATGGTTAGGTTTCCATTAATGGAGAATAATGGTGGTAATTAGCTATGCAAGGTGTTGCTATTCTGTTGGTTGGAGGTGTATTGTCATTCAACATTGGGAAAGGAATCCATATCTTAGATCTTATGATAGTGATAAGATATTGATATCATTTATACTTTATTTAACTTAGATGTATAGATAAATCTTAGGTGCATCATGCCTTGCCCATTGCCCAATGTTACTAGCTCTCTCCCCATCCTTCAACTAGATGGTTATAAAAGAAATTATGAATGAACAAAAAAAATTATTCAGAGATAAAATCAGTTATAAAAATGCCTTCTAGATGGTATTGGAGAAATAAAAGTTTTTAACTTCCATCTGAAAACTTCAAATATATGTAATTTGAATATTGATCACTAAGGAAAAAATTAGATATACACTCAATTTGTTCTTCTTCAAACATCTCTTATATACCGTTTTATATATTCTTCATTTGGTCCATCATAAATTTGACGATTGAACAAAAATGCGAAATGAATTCGAACTGTGTATTCTTCAATGAGTTCATTGGAGTCGACTGAATCAAAAGTTTGAGGAAAAAAAATCTTCTTTAATCGTTTTTTGTTTGCTTTTTGCAGCTTAATTCAAGTGAGCTTAGTTTGTCAAAAGTCGCACTATGAATTTTGCCTAGATGCTTTCGTTACGAATCCTAATTGGTTATGTAAAATGTGATAAACAACATGTCATATTAAAAAAAAAATAGAGAATTTAGTGACACAACGATTCACTTCGTATGGAGTATGTGCATTAAAAGGATAAAATACTCGCTCACATGGTTTTGATTTTTAGAAATGAGCATGTATCTTTTCCTAAGAAACCGATGGATAAGTGTTGCCGATTGAACTTTTCTTTGTTTGATCATAAGAGTTGCTTATTGAATTCAACCAAAAAAAAAGAGTTGCCAATTGAAGATTTCTAGTGTTTGCAGCTAGTAGAACGTGTTAAAAAGATAAAGTTAGAAATAACTTTCAAAACGTACTGTTCCTTAAATCTCTTTACGAACTTAACTACATGGGGATGATGATCGAGGACGCCGAATGTTACTAGCTAATTAAAGTATTATAGTATTCTATTCTATGTGTGAGTGTGTGTTCAGGTGGCCTTTTTTCATTTGACCACATCGGCACTCAATTTATTGAGCATCTCAATTACATATATATATATATATATGGATCTGCATGTGCTGGATCATCTCTCAATATATACTTTTTACAGTAATTAATCTGTTTCGTATATCTCAAGCTTTTGGATTAATTGGTACGTAGTACTAATTAAGTACTTAATTACTAGTTGCTTACATTGGAGTGTAAATATTGATTGCAGCGCCTCTTTTCCCCTGGCTGGCCTCGTTTATATACATACATTTATTATTATTATTGTTATATAAATCAACTCCAATAGATCATGATTTAGCTGATTAACTAATCAGTCCTACACAGTACAGACTTACTATATATGACCAGCACGTTAAATTTGCGACCGAAACTACTCGTCCAAATGCAGATGATCGACAATTTGAGGCATGGTAATTATTTATTTATCAAGTCCCATGAAGATAAATGATAATTATATTATATGTGTTTTGATAAGAGTTAAGTGCCTAATTAATCATCCATATATACAGAGATTAGACAACATTCTTTGTTTGACGTGTGTTATATATATAGCTCGCATCCTTAATTATGAAAATAACATAACATATGTAATTTATACATATAAGATCCTTAGAGTTAAGGTATTGAGCACATAAAAAGAACCATTATATAGCATAAGATTGATGATGTACACATTGTTATAAGTATTTCACATAACGACTCATTTTACACTGCACAAAGGTGACATATTCTTACTTAATTACGATTAACTCAAATTTCTATAAGTTTAGGGTCTATTGTTATCATTACATTACTTGACTTATTTTTTTTTGATCTGAACATTACTTGACTTATTAATGACTCATATGCTGTACAAACTCGAAATGAAACAACGATCCTCTGGTACCTTTTTTATTGTCCCTTTTGTGATCCGTTTTTTTTTTGATTGGTGGAAAACAATTTAAAAATACAAAATGCATTGTCATATTTTAAAAATTATAATATAGTAATCTATTTTAATCAATCAAAATGAGTGGACCACCAAGTGGACCTTGAAAATGGACCAGAAAATCTTTGTTGCTTGAAATGTTTGTATGAGAATGGAACCTTGTCCGAGTTTTTGGTTTATAAAACCTCTTCGACTAAAGCCCAAGCCGATCCAATCCAAACTAAAACAATCCATCAACAATGTTGATCGATGAACAACGACTCTAGATGAAAGCAATCGATGGAGTAATGTGTTGAATGTTAAAGCAACATAAAATAGCGGCTAGAAAGATCTTATTCTCGATAAGAATAACAGGTGAATTAGATAAGAACGCCATAATTGTTATTTTCGTTTTTTTTTTGGTCTATCAAATATTGCATGCATTAGCATATACGAAGCCAGAGGAGCAGGTTTAGTACATTGCTCACCTGCATGTCTGGTCTGTGTGCTCATCAACCCTACACTCAAAATAAAGCAGCAGGGCATAAAGAAAAGCCAGCCTGCCTGCCTAACTCAACTCAGCGAAAGGCGAAACTATACACGAAAACACCCGAGGGCAGAAACGTAAATTCGGTCGCTCTACAGCACCTCCTCCGAAACTCCGTCCAATCAAATCGTGCTTCAAAAATTCCCACGGGATGACATCACACGTCATGGAAGCGAACCAATCCGGGTTATCCAAGAGCCCCGCACACCGTCATCGGGCCGTCCACGTGGCTCCCCCACTTTTTCCACAGCCAATCAAAACGGTGCTTCCCGCGGAATCCGTCCACGTGTCCCGTCCACGCACCCCACCCCAACTTTATTGAATTTCTTACGGAAAAGGGAAATAAGGAAAACAGGAAACCCCTGGAGGTGTATAGGCCTACGTGTCCACCCCTAGTCTTGCCAGTGCGACACTCGACGGCTTCCCATTGGCGCGCGGCCTTCGTACTGCGGGCCCCCACCTGTAAGCTCTCACTGCACTCCCTTTCCCCACGAGCCCCACCCTACCAGTTTTCTTTAATTGTTCATGGGACCAGCTCAAGAACCCGGGATACGGTACAACGGGTCGAAATCTGGATTCAAAATACGACCACCACGTTTCTGTTTCAAACCCAATCGCTTCTCATCGTTGTACGCTCGGTGGACCTTACACGTGTACCTTTCACCTCACGCGTGTCCCCCCTCTCCCCCCCGTTCTATAAATCAAACGCCCCTCCTTTTATCCTTCTACCACATTCCTCGCTCTCTATCTCTCTCTCAACTTCAACATTGTACTTTGAACTCTAATTATTCTTTTTTCTACCTCTCAAAGACAATCAAATGGACGGTAGAGGAGGGTGTTGCATTGCTAGATACGGCGGCGGTGGCGCCGCCGTCTACGACGTGTCCAAGATCGACCAGATAATGTTGCGATTCCGTCCGATCGCACCGAAGCCAACGGCGTCGGGGGCGGTGTCCGGCGGAGTAACGGCGGCGGAGAGTAACGACAGCAAGGGCCTCCGAACGGGACGGGGGAGGAGGAGGAGGAACGGTAACAACGGTAAAAGTAAGAGCAAGAGCAGTAGCAGCAGCGGTGAAAATAACTCCAACAGCTCCGGCAGCAAGAGGTGCAACAGGAAGAGGAAACCTGGAGCACAAGAAGGGAGCACCGAGAAATTATTATTATCCGGGGGGGTGCAGGATAACGGGGTGGTGACGCTGCCCTTGCTGCCCGAGACCCCGGATCTGACGGCCGGGATCAAATTAAAAGGGGGGCAGAAGAAGCTGCCCGTGATGCTCAGCTTCGACGGGTCGTCGGGTGACCGCGTGGGGCAGGGCACGCCGTCCACGTGGAAGCGGCAGAAGAGGGTGGTGGGGTCGTGGGTGATAGTGGAGCGCGTGACCAGCACGTGGGCGGTGGACGACCCGGGAGCCCTGCTGATGATGGGGAACAGGATGTCGTCGGATGAGGAGAAGCGGAGGGTTCTGGAGGACGACACGTGTCCCGGGTTCGTAACGGATTGTTGGAACAGGGTGTGGTGGACCAACGGGGCCTACAAGAAAATGGCGCGGGAGAAGGGCGTGGGCGGGAGCCCCGAAACGGCGTCGTCGTTGGAGGAGGAGGTCGTGGTTTGGCTGGTCATGAAGGAGAAGCTCCCCGCGCACTGCGAGGGGTTTACGTGTAGGGTGACGGTGCAGTCCACGTGGAGCCAGCTGTCGTCCACGGTGACCGTGCCCTGTGACGCCTGGAGGCTCAGCGACGGCGGCTTTGCATGGAGGCTTGACGTCAAGGCGGCGCTCAGCCTCGGCCGGTGAGGTTGCTAGCTAGCTCCACCTACTTTAATTACGTTGCTTGTGTATTACTGTACGGCTGAAGCTCCACGTGTCACGAGCCAGATTAGATGCTATGAAAGTGTGAATATTTGTTTTCCATCTCTTTAGTTCGGGTTTTTCTTTCTTCTATTTTATTTTTTTACCTGGTTTGTTGTTAGTTTTGATTTGTACTGATAGAGTTGTGTTTCTTCGCTTTGTTGTACCAGATTTGCCATCATAATTATTTACGTGTTGGTCTTTTCGAATTTGGTTTTTCATTGAGATGATAAGGATAAATCGGTTTCAGTTATTATTTGAGTATACGTGTTGGTTGCTTAATTAGTAGCAGTATCTTGAATTATGGGACCAAAATGGTACGTACGTACGTATTTGAATGACAATTGATTAGATATATGCAAGTCTATGGAAGGTAAGAATATCAGGCAGCATAATGTAGACAAGGCATTGCGGGATGATAAGCCCTCTGACACGGCATTCGCAATCTACTCGCAATGGCAGATGGCGGAAAAGATGGACCAAAAGCAATCAGTTAAACGGCAGAGACCAACACTCTCAACATGGAGAAAACCGGATAAAGGGTGGATCAAGCTGAACTTTGACGGATCTCGGCGATCCAACTCTTCCACGCATGGGGGATACATTTTGAGAGATGAAAATTCAAATATTCTAGCCCTGGATAGACGGAATTTGGTTGCCCCGTCCATCCTCCAGGCTGAAGCGTTGGCAGCTTTGGACGGGGTTCGGAAGGCCAGATCCCTCAATATAAGAAGGTTAGTGGTTGAGGGTGATAATTTAAGCGTAATCAACAGCATTACGGGGGCATGGAGATGCCCATGGGAAATACAGACAATTATTGGTGATATAAAAGGCCTCTTGTCTCTTTTCGAGGAGGTCCGTGTCTTTCATTGCTATAGGGAAAGCAACAGAGCAGCAGACTACTTAGCGGCCAGAAACGCTGACCCAGATCTCTTACTCGCCAGCATGTCCGCAACGTGTGATGCGCAACATTGGGAGATATGGTTGAAGACAAATCTTGGATTAAGTGATGGAAGAATCCGTGAAGCTAGAGACTTTTTGAAGATCATCCAGGCGGATGATTTAGGCTGGTCCTACCCTGATTAGGAGGCCTAGTGTTTTCCTCTTGTTGTACAAAAAAAAAAAGAATATCAGGCAGCAGGTTCATTATGTAAGGTCAGGAGAATATCAGGGAGGATATAAAACAAACAAGTGTTTATAGTATCCAGTGCCCCAATATAAGTTCATAATGATAAAAATGCCTTTATTTTTTAATATTTGCATCAATACCCAAATAATTTAAAAAAATATCCTAAGATATTACAACAATGTCCAAAATCTTAAGTCATTTGTAGAAAAACAATCTAAATTCATAATTTCGTTTACTTCTTCGTATTTTAAAAATAAACTAAAAAATACTTTTGAATAAGAATTAATTTCATCACTTTTCTTCTTTCTTCTCTAATCAAATCTAGGAAATAGCATTTGGTTGCTTTCTAGAACCCCAAAACTAAGAGCTTCTACACTCCTTGAATTGAAGCTTTGTACGACATTTATACAAAAAGCATCCGGTTCCAATTTGCTTTCTAGTATTCATCAAAGGAAATTTGTTTACCGGAAAGAGGGGGAATCGGAGTCGAAGGTGGAGCCAGGGAGGGGTGAGGAGAGGGCGGTAGGATTTTGAGGGCCTGGGGCGGCGGTGGTTGGACCCGACGTAAAAGGGCGAGGTCTTAGAGTTGGTCGGAGAGGGTGATCGATCTGGAGGGCTTGGCGCTTCGGAAGGAGGATTCCGGGGATAGTCAGAGGATTAAGGGGATGAAGAGGATATTTTGTGGAAGAAATCAAGAGGATTTTAGGGCGATCGCTGGGCCGGGAGGGTTGTCGGGCCGCAGGTTAGGGCGCTGGTGTGCGGTCGTCGGGTTCCGTTCGTTCGTCCGTGGTTGCCGGCATTAGGGCGATCGCTGTTGGGAGTTCCCTGCTGGGTGTTCGTGTAATTGCTTAAAACTCAATTGTTCTTCAAGATGTTCTTTTGTTGAAGAGAGCAACAATGGCCAACGTAAATTGTTTTTTTTTTGAAGGATAAATAAAGATGTCTATAAGATACTGTAGGATTTTGTAAAAATAATTAAATATTAGAAAAATAGAAAGTTTTAAGCATAGAAATATCCAGAAGGGCACTACTTGCTATTTAGTCTAAATAAGGACTTTTTTTATATTACTGACTTTTTTTAACACATGAAATTTATTCAATGTACTTGCGCTATGCATATACATAGCTAGAGTAGCAATAATTTTATGGTGTGATCTCTTCATTTTAATCAAGCATTAGTTAACTTGTGGTTAGGTTAATTTGTATATCATGAGTCATGACCTTATCTTGCTAGTTCTGTTTTTATTAATGATCGATCGGTTTAGTGGTTCACATGCAAGTTGGTTCAGTGTTTTAAGTAGCCCTATCGAGTCTTTTTAAGTGATTAATTTGTGTAGTTATTATAGTAGCTGTGAATATATACTTTGTATAAAATCCCTTTACTTGATTATTTGCATGAAAAACGATATTAATTAAGACTAGCTAATATGTAATCCTATAGACGATTCACTAAGGGGAATCTAGTTGTGAACTAATTAGGATAAAGTCGGTCTTAATTGTTAAAGAAATTGAGAGGTTGAGACCCTGGTCCAAAGTGAGTGCCACATAAGTCAGTAATAAATCTAGTTAGACATGATTTTTGTCGGCAACGCTTCCCTTTGGACTTATGTTACATGTGCAAAATTTCTAACTTGTCGATCCACAAACTCTTACATGGTATTGTATTGAGTTGAATCTTGATCAACTTTGTTTTCTAGCATGTGTGTTGGGTTGAGCTTGAGCTTGACTAGTTATAGAGAAGTTCAAATATTCACCATTGATTGGTTGAGCTATTTATGAACAAAGAGATCAAAACGGCAACCCACCCATAGTTTGATTTTTATAAAGATATACATTGAGGTATGATGTGGTTATCCAAAGAGTGCCTTCGGTTATTTATAATTAACTGGTTAAGTTTTTATGATGGGATTCAGAAGTCTATAATTCAACTCTAATGAGCATGTAGTATCCTCAACAACAACAACAAACAAAGGGTAACTAGGTAAGGTGATTTGCACTTTTGTTTTAAACAGTGAAGTTATTGAAATATAGTTTTTACATGAAGAAGGTATTGAAATACAGTGATGGTGCGAGAGAAGGTAAGTAGTAAGCTTTCAGAGCTTGGTTGAGCAGTAGCGGCCCAGATAGAGAATTTAGGTTGGCAGAGTACAGTTTAGCGAAAAAGGAAGCTAAGAAAGTAGTGACTATTGCTAAGGAGAAATCTTTCGAGAACCTCTACAAGGCTCTTGACGAAAAGGGTGGCGAACGAGTTCTGTTTCTTCTAGCGAGAGCAAGAGAGAGGTTGACCTCGGATTTTGAAAGGGTATGTTGTATCAAAGATGAAAATGAGAATGTGTTAGTGGATGATCTAGAGATAGCGGTGGGAGAGGTATTTCTGTGGCCTCCTTAATGAGGGGTGTGAGTCGTTGGAGAGTCAACAAGCTGTAGGGAGTCAATTCAGTCGTCTTTTTGTCAGTCTTTTCTCTAGATCAGATTTCAGTGAGGTGATTCACATAATGGGCAGTAAAAAGGCGGTGGGTCCGAATGAGATCCTTGTTGAGGTTTGGAAGTGCTTGGGCGTTAGAGGGGTGGAGTGGCTAGTGACTTTATTCAACGTCATCTCCAAGACGGCTAAGATTCCTAATGAATGCAAACTTAGTAAGTTAATCCCAATATACAAGAATAAAGGGGATATACAACAGTGTAACAACTATAGGGGTATAAAACTCCATAGCCATACAATGAAGGTTTGGGAGAAGGCAATAGAGTTAAGACTGAGGCGCCTAGTACAAGTGTTAGAAAATCCGTTCGGATTTATGCCAGAGAGGTCATCTATAGAGACTATCCATCTGTTGAGAAGGCTGACAAAAGCGTACACAAAAAGAAAGAGAAATTTGCATATGGTGTTTGTCGATATAGAGAAGGCCTACGATAGAGTTCCAAGGAAGTTGATTTGGGATTGCTTAGAAACAAATGGGGTGCCGGATACTTTTATCATAATCATTCGAGACATGTATGAGGGGTCGAGCACGAGTGTTTGTACTCTAGGAAGGGATATAGAGTTTTTCGAGGTGGGTATGAGTCTTCATCAAGTTTTGGCTCTGAGTCCCTTTCTGTTCACGCTAGTGTTAGACGTACTCTCTAGGGATATTTAGGGAGAGGTTCCGAGGTGTATGATGTTCGTAGACGATATCGTTCTGGTGGAGGATTCTAGAGCTGAGGTCAATGTCAAACTGGAAACGTGGAGGGAGATGCTAGAATCTAAGGGGTTTAGACTGAGTTGATCCAAGAAGGAATACGTTGAGTTTATTTTCGGTCGAGAAAATGAACCGAGGAGTGAAGTGTGGTTGGGAAACGAGGTCATTCAGAAGAAGGATAACATTCGTTATCTGGGTTCAATTGTGTAGAGCGACGGAAGCATTGAGGAAGATGTTATGTCTCAGATTTATAGGGGTTGGTAACGTGGAGGGCAGCGACAGGAGTCTTGTGTGACAAGAATCGAAGGTCTTCCAGAAGCTAAAGGGAAAGTTATATGAATCTGTAATTAGGCCGGCTATCCTCTATGAAGCAGAATGTTGGCCGATGACGAAGTCTCAAGAACAGAAACTGATAGTGACAGAGATGAGAATGCCTAAATGGATGTGCGACCACACGAGGTTGGACAAGATTAGGAACGAGGAGGTCAAGAACAAACTGAGAGTGGCGTGTATAGGAGACAAGCTTCGGGAGGCGAGACTTCGGTGGTTTAGCCATGTTCAAAGGCGGAGCCCAGATGCTATACTTAGGAGGTGTGAGCAGTTGGACTTAGGAGCTTTTCGATGGGACATGGGTCGGCCAAAGAAACGTTGGATGGATAACATTAAGTAGGATATCGGTTTGTTAAGAGTTATAGTGGACCTGGCGCAATGCAGAGAAAGTTGAAGGGAGAAGATCAGGGTGACAGACTGTTAGCTTTCTGGTGGAGTCGTTTTGTCCAAGGTGGCCTTGTGCGTGCTTGTTTCGTGTTTAGATGTATCGGGTTCTTGTGCCGGCTTTTGTTTTTTTTCACCTTGTTTGCTAGTCTTTTCCTCTATTGAGGTTCCTTTAGGCTTTACCTAGTTTTCTTTTGTGTAGGTTGGTTCGATTCCTTGGGTTTTATCCACCATATTTCATCTAGATTAGGAATACCCCATCCCGACCCTTAGATCCTACACTATGTGGGATACATTGGGTAAAATGTTGTTATCATTTTTACATTGGGTGCTAGACTAAGGTGGACCTTTTATAACTATCAATTAGTTTTATAATAACGATTTTAATTCATTAGGCTATCCTCATTCAGAGCACCAACTTTAACAATGGACATTGTTTACAATTCCATATAATGTCTTTTGGTAATCCAAATTCTCTACTTTCTAAATTTGATCCATTTCATGCTCATATGAGCCTAACTGACCTTGTTTATTATCTATACTATATATTAAAACCGGAGAATTTCGGGCCTCCACGTTAATTCTGACCCCACCACTTATTTAATAAAAAAACAGTAGTTAAGTATTGATATATCAAAGTAATCTATCAAAATACTACCCTATATCTATAAAATATCAAAATAATATCTATCTATACAATCTAGATTTATCTTAAAAATTTGTTTTTATCTAATTACCATATATTAATATATCAAAATAATATCTATATCCACGATCTATCAAAATCATATCATATATTTAAACTATCCAAATAATATCTATCTATAAAATCTATGAATATCGTACTAATTAAGAAAATATTTATATTTACCCTTATAGAAACTATAAATATTAGCACATGAATGGATTTATCTACATTGAATATATAACTTTAAATATTTATCTATAAAAAAAAAATTTAGGTTATATGAGAAAGTTATATATTTAGAAAATATGATTTGTTAGGACATTAGTATTATATTTATTTGTGTAAAATTTGATAAGAAAATATAATTTACTAGGATATTGGCATTGTATTTATTATATTTTATTTTTTAGGTAGGTTTATAATACAAATCAAGTATTGATATTAGGATAAGTTTGTAAATAAGAAAATATATAACGATCAAAATTTCTATGGCAAAAACAAGTTAATTCGAATTATATATAATCGGACTATTATGATGTATTTTATTAGTAAGTGAAATTATATACATATAAAAGCAATAATATAATGTATTCATAATAAATTAAATATTTAAGACATAGTCGTACATGGTACGACGGATTAAGCTAGTATTAATAAATCAACCAAAAGTTCAATTATACTCCATGCTCGCTATATATAGATTATTTAGCTTTAAATTGGTTATGTCAAATAAAAATATCGATATACATGAGTCACCACGAGCTGATAAACATCCTAGAATTTTATAAAAGTTCTACTATACAACTCATAAAGGGTTCTTTTGGGTCTAAAGCTTTGAAAATATGGTCTCTATATATAATTAATTAGTAACACTCATTATTGTGCTCTCCATAATGACGAGCTCTTTCTACCAAGAAGAACTTCTAAATCTAGTAAGAACAGGCTACAAGAATAAAATTTATAGCCGAGAGAGGCAGCATTCTTTAATCCTCATGAGTTTTTAGTAATAGTAAGATAATACTAGGCTAACTAGTGATTACACGAAGAATGGTCTAACCTCTTACATAAGCACAATGTAAAAATATATCATTTCTGCATAATCAAATTATATGAATACCAAATTTTGGAGCGTGATCAGGTAATCTCAACAAGTTGTCAAATGTCGTAGAACATCCGATTGGACGAGAACTTCAAAATTCTAAAGCGTTGTTTGAAATGAGATGATATCAAAGGATGCCATAATTACAATAAGATTCAATATTTTGTTGATCTCTCCAAAGATGTATCTCAATCATCTTATCATGAACCTTCGTAGAGACTCCATAATATTCGCTATGTTAACAATGACGTTCAATATATATATAGTACAAATGTAAGAAGAAAGGCCGTTGATACAGGCAGGCACAAATGGGCCGTATGGGCCTATCTTGAAATCAGCCCAGCTCTCTATAGCCTGTAGGCGTATGTCATAGTCCCCATTAACCATCGACAGCCCACTAACCAAGCTTGGTAAACTGTGAAGATGGCCGTACATCTGATAATAGGAAACAAATATGCAAGAACTTGTTTAACTAACGTCTCAATCTCCCTATCGATCACATTTCGAATCACTTAGAGTTATCTACTCTCATCCGTCGGGATGCTCTAGGACGTCCCCTCCTCCTAATTCTTACGTTTTCAAAAACTAACGTCTCACCCCAGTCGGTCTGAGACAATTCTACCCATAAGTTTCCAACAATATACCAAGAAATACATTGCACGAAATTACACTGTTGATTTATATAATTTTCGGATCATTTTAGCACTCATGGGATTCAATGTTCTAGACGGCAGACACGTACAACATTTGTGTAATCATGGAGCTGAATTTGGTTGTAAGGACGAACGTTCTACTCATTGCTGCCAAGAATGGCAACTGCATCAAACTAGGTGTACCCATGCAGGACGATCACTAACGCTTCATATTTTAAAATTATATTTCTTATAAATAGGATATTAATAAGTGAAAACACATAATGAAATCTTTAGCACATGAAAATGTTATTGTTTTCTAGATGAAAAAATTATTGTTCATAATTGTAGTACGGCATGTATAAGATTATATTAATATAAAACATATTCTAATTATAGAACAATTTAGTAAGTAAAAATTACTTACTTTTTCATCCTTCAAAATTTATCTCTAATGGTTAATTTATATCATTGTCCTTATTATCACAATTTTAAGACAATATAAGTCGATAATAATACAAAATGAGATGTTTTAATTGATTATTTTGGTTTGATCTTATTTTTTATTTTAAAACTATAATTTATTAGTATGAAATATAATTACTATGATTTTTAATTTAATTAAAAATATTAAAATATAACGTCAAAATTTAGAAATATAAAATGAGTCCAACATGATTCTGATGATTTTATATATTGAAATAAATAAAATATATTAATCAACAATTATTTTATTATGAAAGATATAAGCTGAGTTATTATGAAAATGATAATATATAAGTTAAGTAAAAGATAGTAAATATAAATTTATTTAATATTAAAGATAGGAATACTAATTTCATTATAAAAAAGGGCTTCAATTTTTAAATTATTTTATATTCAAAAATTTTAAATTACTTCTTACGTAAATAGATTAAAAAGATAACAAATATATCAAAAAGGATAGAATTTTTTATCAAAAAATTCAAAAAATATCTTTTACTTAAATTGGTAATAAAGAATGTAATTAGATATCGAAATAACATGAAAAATTAATTGTTTGATTATGAGAGATAAAAGCTAAGCTATTAGGGGCATGATAGCATATAGTTTAAGTAAAAGTTAATAAATATAAATTGATTTAGTGTCAACGATAAAAATAATAATTTATTTAGAAAAAGGGGCTTCTATTTTAATTTTTTTAATTCGAATTTCTTATATTAATTCTTACATAAATAGATTAAAATGTTAATTGAAAAGATAAGTTAATTAATATGTATCTTTTATAGAAGAAAATTTTAAAGATAGATAATATTGCTTCAAAGATAGATATTAGATGAGTAAGAAAAAAGATAAAATTGAATATTAGATAATTAAACAAATTTTAAAGATAACTAGTGTGTCTTCAAAGATAGATATTTGATGGGTAAGAAAAAAGATAAAATTAAAGATTAGATAATTAAGAAAAATAAAACATATAAAATTGTTTATAAAGTGGGGCTAGAATTAACATGGAGGCTCGAAATTCTCCGGTTTTAATATGTAGTATAGATTCTAATAAAAATTAAACTATATTTCTACTTTATAGCATATATATGGATAAGCTCAAAAATTAAATACCATACTATATTAGAAATCATCCATGCAAAATTATTAAAACTAAAAAAAAATCATCCAAAGACACAAATAATCTTCATCTTTCTAAGAAAACATTAATAATATTATTTTACATAAAATTCATCTATCCATGCAAAATTATTAATAACATTAATTATTATTACTTACTCCCCATATAAAAACAAATTTATAATATTTTACTTATAGTTTTAATATAAACTAGTATTAATCCCGTGTTTTCAAGGCAGCAATTTGATTCAACCAAAAACTTAGTTTAAATTTTATATAAAGTTATTCAGAAAAATAGTTTGATAAAATAGTTACCTCCGCTTTAGTAATAATACCGGGGTCGGGGACTAAACGGGACGGATATTAAATTCCCCGTACCCGCCCCTCTCCCCACTGAGTCGGGGAATCCTGGACCCCACCCCATTAGGGCCGGCGGGTCTTCGTGGATCCCCATCCCCATGGGACAAATGTGCATCCTTAAATAAAATTGTAGATTCGAACAAAGTAATTTTTTTTTTCGTTGTTATAGTGAACGCGATTACATTTGAAACAAACCAATAGATCTTTGTTGTTGTTATAGTGAACATAAAACGGCTTCAAGATGGAATCTAAATTTGATGATATCCGCACTATCGATGGAAACAAGCAAATGTGAAAGATTCGATGTTTTTTATTATTCATCAATGCACCAAATCATACCGCTCCCCTAGAATAGTTGAAATCCAATCTATTCTACCTATACCATAAAGCGGAGACAATGTCTTCACAAAAATTTGCGCCAAGTGTCATTTTAATAATAAAATAATTAGTCGGACCCTCATTTATACAAATCAGATAGTTAGAATTTCATATAATCTTATCCCGTAAAAATTGATTAAAATTTATCAAAAATTACGAATTATCTCGAAAATTATAAATTATCACTTATCAAGAATTAGTTATAATCTTCCCATAAATATTACGATTTAATAAAACGTTATATTTATCATAAAGTAATTTTTAAACAAATCCAACTTATTTATATTATGAGGTGATTTACTATTGGTAAAAAAATACTAATCATAATACAGAGATAAATATATATGATCCTATGTATATTCAATTGGATTTTATAGTCACATTACCCGTACATGGTACGGGGGTTAAACTAGTTGATTCTAATAGACGATAATGTTTAATTTCCCACCTTCTTATCTTTGCAATATGTATATATATTTATATATTCTTTTCATTGTACATATGATCCTCTAGAAAAATAATTTTATGCCTTCACTTAACAATAATGTTTTCATGTTTTTTTCTTAGTTCAATGAAACACATATAAAATCGTTACCCGTACATGGTACGGGTCTTCGACTAGTTTAGATTTTATTCTTAGGAACACATTGTATCAAATTAAATTGAAAAATATTAAACCATAGGCATTATTATATTTCATGAGCAAAAATTAAACTAAATAGAAGTGGGCCGATCACACGAGTCTGTACTTTTAATGTCCAGCGGGCCTTACTTTTAACAGGTCCCAAGTTGATTCTCAGCTCAGATTTGTTTCTGGGAGGAGGAAACTTGTTCAACATCAGACCGACTCGGGAGAAAGAAACCGCTGTTCATCTCTGCCTCGTCAAATTCCTTCTCCAAAATTGATCGGTTCTATTAGGATAAATCATATCTTGTCTATCTTCTCATGATATTTTGTATATATCTTGTTTCCAAAAGATAAGATATTATTGCTTAGGTTCCAGGCACTTGTAATTATAAAAACCCAATTGGGTATTCTTTTTTTGAGCTCAATTGGGTATTCAATAACTCAAGGAAACAATTTTATCAATTCCCTTCTACGTTCATATGGTATCAGTTGCTTATAGAACTTGTCTTTCTCAATTGAGTTTTGTTTCTCTAATGTCTTTATGTCAATTGTGGTTCTTACTTGTCAATTGAAAAAGATCCAAGATCGTTGTTTTTGTGCCCCTGGCGCTTGGCTGTCCACTTGCCTCCGCCACTGGGTGAAAGATTTGATCTTTATTGCTGTTTAGGATTCTGGGTCTTTGTTTTGGCTATATAGGGTTATATGATTTGCTGCAGTTTTGGCTTTGGGGGAGTTTTGCTGCTTAGATCCTGGTAAATTTTGCTCGAGCTTGCTTATACCTAGGATTTTCATTGATTAGTTTGATGCCTAGGGTTTTCATTTTGAAGTGCACTACTCTTTTTTAATTTTTGATATGAAGAAAATAACACCAGTTTGTACAGTAAATGCTCTTCTTTTTGTTTGTGTATTACTGCAAAGGTGATGGCCAGATGTTGAGTAAACTGATTTAGATTCTCATAATCATGTCTGAAATCACTTGTTGAGGCTCTAAGCCTCCTTGCATTCAATTTTAGATTTTTTTGGTTTTTTGTTTTGTTTTCTTCTGATTTCAATTGAAGATGGAGCGAGAAGAAGAAGCATGTACTGTGCCTCTCCTATCCCTTGCAAATGTGCTGGAGGAAGGCAGCCCAGGTCCCTGCTTCAGGAGGACAACAAGAACCCAGGTCTGATGATGTTTTTAACAGCTTATTACGTTTTCTTCCACCTTAAAGCAAGACCTTAACTTTAATGTGCAGATTGCAGTATATTTAAATTTAACTGTGTGATGCTGCCCAACTATTACCTCTTTTGTCCAGTGGTAAAATGTTACTATAAGAAGAGAGGAAAAACAAACAAATTCCTAGTCCTCTAGAGCAGAGATAGGCAAAAACACAATAGTACATCAAACCTAAGCACACCCCGATTACCCGGCAACCCTCTTTAACAAGCACATCTAAATGCATTCATGCACTCCTTCTTATCAATGCACTAGGTTGATGCCACAACGTAGGGTCAAGCTACACCATGCGTCCTCGTGTTCAAAATCCAATAAACACTCAGCAAGATGTAGCAAGGGGTACAGTGCAAATACAAACTACCTTGGAAACCCAACTATCACCTTTTCTTTCTGGTAAACTGCCGAAAACCATCCTTTCCAATCCACCACCCATCAATTATAGTATGCTAACCAAACGCCATTTATGTGGACTACTCGGTTAATAATGCTAGAAAGTAGAAAGGTAGCCATTAGTTTTTTTTATTTATTTATATAGTTTGAGACAGAAAGAGGAAAAAACTCTTGAACAATGGAGACCCTTCCTGTGCTTTCTCCACACAACCAATGCCTCTCCTTTGCTCTGCCATTGTTGTGTTGAGAGGGATCCAGAGCAACTCTTAACCAAGAAAATTCATGCTGCCTTTCCTCTAACACTAACTAATATGTGTGATTTTGGAATTGAAGAAGCTTGACACATATTGAGTTTGTCAGTGTTAGTTTCCCTTAGAAGTGGGTCTCTACCATTTGATGAACAGTGAGTTGGCAATTATGTATTAATATGCTAATGGTCTTCACCATTTTCCTTCTGTTTTATTTCTCTGTATTCATTGTTTTATATTTTCTAACTTTATTTTTCGTCCCTTGGGGCATAGCATGAGTATCCTTAATGTGCATTTAGGTGTAATTGTATAGGATTATTCAACTTTTCTTTATCGGGTTCATTTTATCCTTTTTAGAGTTTAGTTTTTAAATAAAGAATGTTTATCATATGTCGTAAGCATAGGACAGAATTTCTAGATATAAATTACATTTGGGCATTATAGTTCTTGATAGTTTGCTTTTTATGTTTACTATATCCTTAGTTTTACATTAGTGTACGTTTTCTCTCTATCAGTACAAATTTAGGTCAGCTGATTCTTTCTTGAGCCAGTTTTTTGCCGACAATATATTTGCTGTTAGTGCAACCTTCACCAAGCAACTCTTATCTTGGTAAGTTTGATCTCAGATGTCAAGATTTATTCGATTCGTTGATTAAAATATATATATATATATGTGATATTGTGAAATCTCTCATGTAGCTATTTGGTTCTTTTTGAGATGATTATCATTGTATGAATGGTTGTTATTGTTGAGTCTAGAATCATGCTGCTAAGTTTGTGCGTTTCTGATCAATTTGAATATTAGATCGAGTTGGACTTTCGTATGTATTACAATTTTCTTTGTTTCGTTTTTTTGTTCTCCTTATGTCAATATTTGTTTCTCCTGATGAACTGAATGTTAAGCATTCTAATTGATGTTCTCTTAAAATAATCATTTCTCTACTCTATAGATGTCATGTTATGTGATTCTTTCAAAGAATTGTTTTTATTTAAACAACAAACTCATGGATCTTACGTACTGTGTCCATAATAATGGTTAATTTAACATTTTTGTACAAAAAGCGAAGACCTTGGCTGTGTCATTTAACAATTTTTGATGTATAATTTGCTTTAGGTCCGTGGATTGGTCTCAAAAGAATGCCTTATTGCTTTGGAGTGTCATTCAATTCTTTACAACTCGGTTCCTTATAGGTTTGCCATTGTTCATATATTTAATTTACATTTAACCTTCATAAATCTGTAAATTGTTAGAACCTTTACACCTTCATGCCATCTCTAACATATGCATATGTGAGTATATTATTTGCAGTTGTTTAATATAGAGTGAAGAAGTAAGCTAAAACAAATTAATGAAAACATGTTTCCAGATTCCAGCTTGAATGGGATTGTATGCAAATTCTTTTAGGGAGCTTTTCCTTTCTTATAATATTATACCGTAAAGCTTAATTTTTTTATTTAAAAAAATGACTACTTTTTCTAGTTTTTCTCATCAAAGCATTCTTAAATGGTTTGCTGATATAGGGACAAGAGCTAAGGTGGCTTGGGGAAATCTCCCGCCTGATTTGTGTAGGGAAATTGGAATATGCCTTGCTAGCCGGCTTGATATCTTACACTTCCGATCAGTGTGTACAAATTGGCGGTCATCTCTTCCCCCTCCAATCCGATTCCCACTGCGGGTGCCGGCGCCACCAAATTGTTATTTGGACTATTGCGACATGCCCTACTACATTACCGAAGTGAGCATTGCTAGAAACAGATGGTCTTCCCTGGCATTTCAGGAGGTAGATCAAGGTGGCAAATTTCGTGCATACTTCAATATACCTTATGGAATGAAGTTTGATTACTCCATGATATCGTTCATGGAGTCTTCAAAGCACCCACTATCTCAACTCTCGTTGATTTCCAAGGCCTATCATCTTCGTATGGGTTTTCCGCGGGACTTGAAATACAATAAGTTTGCAAAAAAGATGGTGATTATCCATTCGTCTGAGGCAGATGGTGTGAACCCCTCTTATGCTAAGATGTCTGATCTTAGTGTAGTTGCTCATTTGAGTTGGGGAACAATGCATAATAAGAGACTAGCTTTGTTGAGGCTGGGAGGATCCCCTGAGAATTGGGAATGGAACACCGATTTTTGCACTCAAAATTTTGAAGACATTGCCACTTATAGAGGGCGACTGTGTGTGCTTGACCAGAAGGGAGGAGTTTCAATTATGGACTACGACTCCTTACGGATGACCCAAATTGCACCTCCATCTACTATGCCGCAAGGTTTGTTCCTCAAGGAGTTGTTTGAAGCTTTTGGAGACCTGTACTTAGCTGGTACATTAAGCATGGAGGGACCTGAAAAGGTGTACAAGCTAAGTTTGCAAAGCCAGCAGTGGCTTTTGGTGGAAAAGTGGGGTGGGGTAATTTCAGGCCTACTGCCGTTTAATGAATATGATAGCTTGGACTATGTATGAGGGCAACAAATGCAATCAAGCTATCAATATCGTTTTAGTTGAGATTGGTTGTCTTTCAAGTATAGAAATGTCAATGGGTAAATGATATTTATTGTGTAACATTAATTAATTATATGACTGCAATACATGTTTATTTTCCCCCAAACAACAGCTATCAAAATGGCAAGAGAATGTGGATATGTTAGATCTAGTAGCGTGTTAATTTTCTTATTGACACGGTGGAATCTGAATCAGCATGGTAAGTGGCCTACTGTCTTTGCTGCAGGAGTTTTGTGGTTGTGGACATGGAGAAATATCAGGATTTTTGGTGATAATTCCTACAGCAAGGAACGAGTTCATTCTCTTGAGAGCCAGTGAATATAGGAAGGCTAGGATGTTCAGATGGCTCTTTCCTGCAGGGAGAGAATGTCGTTTATGTTCGTGTTCTATGATCCCCTAATGATCTCAATATCGTATGTTAACATGGATGTAATCTTATGCTTCCACTAATGAAATAAGGCACTAGTCACCCTTTATGATCAAAAGATTTTAAAAACAAAATATATGTATATATATAAGCCTCAACTTTTTTCACATGTCGTTGTCTTGAAGATTTGCCATGTAAGATTTCGCCATGTTTCAACCTATCGTTGCACCAAGTCACAATTTATTTACTATTCTATTATTTTTTGTAATCCACCTCGTAAACATTATCCATGTCATGTCATATATAAATCATAGGTATATATAAGACAATAAAATATCTTATACGGAGTATTCACGTATTGTATAAGGCAATAATCAGCCTATTTGCATCTAATTAATTAATTAATTAATTATAGTAAGCAATGTGCTTAGTTTTTAGTCAATGATATGGTTTTTTTGTACTAGAAATGGGTCCCGTGCTTCGCACGGGAAGGCCATTTCAAAGTTTTGTCAGGCCAACAAATAAAAAACATAACCATAATCTATACAGGAATTGTGTTAATGGGTTCTCTATTCATCCATCTCTAAGTGAGTACATTTTGGCTTCAAAAGGTTTATGTGTTAATGGGTTCACTATTCCCCAACAATTACGAATTCTGTAATGCAGCTAAAAAACTAAGCAACAGTGAATACAAAGCAGCTCTGAATCAATGTAATAATTATTTATATTACAAGGTGAAGCTTAATATTAAACACACCATACATAAGCAACATGATTTTAGAAGCAAATTCTAGAGTCAAGAATTTAATGACTTTCTCGCATATCTACAATAGGATGATCTCATCAAAAGATTTAGCTTTATATGCATCATCACTTATCAGACTTCTGACAGGAATTCTTTTTTTTTGGTTGAACTTCTGACATGAATTCTTAGCCTTCAAACTGTGTATGATTGTTGAATGGCATCAATGTCCAAAACCTTGAGCTTAATAACTGACTAAACATGGCTCTTGTGCGTATTGAGCTCCCGCAGCCTGAACAAAAACAATCCAAGGCGGTGAAATAGGCATCATTAGGACAATACATACTGGTAGAGGAGAATATAAAAGCCCAAAAGATATAAACAATCTTTTAATCAGTATAAACAAGTACTCAATGTTAGAAACATATATAATTCATTCACAAATTTCATTCAATGTTATCAAAATGAAAATGAAAACATGGATTAATTATTAAGTAAACCCAATAACAACATTTGTTTATCAACAGGCCATTCGCTTAGATTCTCATACATAACATACAAGTACAACCCTGATGAGCCACGGAGCATCACAATCCCAAAACATTTAATTCTGTTAATTGTTTTGATAAATACTTGTTGGAGGAAGAGGTAAAATAATCAAAGTAGAGTCTAGGATAAAAACCTGTGGTGAATATTCAAAGAAATCAACTTTCTTGCAAGGGAGGGATCCCATGTTTTTCTGAAGGAAAGCTCTACAACTTCTTCTTGTGTTATAACTTCAAAATCTGTTCCAATGATCCTGCAGTACATACATGTCAAAGTTGTAAGCAAAAGGAAAAAGATAAAAAGATGCAATCAAAGAGAATAAACCAATTACTCAAATGTTTTCCTCTCAAAAATTCATGTTGTTGCAGGACTTCCAGTTGGGTTCCATAGGACATCCCAATATCTGCATAATCTAATTGACAATTAAAACAAGTCATTACCTTGAAATGATGAAATTGCAAAAAAAAAGAAAAAAGAAAAAGATGAAATTAGGAAGGGCCAAGAGAAGGGATCTTTGACTAAATAAAGCAGGCACAGGTTAACGCTAATAGAAGAATATATAAATGACAACCTAAGAGGAACCAGCAAAACAACTTCACTACAGCACCCCAGCTGGTAAAAACTGCCGTCTCCTTTATTGTACACGATGGATTTGTCACCAAATAGTCATTATCAAGCAGAAAAACTATTGAACCTAAATTGCTCATGAAATGAAATTCTCCTGAAGCCATACATGTGTAAAGAGTGCTCCTGAATTTGTCTGCACTGACCTGAAAAGTATTCATAAGCACAACAAGATGGTCCAAACCTATTACAAGATTCTGGAAGACCTCTTATTCTACAAATCAATCTTATCTCTACATGCCAGAGTTTCACAACAAAAAAAAAACGTATCAAAGTTGTTTGGCTTTACCTCAACACTAACTGGAGTCGCTCAGTTACTGCTGACTCCATAATACCTATGAACTCCCTATGTAAACAAAAATTACCAGTTCGATCAGAATTGCTAAAAAGAATATCGAAAACACTATGTTGTTGATGTGGTGATTCACATGGTTTCATGACGACATCTTGTTTGCCCTGTACCCCATCCCACGTTTTTGTTTGTTAACATAAATAAGCTACCGCCACTGAACAAAGGAAAGAGTATTATGTAGAACCTTACAGCTCAAGACACACAAAAAATACTCCTATCTGAAGCTCAAGCTATTCAGCAACCAATTTCATTCCACAGGAAAACTCTCCCATCTGAAAATCACAATTTGGACTCAATTGAGCAACCTGAATCAACAAGATACATATAGAAACATCACACCATAAAAAGGCCCATTATCATAATAACATAACAGTGAATGAGAGCGAAAGTAACATTGAAAACCCAAATCAACTTACTGGTTGCTATGTGTCACAAGCTTCACATATGACCTGAGATCAAGCACAAATTAGAGTTGAATAAATGAAGAGGAGGACAAGAGGGGATTCAATTTCTGCTATCATGCTCAGCGTGCTGTGAAAGAACAAGGCAAAACACAAAAGCAAACAGAAAACATGCAAAACACATAGAATGGGATAAACTGAAATTTACCAAACATGGAGGAGACAGAAATTTACCAATACAAAAGAAATATCAGAAATTGGAAAACTGAAAAATGATGAGAGACAGAAATTTACCAAACATGGAGGACTTCATTCCTTTTGGAAACGACAAGTTCCAATAGAATGGGATAAACTGAAAAATGAAAACCACAAAAAAAAAGTGAACAAGAAGATGATATCAGAAATAGAGCATATGTGAACACCAGACCAATACAAAAAAACAGTAGAACAAATCCATAAATCAGTAGCAAACCGACCTTGAATTTGTTGAGACGAACCGGCCTTCAATTCCATGATGATTGGTGAGCTGGGCTGCAAAAAAGGGAAGGAAGAAGGAGGAGTACATACTCGAGGTAGAACCGGGAACCACACCGTGAAAGAACCCACAAAGTAAGCATCCGGCAATTACTTGGGCGGGATTGACAGAGCAAAGGTCCGAGTAGAAGCAAGGACCCAGCGGCAGGGGTTGATGATGATGGTAAGAACGAAGCCAGGCGAAGCGGCGACCTCCTGAAGCGAAGTAATGGAGTTAGAAACCATAGCAGGGACAAGGAAACGCGAATTTGGAAACAGATCTGCTTACCGATTTTCCGAATTGGAAACCTAGAATCCGAACGACAATTGCAACAGAAAAGGAGAATTAGGCTTAAACCTATCCAAGCTCGTTGGTCAGCACTGCGTTCGTCAGGCTCTGAAAGACCTAGGCGTCGATCCAAGGTCGTTGCTCACCACTGTGCGACCTGAATGAAAGAGGCAAAGAACGAATGCCTAAAATCAAACTCAAACCCAAACCGAATTCAATTCGAGCAATTGCAGAACGCATGAGGGGAGAAGAGAGTAACCTCTGTCGTGTGAGAGGGCACCGAAAGCCTAAGATGGGGAATCCGACAAACAAAAGGAACACGAGCTGGGCGGGCCGGCGGCGAGAACGGGAGGAGGGTAGGGTTCGGACGCCAGGGGGTTTGGAATTGGAAAATCAGGAGAGAAGAGAGAGTATTGAATTCGAGCAATTGCAGAACGCATGAGGGAAGAAGGTAAAGGAGGATGAAAACGACGTGGACGGGCCTGATTAGAAAGAACACTGTAGTTAGTAAATGAACGGGTCACATGTAAAGCCCCACGTACGTTTATATATGTGTAGATGTAGATTAGATATATGATTTTCAATTTTATTCGGTATGTAGAAACCAACCGTGTTTTATACAACATCGAGGTATCATACCTCATTAAAAATATATAAAATTATGGTTGTATTTCGACAAAAATAAAAAAATTAAGGTCGTATTTTATTAAAGACATATTTATAGTGAAAGAAAAAACTTACAATCTGTACAAAATGATGAAAGCATGAATAGAATAACAAGTTTGGGCCAACCCCCATCGGCTCATCCCCATTAGTGCCATACGCAGGGGCGGAGCCAGGAGTTAACGAATGGAGGGGCCAAAGTTACTATACAATTTTTTTCGCTTTTGTTTGAGGGGGCTGGAGTCCCGTAATATCACTAAAAGATAGCTATATAAAATATAAAATTCATAGAAACATAAATAAATAAATAAATAAAATTTTGTTTGTGGGGTCAGGGCCCCCTCTGGCCCCACAATGGCCTGGCCATACGTATAGATCAAGTCAAATTAGGAGATTTTAGTGTAATTATCTTTGGATATAATATGGAATATAATTTTTTTTCTTAGGAAGGGATTTGATTTTGAGTTAATTAGGGAAACATAAACTTGGCATCATTGCCGAATTGCTCCACCTTGAAATCCTTGATTGATATATTTTTTTTGCATAATATATATACCTATGATATATCTTTTTGCCTAATATATATACCTTCTCATAATTAAGTTTTTTTTTGTAATAAAAAAAAATAAAGCTCAATATTTTGTAATTATGAGTCACTACGTATTTCTTGCAACCAAGCTCAATATTTTGATGATGTCTCATAATTTTGCAATTATCAAGCTCAATATTTTGTAATTATCATGTTCAATATTTCTTGCTATATATATAAGCCGTAAGGATTGAGACTACCACGTTGCGCCAATTCGATTTTTTTCACATGTCACCCCGAGGATGTGCCACGTAGATTTCACCACGTGTCAACCAATCGTTGCGTCATGTCACAATTTTTTACTTTTTTATTAGTTTGTATTAATCCACCTCATATATATTATCCATGTCTTATATAAAAATTTTCCACATAGGCTTTTTGTTAAGACACATCATATCTCAAGTAATCATAATTAAGTATTTCTTGCAATAAAGATAAATAAAGTCTTATCATGTAGGAGATTGATGTTTCCGTACTTATTAGGAGATTAATGTCTCCATACGTATTTCTTGCAATGTATCCTTGATTCATATATATTTTTGTCTGAAATATATATATATATATACATATACCTATGATATATCTTTTTGCCTAATATATATAAATATACCTATTATATAAATACCGTCTATATATTTTAGTAATTGAAAAAAATCAATATCATAACTCATCACCCCTTACAATATTATATATATACATATATGTATGTATGTATATATATGTATGTGTGAAATTACTTAAATAACACAACGTGATAATAATTTTAAAAAATTTCTGTATATACCACTACTTAAAATTTGAGCTATGTATGTAGTGACAATTAAAAAAAATTCAATGTAGTCTTTTCATTTTTTCGTTTGACTAAGAATCGTGAATTGTACAGATTTGATTGAATTTACTACAATATACTACTTTTCTTGTATGATTTACTATCCAAATCAAATATTTTTTTATAAAATGGCCTTTAGTTTTTCTATATTTGTAGTTTATTGTATTAAATAATTATTAAAGTGGATGAAATGTGAATATATATTTAAAATAATTAACTCATTAATATGTGTAGCGGGTACAAAGGGAGAGTCGGTGTAACCATCTCGCCTTTCTACTGCTATCGGTTGAGGAGGCCCTGGGACCTGAGTGATTCGGTCCTCTAGGGCTTTGAGGCGTTCTCTCAGTTGAACAACCTCAATACTTTCCCGGGGCCCCCCCGACGCGTTAGCAATTACCTGGTTACCTGTTGATGGGCCGGCGCCGTTAGGAGTAACAAGGCTGGGGTCCTCCATATCTGTTAGAGCTAGAAATCAACCAAACAGGATTGGTGACCCCTTAGCCTAGATCGGGCGTGAATTAAGCTATACGAACTCGAGAATCAAAAGAAAGAATGCGAGAATTGTATTTCGTACTTGTGTGTATTCAATTGTATCAATGTATGAATGTGTAACCTCCATATGTGTGACCCCCTCTATGTATTTATAGGGGCCTAAAAGATAGAGTGCTCTACAAGATATAAAGATAGCTAAATGGATAGATAAATCGTAGAAGATATATCATCCCTAAAATCGCTATGATCCTGCCTATACAAGATTAAAAAAGATCCTAAATAGATATAATTCAATCCTATCGTCGGGCTTGGATGGTCAAAGAGAAATACTTGGTCAAACATAGCTTGACCGACCTTCTAGAAACGCATGGACGGTCTTCGTAAACATCTCGTGGGCCGCTCTAGCACATGTCTTGGGCTTCTTGGTAGTTAGGGCCTAACAATACCCCTTTTGATTAAAATTCGGAATTCAAATTCGAATTTCAAATTTGAATCAAATTAAAAACCTCCTCTTTCCGATTTGTATGCCTTGGAAATCGTCTATACGTGCCATCATTACTTTTTATTAAAACCCTTAGCTCTCCCTCTATTTGCTTCAGAGGCGTCATTTCACCAACTTGCAGGTACGAGTCTAATTAATTTCCGCTCTCTTTCACTTTCGTTTTCCCTTGCTTTCTCTATGTCGCCCTTCTCCGTCCTTCACCCAACCCTCATCCCTTTCTATCCATGGCCGAGTCTCCTCTTTTCGCACCCTCCAACTCACTGATGGCGCAAGACCAGTTCCAATGCAACCTTACGCCGAACGACGTAGCCAGAATCGTCGCCGAGGGGGGTTTTCCGGACGGCACCGTGACGTACTGCCCTCAAGACGAGCTGATAGATTGGATCCGGCCAGGGTGGATCTGTTTCACGGAGTTCCCGTTCTCATTGGGGCTCAAATTTCCGTTTTCCCCCTTCATTAGGGACTTTCTTAAGGATTTAGGGGTTTCGCCTTCTCAGATTATGCCCACGACTTGGCGTATACTGAGGTGTGTTGAAGAGCTGGCCTCTAGGAAAGGGATAGCCATGTCAGTGAGCGAGTTCTTAGTTGCCTACAAGGTAGTGCCTTCTAGGCCGGGTAGAATTTCCGTCCACTCTAGGAACACCCATGACCCCTTGATCCCTGGCGTCAAGAACCCTAACACGGGGTGGCAGTCGCGTTACTTCTTCGTTGAGAGACGTTCCCTGGGTGAGCTAGGAGAGACCTTTAAGGACGTTTTCCTAGATGCTTGGAATACCACCCGTAAGAGCCTCGCTTGCTCTTTTGCTTTTCTTGATGTATTGCTTTTTAATGGTCGCTCCCAGTGTGTATAACTAGATCTATGCCTCTGGATAGTGCATCCTGCTAATGCTTACCTGGGTTTATCTTTTGTGTAGTGCCAAAGAACTTCAACTCCAGATCGTCTAGCGGGAAACTGATCAAAGTGCTGCTGGCCACGGAAGCCAAAAACCGCGCCCCTAGCAAAGTTTTCAACGAGCCGGAGAAGCCCAAGGAGGAGGACCATTCCCGGGACTCTAGTTACGAGACTTCAGAACCAGAAATCGAAACCTCACCCCCTGTCGTGAAAATGTCGAGCTCCTCCAAGCCCACCAACTCTGGTAAGATTTTAGCAATTTACCCTTTCCGTGTACCAGATAATTTTTCCAGTAAAGAATGGGTTCAAATAACTCGCTCGTGGTGTGGTTAGGTCGCGAAAGGAATGTCTCTACCGATGCAATGCTACGGCGGATGCTGAGATCCCAAAGTTCCAACCCCCCTCTGGTGCCAAAGAAGGAAGCTAAACAAGAACGTCCTACCCAGAAGCGCAAACTAGAGGACCCTCCGATCGTAGATCTTTCCAAGGACGACCTCCCGGACTTCTGGGGTGTTGTGCTAAAGTCTACTTCCAGTGAGGCTAGAACCGCCTCTGTCAAGAGTGGGGTGGAGCAGGCGTTAACGCGATCCAGAGAGGCCATGAAGAAGGTACGTTCGCGCGACCCTCCCCCTTCTTTTCTTTTTGTCAAAGCAAACTCCTATCGTCATCTCTCTTTACTCTGGCGTCTGTCGCAGGCAACCCAAGAATTTGCCCTTGCCATGGACGTGCATATGAGGGAAATTAGCCAGCTGAGGATTAAGGAGAAGCATGCCTAGGAAGCAGCGCTAGAAGCTGGGCGCCAGAACCGCGTTCTCGAGGAAGCTCTAGGCAGCCATCGTACTCAAGTTGCCAAGCTGCAGGAAGAGGTGTCTAGCCAGACGAGGAAGATAGCTGAGCTTCAGGGGGCCGCGGATGAGTTCTCACAGCAGGTGGTGAAGATCGGGACTTATTATTCCACCAAGGCCAAGATCGAAGTTTTAGAGAGTGTGGCCAATGGAGAGAGCGATCGGTGGAACTTGGAGGAACTGAAGTCCACCTTCGAAGCCTTATTTTCTCCTGGCTCAAAGGTTCCAGGAGAAGACTTCTTACCTGATGAAGACCTAGACGATGATGCCAACTCTCCGGCTCCGATGGAGGGTGTCCCAGCTGTGGGTTCTGGCGATATTGTTCAGAAGGACAAGGACGAGCAGCTCTCGTCGCAAACCCCCTCTCCGGCCAAGTGATCACTCTTAAGTATTTGTTTTTTGATTGCCCTCGTTTTAAGTACTCTTTCTGGCAATGTTATTTGCCATAAACTTGACAATGATTCTAGTATGGCCTGGGTGCCAAAACTTTAACTCTTTCTGGGGGAAAACTTTGTACCCCTAGTGTATGGATCCTTTTTGTTGGTAAGCCCTTTAAATGGCCCCGTCTTATCTAGCTATGGGTATTTGCCGCTCACGATAAAGTTATGCCGAAAGAGCTAGGTATTTGCCCACGAATGTTTAGGAATAGTTCTGGTGGGATTAACTAGCTTTCGGAACTCATTTTGAACAATCTTGCTTAATTGTTGGAGCTCGGTCCTTATCGTTTAGCTAACCTTTGGGAACATGTATTGTTCCGCAACTTTGCTTAGGTATTGCTTTACTTATCTTATCTAGCAACAAGATGCTTTACTCAGATGAGTCCTTCCGGGAAAGCCTAGTACCCCTTGTCTTTCTAGGGATATATTTGTAAATTGTACTCCGGAGAATGTTCCCAGAAAGGTATGTTTGTGTTTTTAAACAAACGCCTGCCAATGTGTATCTCTAGAGTCGGAGTTTAGATGTAATCTTATCAACCATGCGATTAATAAATTTGTCATGATATGGTAATGTGATTGACGGCTACCCCTGGTATTGTTCGGGGAGGGATCATCTCTGTCTAGTGATAAGAAAAGCGTGTTTTGTCTTTGCTAGAAGCGGTGTAGGTAGCTAGTGCGTTCTAGCGGTTTATCGTTCGTAAGAAACAAGCTTGCTCGTATGCAGTGCTAACGTTCGCTTTTGTGATGTCAAATGTTGATAGCATATCTGGGTTGTACAACCAGTTAGTAAGTGTGGATTAATCCGTGGGTGCTAGCGTATGTGTCAGGCGACTTGTGCCTTATTCGTGGATCCAAATTGTTCGTGCGAGTTTTGCAATACTGGCGATACTTGCCTGGGCCTCTTATGGGCCAAATCATTACGTCCACGAGTTTTGTGGGATTTCTGGCGATAAATGCCTAGGTCACTTATGGGCCTAATCGTTACGTCCACGAGTTTTGAGGGAATGTTTGCCTTTTTTGTAGCTTGATCGGGGCTACTAGGCGGGTACCCAGGTGTGGATTTTTATATCGTGCGAAATTTGCAAAGGCGTGTTCTCGAGAAGCACATTCTTGTTTTATTTTCCGTGTGTATAAAGGAAGCAACTTGTAATAAATTTCAATCACAACTCAAAAGAATCTCAAGAACGAAAAAAGAAAGTGTATTAACTGGTGTTAATTACTAGAACTATAAAAGTGGGGTGATGGTTCAGGAACCCCCTTGCATCCCCCCAAAAAGAAGAAAATCAAAGACCTTTTACTATGCAAATAAAACTAAGTGACTAGAGATAGGGTTTCTAGAAATAATACTTCTTGAGGTGAGTGGCGTTCCAACTCCTAGGCACTGGTTCTCTTTCCTCGGATTCCAACTGGTAAGCTCCTTGCCCTACGACCTTCATAATCCTGTAAGGTCCTTCCCATCCAGGTGCCAGTTTTCCCGCGTTTTGCTCTGCTGTGTTCTGGAACACCTTGCGAAGTACCCAGTCTCCAACTCGGAAGACCTTAACCCTTACGTTCTTGCTGTAGCTCCTGGATACTTGCTGCTGGTATCGAGCTACTCTGAGGTGGGCCAATTCTCGTAACTCTTGGACCGTGTCCAGGTCCGCCTCGAGTTGCTCCCTATTCTGGTTAAGCGTAGCTAGACCATATCGCGCGGTTGTGTAACACCCCTATTTTTGCCCAAGGGTGTTACCGCCAGTGATCTCAGATTTTACCATCCAAGACCACCCGAGGCTGTAGGTAACACAACACGGTTCAAAGTAATATAAAACAGGATAGTTATATTACATTAAAGTGGTTCATCGTCTACCACATACTTGAAAAGGCATTCAAAGGTCTGATACGCTAGTGCTTGAAATGGAAACGACATTAGATAATAGTGTAGCGGAAATTAAGACAATAATATTATACAAAGTAGCATGGGGGACCCTGTTGGATCGTAAGTCAGTTAATGAGGGCGTCCTTAACTGGGTTAAGGGCGTCCTTTAGTGCAGCGGAAAGTAGACTTAACAGAATACAAGATAAGATAAGTGAACACAGATATTTATAGAGGAACCCCACTAAGACCAACTAGTCTTATGGGTAAACCTCTACCTCCATTGGAGGATTTTCAATAGCCGTTCCTTATCTTATTGAGAGTGAGTCCTTACACCTTAGGCGAGTCGTTACACTTCTCTAAGCTAAGCGTCCGTCCTTAGCCTCACTAGTAACACTCCTTTCAACCTAACAAGTAACCTAACACTCTTAGCTATAAGGAAGCTATCACTCACGTGTCTCACGGTTCGTTGTGAGAGACAAACTACAACTCTAACTGATTTGTGATTTGTTTTGGATTTGATGTGGTTGGACTTTCTTTCTCTTGCTTCAAGCTCACTTGATCTTCTTGATCTTCGTTCTTGTTCTTGAATGCTTCGGGAGAGCTTGAGAGAAAGTCTTCAAAGTCCACACCGCTATGCATACCCTTGGGGGGGTATTTATAGCGGAAGTGGTTCTTGTCCTCTAGCGTCCTCTGAGGCTTGGCAGGATCCTTGATCTTTGATCAACGGTGCGATGAGCCTCTTGAGGAAGTCAACTCTGTTGACGCTTGGGAAGCCTCTGCGTGGGTAGGGGACCATCGCTGGGAAAGCGACATCTTTGGAGTTGTCTACACGTGCCCAGACAAGGGAAGCTTCCTTCTGAGGACTACGGCCGGACGTGATGTAATCATGTTGGGGCGGCCTTGATTTGAATTTGAACTTCGTCCGTATTTTGGCGCGTGTCCCTTCTTGATGAGGACGCCGTCCTATCTGCGCAGGAACTTGGCCAATTACGTTTAGCTTTGGAAGTTCTGATGGCGTGCGTCCCTACAGCTTAGGGACTTCCGTTCACTTGTTGTCCTTTTCGTTCATATGCGTCCACTGGACCTTACCTGAAATCAACACTTGGACAATTTGTTAAATACATTTGAGTTTGTCATTATCAAAACAAGGAACGATCATTATTGGTTTAGATATTAATGACTGGCGTCCTTAATATCGTTCCAACGATTTCCCCCTTTTTGATGATGACAAACTCTTTTCAAACAATACGCACAGAAGTAAAGCTTTTAGCATGAGAAACTACACTTGATTTTCTTTTCAGCTTAGGTTGGCATGCAACACATTCTTTTAAGTGCGTTCTCTTTTATTCTTAACTAGCGTCCTTTGGACTTGGCCGAAAATTCCCCCTAAACACATGCTTTCTATGACAACTTAAAGACAATCGCATCTCTGCAAAACTATACTTCCCCCTTTTGGCATCATCGAAAAGGAGAACAAGTTGAAAAGCATGCAAGCACAAAGTCATAACTAAAGAAAGGAACGCTTAGACACATTGAATCACAAATGTAATGAACGCCATTCAAGAGAAATAGAGTACGATCATTACAGACATTCAACAAGAGTTCCAAAACGGGGACAAAAACAAAAGAAAAGATAAACTGTTTCAGGGTTAGAGAGGGGGGAGGTGATCATTTGCGGGGACGCTTGCCGAGGGCCTTGAGGTGTTGCTCCTGAAGGTGGTTGTTCTGTGCAAGGAGCTCGTTGTTGCGCTCAAGAAGTTCTGTGTGGGTGTGGAGGGTGTCGTGAACCTGTTGGATTAGATCAATCATCATACATTGGTTCTCGATCATCATGCCCATCAGATACTTCGTAGAGTGTTTCTCGGCCTCATCAGGGACGCTCATACCATCGAGCTCGTCCTCTTCTTCTGCAGCGTCCTCTGTTGGCGTCCCAACTACTTGCAAATTTTCAGGCTCTTGATCACTTTGAGCAGCTCTAGCAGCAGCCGCAGCGGCCTTGGCTTTGCGCTCAGCTTCCTTTTTCTCCTTGGCCAGCTGCCTTTTCACCGATGAGAGCGGCTCATCACACCTCAATTTACCAACCGGAGGAAGTGTGATTTGCCTGACGTCCCAATGAATCCCGAAGGACTGTTCAGCTTTGGGGACGTAGAGGCCTTGCTGCTTCATGATCTGCTTTACAAGGCCGGGGAAGGGAAGAGAGTGTCTGCCGCCTGTGCATTTTCCCATGTGCTCCAAGATAACCCGCGGCAAATTGATTGGCTTGCGTTCTAAGAAGGCGTCCAGCAAGATACTGTCAGTGATCTGGACTATTGACTTCTTTTCTTGGCGGGGGACGACCATGCGCACAATGAAGTGATGCGCAAGGACGCCCGTCTTGGATAGGCAGTGAGCGACTCTGTCCTTGGCGGCTGGCTGTCTCCCGTTGAAAATGCGATTGAAGATCTCTTCCTGGGAGAACCGGCCAAAATTCTTGTTGGGCAGGTCATGGAGTGCATCTGGAGGGGAGGGACGCAGGCCTAGCATATTGCGGACGGTACCCTCAGCAATTGAGTACTCGTCCCCATCAATTTCGAACGTCCCTTGAGGCTTCCCTTTTACTTCAGATATTTCGAATTTTGAGTAAAAGCGGAGAACCTGTTCTGGGTCGACTTCAGCGGCCTCTGCACCAAGGTGCGTCCATCCCTGGAACTCAAGCAGGTCTAGAAACTCTTGGCGCTGATTTTCCTCTAAGAATTGGGCGGTGAACAGGAGCGGCGACAAAATTTTCTTCAAGCGTTTCTGTTTGCTGCCGTTGCTCACTATCACTTCATCACCGGCGTCTTCTTCATCGTCGTCGCCTTCCTCATCCTCAGGGTCCTCATCCTGGTGAGGAGCATCCTCTTCGTCTGAAGCCTCGTCCCTTTGCTCATGGGACTCGGCCATTTCAGTGTCCTCAGCGACGGACGCCTGTTCTGTAGGAGGCGCGTCCACCGCTGGAGTCCCTTGGACTTGAGCAGTTGCCTCGACGGCCTGAGTTGGCGGAGGAGGAGGCGGAGTTGATGCTCTGGGAGGCGAGGGAGAAGGAGTTCTGATCTTGGCCTTAGTGGCGGGGGCAGAAGAGCAAGGCGGGGCCACTGAGATTGGTTGAACTTTGAGCGGAGCAGGGGGAGGAGGCGGCTGTTTAGCAGGAGAGTCCTCAAGCGTTATCACTTTTGGTACAGCGTCCTTGGCCGGGACCTGTACTTGAGGAGCGTCCTTTTGGACCTTTGGCATAGGCTTTGCCAGGTCCGCCTCTATCTCCGCGTCCAGCGGATCCGTAGCAGCCACA
The DNA here is from genome assembly GCA_963924305.1 of Polygonum maritimum. Lineage (NCBI taxonomy): Eukaryota > Viridiplantae > Streptophyta > Magnoliopsida > Caryophyllales > Polygonaceae > Polygonum > Polygonum maritimum. The sequence continues at coordinate 10,516,050 of OZ002737.1, read as the reverse complement.
GACGCAGGGGTGGCGTCCTCTACCCTTGGAGGAGGAGGAAGGAGTCGAGGGACTTCCTGTAGGCTCTGTTGGATCGCCGCAGCAATGGCGTCCTTTTCTGCCTGCTCCTGCCTTTCCTTCTTCTCTTTTTCTATGGCAAGCTCCGAGAGGCGGATAGCTGTCATTTGTTGCTCGGTCACGCCTTCAAGTTCAGCAGATGTCTTGAGGCGACGCTTTGGGGCGGGAGGAGGGGAGGAAGGAATTGGTTTCGGTGGAGAGGAGGAAGGGCCTTTTATTTGGAGCTGTTGAGAGGGAGGGGGAGAGGACGGCCTTTTTCTCTTCTGGGATGGGACGGAGCCCGCAGGAGCTACCAAAAACTCCATGATATCAGGGAGGAGTTTGGCGAGCTCGTCGACCGTCCCTTTAAACATGTCAGAGATGATTGCCGGTCCCATGAAAGGGGGGTTTTTATAGTTGGTCTCTTGAAGGCGAGGCTTGACATAGGTCATCATGAAGTAATGCATAAGCCTCTGGATTTTGGGAGGGTAGTCCTGGATGGACGCCCTATGGCAGATGTTGGCAAGGGTTTTGGGTTCCCTTTCGAGCCAGTCCTCAACGAGAGGGTCAAGAGGAGGACGGCGTTTGGGTTGGGACGGAAGTCCAAAAACGGCGCCTTTGCCAGCGGTCCCTTGGTCTGCCTCCGGGACGAATGGTTTCTCGAGAAACGAAAACCGTTTCTGAGAGGGTTGGGATTTAGATTGAGAGGGATGAGGTTTTTGTTGGGGTTTAGAGGAAGAATGAGATTGGGGTTTTTGTGGAGGAGGCTGGGAGCGATGTTGCTGAGGTGGGGTGTTGGATTGGCGGCGTTGGGTGGATTGAGACGAAGAAAGGTGGCGAGGTGGTTTTTGACTACCGGAAGGTCTGACTCTCGAGTCCATGAGTGACCGGCCTCTCACCGGAGGAGACCTTGACGAACTAGGGTTCTTCGCCGCCGGAGAGGAAGATTGATTTTTGGTTGCTTTAGTATTGGCCATTTGAGAGGATGGTTTTATAGAAGAAGATTAGGGTTGGGAAGTTGATTTCGAGAAGAGCGATTGAAGATTTGGCAAGATCTTGAGGGTTTGCTAATATGGTGTAAAGAGCAGAGGAGCAAGGAAAGATTTTCAGAAGGAAACAGGGGCCTATTTATAGGAAGAAGACGAATTGGAACAGTCAAGGGTAAAAGGGTATTAACACATGACTTCCTCCATCCGCAAACCCCCACGTGGCTTCCTTCTTTGCTAAGAAACACAGCTGTTCTCCACCGATTACACATATCCCGAGATCTGCGCTGAAACTTCTCTAAGACGGTTCACCTTCTCAATTTCAAACATTCAAACTTCTCATAACTGCAAAGGACTCTGACCTGGCGTCCTTTCAACACACAACACTTCACTACACTGAACTGAACCACGGCGTCCCAATTCTGATCTGACATTCTTTAGACTTCAACGAGCGTCCCTTTGATCACTTAGAGCCGTTTTTGAAAATCAAACAAGTACGTCCCGTAAAGATAAAACAAAGAACGCTCATAGGACGCGTTTGCAAGATTCTCGGCTTAGGTAAGCTTAGAGTTCCCATCATTTCGGCTTATGATGAGGGTAGTTTGATCAGGGATACTCTTGAGATGAAAAGCGAATTGAATTCCGTTCAAAAACACAAGTAAAGCAAATATCTTAGACTAGCGTCCTTTAAAGATGATTTTAATGCATGACACACTTTAAAACGAGTTCTCAACAAGACATAGCCAATCATGGAGGGAATAATAGAACGGGACTTGATTACTTAAAAGTTATCATCCCCAAGAGCAACCTAAGGTTCTGGTAGGGACGTCTATCTAGTGCTTTTGTGAAAATATCGGCCACTTGGTCCTCAGTCCTAACATGATCCACTCTAATTAATCCGAGTTCAACATTGTCACGAAGGAAATGATGTCTTATATGAATATGCTTCGTCCTAGAATGATGAACAGGATTTTTGGCAATACTTATAGCACTAGTGTTATCACACAAGATAGGGACTGTGTTGAGGAGCGTACCATAATCTTCAAGTTGGTACTTGATCCATAGGACTTGTGAGCAGCACGAAGCAGCAGCAACGTACTCAGCTTCCGCGGTTGAGAGTGCCACGGAGTTTTGCTTTTTGGATCCCCAAGATACAAGGCACGAGCCCAGGAATTGAGCCATTCCTGAGGTGCTCTTCCTATCCACCACATGGCCAGCGTAATCTGCGTCAGAGTACGCTACCAGGTTTAGGGACGTTCTTCTGGGATACCATAGACATAGGTCATCCCGTCCCTTGAGGTATCTGAAGATTCTCTTGACCTCTTGCATGTGGGACTCCTTTGGATTTGCTTGGAAGCGAGCACACAAGCATACAGCGAACATGATGTCAGGACGACTTGGTTTGATTTCTTGTTGATGACAAGGCACTCCTTTGAGTCAAATGTGACTAGGTTTTCACCTTGATCACACATTTGAGAGACGCTTAGGAGGTTGAAGCCAAGTCCTTCAACAAGGCTAACATTTGTCGCTTTGATAGACGGATTGAGAATAGCAGTTCCCGTCCCTTTGATCTTTCCTTTGCCCTTGTTGCCAAACGAGACAGTTCCTCCCGTGGCGCTACTTTGGATAGAAGTGAGATGGATCTGGCTTCCTGTCATATGATTTGAGGCGCCACTATTAATGATCCATGGGCGTCCCCTCACTTCTACCTGCCAAAACAAAGTTAGTGTTTGGCGACCCAGGCAAGGTGTTCCTTACCTGGTTCGTTACAGAAATAGAACTTTGGTTCTGGCATATAGTCACTTATATTCACGTCATTTGAGATAGCATGCTTTCGGAAAGAACTTTTAGAACGTCTAGGACGTCTAGGGTTAGCTTTAGGGACGGACTTATTGTTTTCAATGTTAGTCCTAGCAGTTTTGCCACTTGCAATGTCGTTCTTCAATTTTAAGCATTCATATTTAAAGTGATCTCCTTTTCCACAATACCAACACGTCCTATAGTAAGTACCAAGGTAGTACTTCTTGTTGGGACGTTGGATTTTGTTCTCTTTCATCTTTTGAGGGTTACAGACTTTCGAACCCTTCCCTTTAGCAATTTTCTTATAAATCCTATGACTGGTGGAGTTAGTGTAGTAGTCCTCTTGACCTTTCTCTCCACTTTCTAGGACTCTAATTCTTTCAAGGAGATTCTTGGTCTTTTCCCTTTCTAATTCAAGTTCTGAGGTTTTGCTTGCCTCAAAGTCGCTAGGGAGAGAGTTCCTAGTGTCAGACTCGTATCCTAGTCCTCTTTTGGCTGGGACAAACACCATTGGTTGTACTTCCTCAGTTGTTGGGCTCTTCCCTAACACTTTCACCTCTTCCCTAAGCTTAGCATTTTCTAGCTTAAGACACATCACTTCAGTTTTCAGGGATTTGACTTCGACACATGAGGACTCTAGTTGTAATGACACTGTAGCACAGTTCTCACATTCAACTAACACATTTTCACTTTTAAGTTCAAGTTCATCCATTCTATGTTGCATAGCTACGCTTTCTTCCATGATTCTATTGATGAGCTTAATAAGTTTGGATTTGGAACACTTCTCCAAGGAATTCATCATGGATTCACGAGTTACCTCTTGTTCCTTTTCAGGAGCGTCCTCTTCAATGACTGGGGCGTCCTCCACAGCCATGTACGCCACTTGTTCATCATCTGAGGCGTCCTCTATGGCTATGTAAGCCACTGGTCCTTCGGGTTCTTCATCATCAGAACTCACATTATCCCATGCGGCTTCACACGCTCCCAAGAGGGCTTTCATCTTCATTTCTTTTGAGCTTAGTCCCGTAGTACACTTTTTGGCAAAGTGTCCTTTCTTGTTACACTTGTAGCAAGTAAGTTCCTTCATCTCTGCCTCTGTATACTTGGGACTCTCCTTTTTGTAAGGCATCTTGTACTTCTTGGAGTCTCTGGTCTTTTTACCCCATAAGCGAGCAACTTTGTGTAGAAGGGCAATCTCTTCCTCTTCTTCTAGCTGTTCCTTGGTCTTTCTTTCCTTCTCTCTCAAGGCTTGAGCACGCATTCTTTCACGATTCTCATTTTTATTTGCTTCCACCATTAAGGCAATATCTCTTTGGTGGCGCAGATACTCAGCGTACTCTGGAGTTGACGTCATCAAAGCGAGATCTGTCTGGGGGTTCCTAGCCAATTCAGCCATATCGGCTTCCCTTCTTGCTTCATAGCCTCTCAGCTTCCCATAGATCTCTTCCATATCCAAGGTCTTGTTGGCTGTATTCTCCTTGAACGTAGTCCTATCAAAATTCCATTTTCCTGCAAGTCCATCAATGACTACTCCAACTCTGTTCCTCATTGAGATTTCAGCTTCTGGGATGCCCAAATTTCGCATCTTGGTCACAAGAGCTTCAAAGCGGTATGAGTAGTCCTTGACAGTTTCATTAGGCAGCATTCTGAAGGCATAGAACTCTCGTTTGATTTCAAGTTTAACGTCTTCCTTCATCTCCGCCGTACCCACATGGTACTTCTCAAGTGCTTCCCATTGTAGTTTGGCCATTGCCAAATTGCTAACTCGGGTGGCGTCTCTCTCGCAAAGGGACGCTTGGAGGAAGCATATTGCCTTAGCGTTTGTTTCCAAAAGCTTGAATTCGTCAGGACCCCACTCGTCCTCTTTATCTTTCTTGTCATCGGGGATGGTAAGGTCACCTTTTATGATCACTCTCCAGCATTGATAATTCTGACTTCTGCAAAAGTTCTCGAAGCGGATCTTCCAGCGGTTGAAGTTGCCGTCCGTCAGGCGAGGAGGCTTTACAAAGGAGATTCCAATAGGTTCCATGTCCATCTTGTACCTGCAACTCAACAAAATCTAGAGCGCCTGCTCTGATACCAATTGTTGGATCGTAAGTCAGTTAATGAGGGCGTCCTTAACTGGGTTAAGGGCGTCCTTTAGTGCAGCGGAAAGTAGACTTATCAGAATACAAGATAAGATAAGTGAACACAGATATTTATAGAGGAACCCCACTAAGACCAACTAGTCTTATGGGTAAACCTCTACCTCCGTTGGAGGATTTTCAATAGCCGTTCCTTATCTTATTGAGAGTGAGTCCTTACACCTTAGGCGAGTCGTTACACTTCTCTGAGCTAAGCGTCCGTCCTTAGCCTCACTAGTAACACTCCTTTCAACCTAACAAGTAACCTAACACTCTTAGCTATAAGGAAGCTATCACTCACGTCTCTCACGGTTCGTTGTGAGAGACAAACTACAACTCTAACTGATTTGTGATTTTTTTTGGATTTGATGTGGTTGGACTTTCTTTCTCTTGCTTCAAGCTCACTTGATCTTCTTGATCTTCGTTCTTGTTCTTGAATGCTTCGGGAGAGCTTGAGAGAAAGTCTTCAAAGTCCACACCGCTATGCATACCCTTGGGGGGGTATTTATAGCGGAAGTGGTTCTTGTCCTCTAGCGTCCTCTGAGGCTTGGCAGGATCCTTGATCTTTGATCAACAGTGCGATGAGCCTCTTGAGGAAGTCAACTCTGTTGACGCTTGGGAAGTCTCTGCGTGGGTAGGGGACCATCGCTGGGAAAGCGACATCTTTGGAGTTGTCTACACGTGCCCAGACAAGGGAAGCTTCCTTCTGAGGACTACGGCCGGACGTGATGTAATCATGTTGGGGCGGCCTTGATTTGAATTTGAACTTCGTCCGTATTTTGGCGCGCGTCCCTTCTTGATGAAGACGCCGTCCTATCTGCGCAGGAACTTGGCCAATTACGTTTAGCTTTGGAAGTTCAGATGGCGTGCGTCCCTACAGCTTAGGGACTGCCGTTCACTTGCTGTCCTTTTCGTTCATATGCGTCCACTGGACCTTACCTGAAATCAACACTTGGACAATTTGTTAAATACATTTGAGTTTGTCATTATCAAAACAAGGAACGATCATTATTGGTTTAGATATTAATGACTGGCGTCCTTCATATCGTTCCAACAGAGACCCAAACTGTCCAAAAGACTTGAAACCTTCTTTCCTTCAGATCCTTGAGTCTTCGGCTTTAATCTGCTACAGTCTTGGCCTTGTTACCTGATATTTCCATAGAAGCAAGAAATACCAGCCGATCAATGTCGGGAAGAAAAGGAAGTGGTATTAGTCTAACGCGAGACTAAGCAAGTGGTAGAATGCGAAATAGGTTCTTAGAAAGGCTAAGTATGTCGGCATCTAAGTCCAAAGGGAACTGAACGATGCACGACCAGTCGGGTTCTTTGGCGGTGAGAGAGATAAAAGTAGTGAACGAACTTTATTCGCATGGAACTCCGGCAATGAAAAGTAAAGGAATCTGATGCGAAAAGAAATACGAGATTTCTTTTAAAGAATAGGAATTCATAGGGAAGTGACTTCCTAGAAAGAAAGTTATTGTTCTTTGTCTGTTGGGAACTTTATTAATTCACAGCAAGTTTGAGAGAACTCCATCGAGTATTTTCGAGGAGCACTCAAATTCATTCTCCATCACTAATGTGCATAGATCTTTGTCCAGAGTCATAAGACAATACAAATGCAGTGTGTGACTTTTAAGATGGCAGCTCGCTCTGCAGAGAGACGATGCCTATAGAGTAAGGGAATTATCCCTGGCACTTAGCTAGAGTGCAAAGTTCACCCCTCCAGCGGTAGAGCGGGCAGAGTCATGACCCAGTACTGGGAGCCGATAATAAATATACCACCCAATACAGTTATAGAGAGATGTTGAGAGTCAAAACTTGCATCCCTAAATTCCTACACTAGTCCACACAAAGTTTCGAAAGAGACTTGAAGCAAGCAGAGACCACAATCATCGGTCCTAAGTCCATGGGATAGCGCAGTGCAGCAATGTAAATAACAACAGGGTCGTTATCTCTAAACAATAAAATAACCCTATGTTCATTTTATTCCGCAAACAAGGTGTTCCCAACAAACTGAACAGGATAACGAAAGGAATCAACGATTATCAAATATAAGGAAAGTACGAAGGGAGAACCATCCACTTGCCTTCGATGTTCGAGAGTTAAATCGCTACGAAGGCGGAATCTCTGAACGAGTGCTCCTAGAAGCTTAACCTAATTCGAGGCACGGAATGATAACGAAATAAATTAATATTTAATTTACTTCTTAGTCTAGGAACTCCTCGAATTGTTAGTTTAAAAATCTAAGCCTTCGGCTTATTAACATGTTAGAAGCGAGTTTAAGATTTTTATAAAATCATTGGTTTATGAACATCCTTCATAAAATTTATTTATAAAAACGCTTCTTAAGGAAATTAAATAAATACTTAATTAAGATTTATTATTTATAATAAAATAATATTTTATAATTGTAAGTCTCAATTGAGAAAAAGGTTCAAGTGTATTTTATAAAGAGATTGACTTAATTACATGGGTACCAAAAATACCTTTAATCAACTTAATAAATTTTATCACTTTGTAAAAGTAATTATTTTAATGGGTATGGGTTTTAAATCTATTTAACATCACCCCTTAGTATAAAAATACCATTAGCTCAATTTAATAAGGCTCCTTCTAATTATTTAGACTAAATGGGCCTTTTTAACTAACAAATAGTTTAGTGGGCCTAATTAACCCTTAACAAAAATTTAAGGGGAAAAGCCCACCCCTTTGTTTTGTGTTATACGTACCTAAGTGGCAGCCTGCCTCCTCCCTTCCCTTTTCTTTTGGTACGCCCAATAGCAGCACACAGCAACACAACAACAAGCAGCAGCAGCAGCACGCACGCACAGCTAGGAACGGCGACCGGCGACGACGGCGGCAACCCCGGCGACGACGAGCAGGGACGGACAGTGGCTTCCGGCGATGAGGAGACGGCTGCAGAGCGGTGGCGACCGACGACGGAGGGAACGAGAAAAAAATTCAGATTTGGGGGTTTATGAATTTGGGTTGATTTTGGATCGGATTTTGGGATGGAAATTGATGATTGGAGGTTTTCGAACGCTCAGGGATTATTGAGAGAGAAGGAAGATGGAGTTGAAGATGTGAATTGGAGGTTGCCAGAACCCCTCATCTTATAGCAGATTTTTACCAATTCTTTACGCAAAGAGACATGGATGTAGAGATAGAGTGGCAGAGTAGGGGTAAGGAGCTTGCTCCTCCGGATTTCCGGCTGCCACGAAGCTTGACTGAGGTGATATTAGCGTGTACGACCGGAAGTCCCGGGTACATCTCGTGAGTTTCGATTTTAGGGGGGATAGTTGGGTTTAAAGTAAATCAGTTCCTTTAATAGACAGAAGGTTCTCGTAGTCTAGTTGGAAGAAGGATGGTGAGTGTCTAGGAGAGGTTAGGGGTTCAAATCCCACCCTTCTCCATCTCTTTATTTTTATTTTCGGCCCATTATGTTTAGATTAGCTCTTGAATAAACTTTATAACAATTAACCCAATTTAATTAATTATTGCTAATTAATAATATTAGTCTTCTCAAATTACATTTATGAGTGAAAAGACTTAATTTTATCTTTACACTATAAATCTCTATTTTATACTTTTAAATTATGTTTACGATTAATATGCTTTCTTGAAAGCTTTAATTTGTCGTTACGAAAACGAACTCACTAGAATTGTTTTTATACTTCTAATAGAATATATTACATAATATCTTATAAAAAATAGCGGGTATTACATCAGTACCCCCTTAAAAATTAATTTCGTCCCCGAAACTAGGAGGGATTGGGGTACGACACGAAAGGATAAGTAACATTGGAATATGGCTAGGTTACAAAAGAGTCAAACGTCCTAGTACCCCCTTAAAGAACGTCTCGTTCTTTAATTATGGGTCGAACAATTCTGGGAAGCGTGCTCGCATTCCTTGTTCGGTTTCCCATGTCTCCCAAGTCGTTTCTTCGCCACCATTCTTGGACCAAAGTACCCTTACTAACTGTACTTCTTTGTTGCGAAGCTGTTTCACTCGGCGCTCTAGAATCTTCACGGGTCTTTCCTCATAAGTGCCATTCGGTTGAATTTCAATGTCATCATAGTCGAGTACATGTGATTCATCAGGCACATACTGTCTTAGGAGTGACACGTGAAAGACGTTGTGAACCGGGTGTGCCGACGGTGGCAGGGCGAGACGATACGCTAGCTTGCCTACTCTTTCGAGTATCTCAAAAGGACCGACATAGTGTGGATTAAGCTTTCCTCGCTTCCCAAAGCGAAACACGCCTTTCGAGGGAGATACTCTTACGAATACCTTGTCGCCTATAGAGAACTCGACATCTCTTCTCTTCAAATCGGCATACGACTTCTGTCGACTCTGAGCGGTCAACATCCTTTGTCGGATGAGAGCAACATCAGCAGCTGTTCTCTCTACTAGTTCGGGTCCAAGAAGGATCTTATCTGCATTGTCGTCCCAACAGATCGGTGAACGACATTTGCGGCCATACAGAGCCTCAAATGGAGCCATCTTGATGGTCGAGTGCCAGCTATTATTGTAAGTGAACTCTATCAAGCTTAAGCTGACATCCCAACTCGTAGTGCGGTCTAACACGCAGGCTCGGAGCATATCCTCTAGTGTCTGAATTGTCCTTTCAGATTGACCATCGGTTTGAGGATGAAAAGCAGTACTAAATTTCAACTCGGTTTCCAATGCTTTGTGCAACTCTTGCCAGAACCTTGAAGTGAAACGTCCATCTCTGTCAGAGGCAATGGTCTTTGGGGTACCATGGAGACGAACAATCTCATGGATGAAAACTTCCGCTAGCTTTTGGACTCCCCAACTCATTTTGATTGCAATGAAGTGGGCGCTCTTAGTGAGTCGATCGATCACGACCCATATAGCATCCTTTTGCCCTTGAGTCTTAGGAAGGCCAGTAACGAAATCCATGGCAATGTCTTCCCACTTCCATTCAGGCACTGACAAAGATTGTAATTTCCCCCCGGGTCTTCTATGGTCAATTTTAACCTTTTGGCATACCAAACATCTTGAAATGAATTCTGCCACTTCTTGCTTCATGTTTGGCCACCAAAAAGTCTTGCGCAAGTCTTTGTACATCTTACTTGCTCCGGGATGGACTGAATATGCAGATGCATGTGCTTCTTTTAGGATGGTCTTTCGAAGCTCATCCAAAGCAGGCACACAAATTCGACTTTGAAACCAAAGTGATCCGTCATCTTGTATGACGAATCCAGGTGCCTTGCCGTTTTGCACCTCACCACTAATCTTAATCAACATCACGTCTTCAGATTGTTTCTCTTTAATCTGATCTAATAAGACGGAGTGAATTTCCAATGTGTTCAGACTTCCTTGTTGCCTTTCAAACCAAACTTCAATCCCTTCTCAAATGAGCTCCTTCTGCAAGCTCGGTTCAGCCGTTAACATGGCGATCAGATTTTCCTGAGGTGTCTTGCGACTTAAGGCATCGGCCACGACATTCGCTTTACCAGGGTGATAAAGTAGTTCGATGTCGTAGTCCTTGATCAGTTCAAGTCATCTCCTTTGCCTCATGTTCAACTCTTTCTGTGTGAACACATACTTCAAACTCTTATGATCGGTGAATATTTGGCACTTAACACCATACAGATAGTGTCGCCAAATTTTTAATGCGAACACCACAGCTGCTAACTCTAAGTCGTGTGTCGGATAGTTCACCTCATAGGTCTTGAGTTGGCGAGACGCGTATGCGATGACCTTGCCATTTTGCATCAGCACACAACCTAGACCTTGCTTGGAGGCATCACTGTACACAACATATCCTTCATGCCCATTTGGCAGAGTTAGCACTGGTGCACTGGTTAGACGCTTCTTGAGTTCTTGGAAGCTTTTTTCACATTTCTCGTCCCACACAAACTTCTGGTGGGCCTTTCGGAGTAATTTGGTCATGGGTAGAGCGATTTTAGAAAATCCCTCTCCGGATTTCTTTCACATTCCGGGGTTGCTTCCATTCAGAGACTGCTTGAATTTTTTGGGGATCTACCATTACTCCATCTTGGTTGATGACATGGCCTAGGAATGCTACTTCCTTCAGCCATAGTTCACACTTTGACAACTTAGCATATAACTCGTGTTGCTTGAGGATTTGCAAAACGGTTCTCAGATGCTCTTCATGCTCCGCTTCACTCCTGGAGTAGATCAGAATGTCATCAATGAACACGACCACGAACTTGTCGAGGTACTCATGGAAACATCGATGCATCAGATCCATGAACACTGCAGGAGCGTTGGTCAGCCCGAAGGGCATTACTACGAACTCGTAGTGACCATATCGAGTGCGGAAAGCGGTCTTCGGAATATCCTCCTCTCGGATCCGAAGCTGATGATATCCTGACCTCAGATCAATCTTAGAGAACACCTTCGCTCCATGCAATTGATCTAGCAGGTCGTCTATCCTCGGCAGAGGGTACTTATTCTTGATGGTGACTTTATTCAACTCTCGGTAGTCGATGCATAGACGAAAAGTCCCATCTTTCTTCTTCACAAATAACACTGGAGCTCCCCAAGGTGACGCACTTGGTCTAATGAAACCCTTCTCAAGCAACTCTTCGAGTTGACTCTTGAGTTCTTTCATCTCGATCGGAGCCATTCTGTATGGCGCCTTGGAGATCGGTGCGGTTCCTGGCTCCAAACTGATGGAGAATTCAACATCACGCTGAGGTGGCAACCCTGGGAGTTCCTCGGGAAAGACATCAGGAAATTCTCTAGCTATCGGAATTTCCTGAATGTTAACAACCTTCTTCTCAGTTGGTTCCAAATAGCACAGGAAACCAGCACAACCTTGTCGAAGCAGCTTTCAAGCTCTCATGGCATTGATCAGCTTCCCATTTTCCTTGTCTCTTTTTCCTCTGAACTTACAAACGTGTTTTCCCCCAGAGTTGATGGTCACAATTCGCTCGTTAAAGTCAATCACTGCTCCATGTCGCGATAGCCAATCCCTTCCTAGGATTATGTCGTACGAAGCCATCGGGATGCATATCAAATTGGAACTAAATTTTCCACCTTGAATGCCTATAGGGAAGTCACTTAATTGTTTCGTCCCTACTATTCTTTCCCCATTGGGAAGATTCACGACAAAGGGCTCACAAATATCAAGGCATTTTAGTCCTAGGAGGTCTACGCAACTTTCAGAAATAAAGGAGTGTGATGCACCAGAGTCAAATAACAGGAAGGCAGCAATAGAGCGAACATATAGTGTACCTTGGCATATGGGTGCTCCAGGTTCATCGCTGGCACGCATCTCATAGAGGCGTTGACCTTGATTCTGCGATGTCGCTGGTCCCTTGCCCTTATTCTGAGCTGTAGATTGGACAGAAGCTGTCATGGCAGATCGGTTTGAGGTCGGGTTGATCTGAGAAGCAGAGGCTGACTTAGACTGTCCCGAGCCATTCCTGATCTGCTGACAATAGGTACGGAGGTGACCTTCCTTTCCACAGTTAAAGCAGGTCTTCCTGGGTTTGGTGCATCTTCGGTTAATATGTCCCTGCTCACTACAGTTGTAGAAGGTGACTGGTCCACTCCTGCGTTCGGACCCCTTCGAAGAACTAGTCATGGTTGGCTCAGATTTGCTCTTCTTTGACCAACCTGACTTCTGTGGAGAGGCTGGCCTCTTAAATCCGCCTTGGTTCTGATAGTGAGGCTTTCCTCCACCTTGTTTCTTTTTCTCAGACTCGTTCAAGGTGACCTCCATACAATAGGCATGGTCGACGTACTCCTCAAGGGTCGAGAAAGTACGGTCCATCATCCACGGCTTAATATCGTTACTCATCCATTTATGGAAACGACGAATCTTCTGCTCCTCAGTGGAGAATTCAGTACCAGCATACTTCAGTAACTCATTGAACTTCTTCGCCCTTTCTAGGACGCTCAATCCCTTCACTTTGGGATCATACAACTCATCCCTCTTCTCGTCGATCATAGCAGGTGAGAAGAAACGTTTTAACATCTTTTCCTTGAACATTTCCCAGGTCAGTTCAGGATGTTCAGGCAACCTGGAAGTTTCCCACCAATCATTGGCTTCATCCCTCAGTTGCAGGGCGGCAATGTGCACTCTTTCAGCTTCAGTGCAGTGCACATTCCTCAGTAACTTCTCCATGTTGGAAAACCAGTGATAGGCACTAGAAGGTTCTCCAGCACCATTAAAAGTTTCGGGCCTTAACGAAAGGAAGGTTTTCAATGCCTTGGCATAATTTGACCCCTCGCCTCCATCGCGAGCTTCATTAACCCTCCTATTCACTTCAAGCTCGATACCAACTGCATTGGCTGGATTCTGAACTGGTGCAGGCATAGCCTCACGCACCATTTGATTGATCATGGTTCGGAAAGCGGTCATAGTTGCTTCATCAAAGACTACAGCTTGAGGGTTTGCTGGGTCTCGGTTGTTTCCACCAACCTCAGATCCGACTTCTTCATGATCGCCCCCAGTTGGAACATTGTTCAGATTGTCCCTAGTAGTGTTTCCTCGAGTGTTAACCATCTGAATGAATGACAAATGTTTCCAAACAATTAACATTTGTTTAAGGAAATATGCAGACACGTTTGAAAGGAAAGTGATCATTATATTAAAGGATCATCATACATGCCGCAGGTACAGGGAAAAGATGGTTACACTTAGTACAAGGAAACTTAGACAACCTTACAACGACCCGACTATTCAAGCCATACAAAAGGAATAGTCGACAACTTAAGTGGGCTTCCTAGAGCTACGCACTTATAAGGGTACACGAGGGCAAGAAAATCTAACGGGGGTGAGACGGAGGGAAGCAGTACTTGTCCAAGAATCCGGGACTGAACAAATTGCCGTTCAGGACCTCGCCTCCATCTTCCAATAACCACCTAGCTTGCTCGAGATTGCGGTTGAGAATATCAATAGACTGCTGCTCATTGACTATAGCGGCTTCGAAATTTTGGATTTGCCAACGATGTTGACGAAGAGCGTTCTCCCACGCTGTCTGATGCCGACGGGGCAAGCGTGCAGGTAAGAGGGACAGGTTCTGGTGCAGGCAGCCGCCCACCTGTGCGTGGCGCTTCAGTGTTACGATCCACTTGATCACCTACTGGTTGATAGGTGAGTTCTGGTGGACTCGCCAGACGGCCCCGGTTTAGATCAAGCGAGGAGGGGTTGTCTTCACGCCCTCGTTCTTGGGACGTCACCTCCTCCCCAATTGTCACCTCAGAATTCCCATCTACAGGGTGGCTATTTGCCTCGAGGTCATTGAAAAGATTTTCCAGTCCATACTCTTCGAAGTCCGAAAGAGAAAAATTCCAATCATCTCCTAACAGTGCGGGATCCTCTAGTCCGGGGTAGGCATGTGCTCCCTCACCAGCTCCCCAATCGAAGCCAAGGTCTGGCATTAATAAGTCCGTGAAGGATTCTCTTGGTTGATCAGCGGAGCCTCCACGCTTGGCGGTAGGGGCTCTAGAGGTACTCCCCCTCTGGAAAGAAGCAGATCCGTTGGAAGGGTGCATTTTCCTAAAGATGGAATTAGAGGGTTAGGACACGTGGATTTGCATATCTGTATGCAAAGTGAAGACGATCTGAAGGAAGTTTCAAATTTCTAAATCATAAAAATCTCTAAGAACATTTTAAACGATTAGAAATCTCTAGGAGGTTTGATAAAAACCGCTTCTTGAACTCTGTGACAAGAAGGTTTGAAAATGGTTAGTTTCTTGATTTCTGTTACAAGAAACTTTCGAAAGGAAATAAATCGAAGTTTAGGAACCTTTAGCTCTGATACCATAACTGTAACACCCCTATTTTTGCCCAAGGGTGTTACCGCCAGTGATCTCAGATTTTACCATCCAAGACCACCCGAGGCTGTAGGTAACACAACACGGTTCAAAGTAATATAAAACAGGATAGTTATATTACATTAAAGTGGTTCATCGTCTACCACATACTTGAAAAGGCATTCAAAGGTCTGAAACGCTAGTGCTTGAAATGGAAACGACATTAGATAATAGTGTAGCGGAAATTAAGACAATAATATTATACAAAGTAGCATGGGGGACCCAAACTGTCCAAAAGACTTGAAACCTTCTTTCCTTCAGATCCTTGAGTCTTCAGCTTTAATCTGCTACAGTCTTGGCCTTGTTACCTGATATTTCCATAGAAGCAAGAAATACCAGCCGACCAATGTCGGGAAGAAAAGGAAGTGGTATTAGTCTAACGCGAGACTAAGCAAGTGGTAGAATGCGAAATAGGTTCTTAGAAAGGCTAAGTATGTCGGCATCTAAGTCCAAAGGGAACTGAACGATGCACGACCAGTCGGGTTCTTTGGCGGTGAGAGAGATAAAAGTAGTGAACGAACTTTATTCGAATGGAACTCCGGCAATGAAAAGTAAAGGAATCTGATGCGAAAAGAAATACGAGATTTCTTTTAGAGAATAGGAATTCACAGGGAAGTGACTTCCTAGAAAGAAAGTTATTGTTCTTTGTCTGTTGGGAACTTTATTAATTCACAGCAAGTTTGAGAGAACTCCATCGAGTATTTTCGAGGAGCACTCAAATTCATTCTCTATCACTAATGTGCATAGATCTTTGTCCAGAGTCATAAGACAATACAAATGCAGTGTGTGACTTTTAAGATGGCAGCTCGCTCTGCAGAGAGACGATGCCTATAAAGTAAGGGAATTATCCCTGGCACTTAGCTAGAGTGCAAAGTTCACCCCTCCAACGGTAGAGCGGGCAGAGTCATGACCCAGTACTGGGAGCCGATAATAAATATACCACCCAATACAGTTATAGAGAGATGTTGAGAGTCAAAACTCGCATCCCTAAATTCCTACACTAGTCCACACAAAGTCTCGAAAGAGACTTGAAGCAAGCAGAGACCACAATCATCGGTCCTAAGTCCATGGGATAGCGCAGTGCAGCAATGTAAATAACAACAGGGTCGTTATCTCTAAACAATAAAATAACCCTATGTTCATTTTATTCCGCAAACAAGGTGTTCCCAACAAACTGAACAGGATAACGAAAGGAATCAACGATTATCAAATATAAGGAAAGTACGAAGGGAGAACCATCCACTTGCCTTCGATGTTCGAGAGTTAAATCGCTACGAAGGCGGAATCTCTGAACGAGCGCTCCTAGAAGCTTAACCTAATTCGAGGCACGGAATGATAACGAAATAAATTAATATTTAATTTACTTCTTAGTCTAGGAACTCCTCGAATTGTTAGTTTAAAAATCTAAGCCTTCGGCTTATTAACATGTTAGAAGCGAGTTTAAGATTTTTATAAAATCATTGGTTTATGAACATCCTTCATAAAATTTATTTATAAAAACGCTTCTTAAGGAAATTAAATAAATACTTAATTAAGATTTATTATTCATAATAAAATAATATTTTATAATTGTAAGTCTCAATTGAGAAAAAGGTTCAAGTGTATTTTATAAAGAGATTGACTTAATTACATGGGTACCAAAAATACCTTTAATCAACTTAATAAATTTTATCACTTTGTAAAAGTAATTATTTTAATGGGTATGGGTTTTAAATCTATTTAACATCACCCCTTAGTATAAAAATACCATTAGCTCAATTTAATAAGGCTCCTTCTAATTATTTAGACTAAATGGGCCTTTTTAACTAACAAATAGTTTAGTGGGCCTAATTAACCCTTAACAAAAATTTAAGGGGAAAAGCCCACCCCTTTGTTTTGTGTTATACGTACCTAAGTGGCAGCCTGCCTCCTCCCTTCCCTTTTCTTTTGGTACGCCCAACAGCAGCACACAGCAACACAACAACAAGCAGCAGCAGCACGCACGCACAGCAAGGAACGGTGACCGGCGACGACGGCGGCAACCCCGGCGACGACGAGCAGGGACGGACAGTGGCTTCCGGCGACGAGGAGACGGCTGCAGAGCGGTGGCGACCGACGACGGAGGGAACGAGAAAAAAATTCAGATTTGGGGGTTTATGAATTTGGGTTGATTTTGGATCGGATTTTGGGATGGAAATTGATGATTGGAGGTTTTCGAACGCTCAGGGATTATTGAGAGAGAAGGAAGATTAACAAATATTGTGACGAGAAAGTCCGATTTCTCATTAAGGTAAAAGGAGTATATATACAAGCATATTATCAAGCCCTAGCTTCCTATACAAGGCAACAAATAAATACATATATAAATCTAATATACAATAATACTCTAATACTCCCCCTCAAGTCGGAGCATGGGGATCTTGAATGCCCAACTTGCCCAAAAGATGATGAAATTGTTGCGAACCAAGGGCTTTAGTGAGAATATCAGCTGGCTGAGAATGAGTGCGAACATGAGACGTGCTAATAGTACCAGCAAGAAGAAGATCCCGAATAAAAATGGCAGTCAACCTCAATGTGCTTAGTCCGTAACAGATGCCAAGAGTATGAAGAGCCAAGAGAGATGCCAAGAGAGCGAAGCAAAACAAGCTAATATGAAGAGCGGCTTGACTGTCACAAAACAAGCGCATAGGAGTGGTATGAGAGATGCCAAGAGAGCGAAGCAACTCTTTTAACCATAAAAGCTCACAACAAGCGCTAGCCATGGCACGATATTCAGCCTCAGCAGATGATCGGGAGACTGTATGTTGTTTCTTAGTCTTCCAAGAAACTGGAGAAGAGCCAAGCTGAACAAAGTAGCCCGTAACAGATCGACGAGTCAAAGGACACGTCGCATAATCAGAGTCACAATAAGCGGTAAGGTCGAGACTGCTGCTAGAAGAGAAGAAGACACCCTGCCCTGGATGACTTTTAAGGTACCGAAGAACACGAATAGCAGCATCCCAATGGTCAATAGTGGGCTCTTGCATGAACTGAGCAAGAGTATGAACAACAAAGCAAATCTCAGGCCGCGTGATGGTGAGATAAATCAGACGACCAATCAAGCGTCGATATCGATCAGGTGCCTCAAATAAGGGTGCAGAAGACATAGCAAGTTTGTGATTTTGTTCCATCGGGAACTCACACGGCTTGCTGGCAAGTAGACCAGCCTCAGACAAAATATCAAGAGTGTATTTCCGCTGAGATAGAAACAGACCGTCAGCAGAACGGGCAATCTCAATACCAAGAAAATACTTAAGCAAACCAAGATCTTTCATATGAAAGCAGGAGCTCAACTGTCCCTTAAACTTAGCAATGGCGGTAGAATCATTTCCAGCAATAATGAGATCATCAACATAAACCAGAACATGTAGACAAATCCCAGAACGAGAGTATGAAAATAAGGAATAATCAGCACGAGACTGAGTAAAGCCGAACCTGCGTAAAGCCGAAGCCAGTTTGGCAAACCAGTTCCGAGGTGCCTGACGAAGACCATACAAAGAACGGTTCAGACGATAGAACTTGCCAGAAGGGCTAGAGAACCCAGGCGGAGGACGCATATACACTTCCTCATGCATATCACCATGGAGGAAAGCATTATGAACATCCATCTGATGTAACTCCCAATTACGAACAGCCGCAACAGCGAGGAAAGTACGAACTGAGACCATCTTAGCAACAGGAGCACATGTCTCCTTATAATCAATACCAGCCTGCTGATTATTACCAAGTACTACTAATCTGGCCTTGTATCTCTCAATAGAACCATCAGATTTGTACTTGACTCGATAAACCCACTTACATCCAATGGGTTTCTTCCCAGCTGGAAGATCCGAAAGTGTCCAAGTCCCATTACGCTTTAAAGCGTCAATCTCTGCTTGCATAGCAGCTTTCCAAAGAGGATCAAAAGCAGCAGCAGCAAAAGTAGTAGGCTCTGGAATAGACTGAACAGCAGCAATAAAAGCAATATGTGCAGGCGAAAACCGTGAACAATTAACATAATTAGCTATAGGATAGGATGTACCTGATAACCGAGATGGTTGAGGTGAAGGAGACGATGAAGCTACATGACCACGCACAGTGTTACAAACATAGTCCCTTAACTTCACAGAAGGAGTCCGATCTCGGGTAGAACGACGGGGCATTTCTTGAACAACAACCGGAGGAGATTGAATCCCACTCCCCTGGTCAGCTGTCTGCGTGGGGGCCTGTGAGGAGCTCGGAGCAGAAGGGACTTGAATAGAAACAGGAAGAGATTGAACCCCACTCCCCCTGTCGTCTATCTGCGGTGGGGCATTTGTGGAGATAGGGTTAGGCTCTTGAACGGAAACAGGAGGAGATTGAACCCCACTCCCCCTATCAACCGTCTGCGATAAGGATACTTGGTCCGGGATAGTGTCAAAAATTGACGGGTGTGGGTCAGCACTAGATTGTGCACCAGAAATCGAAATGGCTTGAAAAGGAAAATGTGTTTCATAGAAAGTAACATCAGCAGATACAAAACGTTCATTTGTTTCTAGATCATAAACTTTCCAACCTTTTTGACCTTTAGGATAGCCAACAAAAATGCATTTTCTAGCCCTAGGTGCAAATTTATCACTTTGACGGGGTATAGTTGATGCAAAACAAAGACAACCAAAAACCCTTAATCGACCATAAGAAGGTGAATGACCATGCAAAATCTCAAAAGGAGTTTTATTTTGAAGTAGAGGAGTTGGAGTACGATTAATCAAATAAGCCGCAGTTGAAATGCAATCACCCCAAAATTCTAAAGGCAAGTGAGCATGAAAACGAAGAGCTCGAGCGACATTCAAAATATGTCTATGTTTTCTTTCAACCCGACCATTTTGTTGAGGGGTTCCAACACAAGAAGTTTGAAACTCAATTCCATTTTGATTAAAGAAGGAACGCATGCAAGTAAATTCAGTTCCGTTATCGCTACGGAAACTCTTAACTTGTCTACCAAATTGCCGAACAGTCATGGCACAAAAATTTGCAACTAAAGAAGCAACTTCGCTTTTATTAACCATAAGATGAATCCAAACTCCTCTAGAAAAGTCATCAACCAAAGTTAAAAAATAGCGAGCTCCTGTAACAGTAGGAGTTCGATAAGGACCCCAAACATCACAATGAACAAGATCAAGAGAATTCAAAGCATTTGATTGACTAATAGGAAAGCTAGACCTAGTTTGCTTAGCCCTATGACAACTATCACAAGGGTCTAAGTGACCATTTATTTTAACATTAGGTAACTGCTGAAGTACAAAAAAGGAAGGATGACCAACACGGGATGCCAAAGGGCTGCAGAGTCGGCTTCGATCCGTGAAGCAAGAGCTGTCGTTATTGCCACACGTAGCCAGTAGACTCCATTTCGCTCCTCACCCGCTCCAATCAAGGTCATCGTAGTGCGATCCTGTAAAATACATAGCTTATCAGTTATTGTCACAATACAATTTTGATGACGTAATAATTGAGCACAAGAAATTAAGTTGCACGTCAATTGAGGCACAAATAACACATCATTGAGTATCAATCTCTTGCTAAGGTGAACAATTCCAGCACGTGAAGTTGTAGTAGACATCCCATTAGGCAATAAAATAGTTGACTTTTCTACCGTCTTCAAATCAGTAAGCAACGAAGCATCTCCCGTCATGTGAAATGAAGCTCCCGTATCCAAAATCCAATTAGAATACGTACCCGGGATATTGGACGTACCGGAAGAGGGCTGGAATAAATTCATTAGTTGCTGAAATTGGGACTCTGACAATCCCGTACCTGCTCGATCAGCCATGGACAAATTACCGGCAAAACCCGAGCCCGAAGTTGAACTCTCGTTGCTCTGCGCAGCGTTAGCACGGCCTCGACCGCCGCCGTTCCTCGTCTTCCCGAGGTCAGTACCTGTAGAAGCACCCGCACCAGCAGCCAGGCGAGCCTTGTACTGGGCTATTCTCTCGTCGGACCACCACTCGGGGTACCCGATTACTTGGAAACATGTACGGGCCTCATGCCCGAGTTGATTACAATGGGTGCACATCGGCCTATCTCCTTGGCGCCTGTTGTCACCACGGCCTACGCCGGACTCGCGCCCGACAGTCCTGCAATCTCCCGTCTCAGCACGACGATCAGATCTTGGTGCGCCCCTGCTGGCCTGCGCAGCGAATGCCCCACCCTCTATGCGGGTTTCCCGGCCAGTTGTGACCATTCTCTGACGCTCGTCTTGAATCACCGATGCATAAGCCCGATTTAGACTCGGCAAGGGCTCTTGAGCAAGTATGTGAGATCGAACTGTGGCGAAGACGTCGTCGAGACCCATTAGAAACTGATGGATGCGCTCCTCGTCGCGTTCCCTCGTGAGATCGTCGGCCCACTTGCATTCGCACTTTCCACAAGTGCACCTCCGAGAGCTTTGATAGTTCGAAAGCTCAACCCAAATTTTCTTCAAGGAGCCATAGTACACAGCAACGCTCTGGCCTCCTTGAACGCATCGAGCCAAATCCGATCGTAACTGATGAACTCTTGGACCGTTCCCAACGGAGAACCGTTGTTTCAAGTCTTCCCATAATTCCTTAGCGGAATCAAAATAAGTAATTGTAGACCGCACTGATTCTTCGATGGATTGGATTATCCACCCGACGAGCATGGAGTTGACGCTCCACCAATCCTCCATCTCGGTGAGGTCATCCGGTCTCATAATCGTTCCATCAATGAAACCGATCTTCCGCTTTGCCCGCAATGCATTGCGAATGCACAACTCCCACTCTTGATAATTGTCTCCTTTGAGAGCCACCGGGCAAATTTTCATTCCGGGATGGTCCGAAGGATGAAGGTAGTAGGGGGAATTGGGTTTGAGATTGTCATCCTTTCCCGGCATATTGGAAAGCCACGGAAAAGAGACAAAGGAACAAGGATAAGCCGATTGAATTCGGCGAAAAAAATCCGGTGGAATTCAGGTAAAAGGAGCGGCTCAACTGGCGGCTCTTGTTAGGGTTTGGATCGGAAAAAAAACACGAGGCTCTGGTACCATAACAAATATTGTGACGAGAAAGTCCGATTTCTCATTAAGGTAAAAGGAGTATATATACAAGCATATTAACAAGCCCTAGCTTCCTAAACAAGGCAACAAATAAATACATATATAAATCTAATATACAATAATACTCTAATAAAGATGGAGTTGAAGATGTGAATTGGAGGTTGCCAGAACCCCTCATCTTATAGCAGATTTTTACCAATTCTTTACGCAAAGAGACATGGATGTAGAGATAGAGTGGCAGAGTAGGGGTAAGGAGCTTGCTCCTCCGGATTTCCGGCTGCCACGAAGCTTGACTGAGGTGATATTAGCGTGTACGACCGGAAGTCCCGGGTACATCTCGTGAGTTTGGATTTTAGGGGGATAGTTGGGTTTAAACTAAATCAGTTCCTTTAATAGACAGAAGGTTCTTGTAGTCTAATTGGAAGAAGGATGGTGAGTGTCTAGGAGAGGTTAGGGGTTCAAATCCCACCCTTCTCCATCTCTTTATTTTTATTTTCGGCCCATTATGTTTAGATTAGCTCTTGAATAAACTTTATAACAATTAACCCTATTTAACTAATTATTGCTAATTAATAATATTAGTCTTCTCAAATTACATTTATGAGTGAAAAGACTTAATTTTATCTTTACACTATAAATCTCTATTTTATACTTTTAAATTATGTTTACGATTAATATGCTTTCTTGAAAGCTTTAATTTGTCGTTACGAAAACGAACTCACTAGAATTGTTTTTATACTTCTAATAGAATATATTACATAATATCTTATAAAAAATAGCGGGTATTACAGGTTGGGACCTGGATTTCAGCTGGGATGATTGCCTCGCACCCGTATACCAGAGAAAAGGGGGTTTGTCCCGTCGCTTTCTTGGGAGTGGTGCGATCAGCCCAAAGCACGTAGGGTAACTCCTCTGCCCACTTGCCTTTGGACTTGGTTAGTCTTTTCTTCAGGTTGCTTATGATCACCTTGTTTGAGGACTCTGCTTACCCATTCGCCTAGGGGTATCTGGGGGTTGATGTAACTAGGTCGATGTTCCACCCCTGGCAGAATTCCCTCATTCTCTGGCTAATGAACTGGGAACCGTTGTCACAAACGATTGTCGCTGGGATTCCGAAGCGGCATAGGATGTTGCGCTCGATGAACGAGATCACATGCTTGTCTTTGATATCTCTATATGCCTCAGCTTCGATCCACTTGGAGAAGTAATCGGTCATAGCCAAGAAGAATACTTTCTGCCCCGTAGAAGGAGGTAATTTTCCTACGATATCCATCCCCCACCTCATGAAGGGCCAAGGAGTAAGGGTTGGATGTAGGCTCTCGGAGGGCTGGTGAGAAGTTGGTGCGTGTCGCTGGCAAGCCTTGCATTCCTGGGCGTATTTGGTGGCGTCGCGTCGTAGCGTTGGCCAGTACCACCCATGTCTAAGTATCTTGTTTGCCAAGCTCCTGCCACCAGCATGGTTCCCGCAATATCCTTCATGGATCTCTTTCATAACGCTCTCTATCTCTTCTCCTTCCGCGCACCTTTGCAAGACCCTAGACGCAGACTTGTGGTAGAGTATGCCCTGGTGGACGACGAATCGCGTGGCTTTTGCTCTTAAAGCTCTTGCCTCCGTTTTATCTTCAGGTGCCTTCTCGTGTACTAGCCAGTCCAGATACGGTTTGATCCAGCTGCTGGGCTTTGATCCAGAGTGTGTGTCAAGGTTGGCTAATGGGAGCGTGTGTAGCATGGATGTCTCTTTAGGATGCTCGATCACCGAGTAAAGAAGGTGTACCAGCGGGATCTGAGAGTATTCATTTGGATTGAGTACTGAGCCTAAACCGGCTAAGGCGTCGGCCGACGTGTTGTTCTCTCTAGGTACCTGTTCGAAGGTAACCTGCTGGAATTTTCCCGCCAATGCCCTCGCCTTCTCCAGGTAAAGAGCCATCCTCTCGTCTTTTGCCTCGAACAGGCCTAGTATCTGGTTTATCACCAAGAGAGAATCGCACCTTACTTGCAGATTTCGGATTGCTAGGTCACGTGCTAGCCCTAATCCGAAAATCAAAGCTTCGTACTCTGCCTCATTGTTTGTGGCGTCGAAATCACATCTTACGGCCTGAGCTAGCCTATCTCCCTTTCTTGATTCCAGGACCACCCCTAGCCCTATCCCTCTGGCGTTGGAAGCCCCATCTGTGTTGAGTGTCCACGTGTCGTGTATCTCGTTTGGGACAGGCGCGGGTGCGCTTGTGTTTGCTGCCTCCTCTAGATCAGGTGTGAAGTCAGCGACGAAGTCGGCTAGGACTTGTGATTTTATGGCCTTGCGAGGTTCGTATTTGATGTCATAGCCGTTGATTTGCACCGCCCACTTGGTCATTCGTCCAGAGAACTCCCGCTTTTGCATCACTTGTCGCAGAGGGTAGCTGGTTTGCACCGCGATCGTATGCGATTCGAAGTAAGGGCGGAGCTTATTCGAGCTCATGACGACGGCGAGGACCAGCTTTTCGAGGGGGGTGTACCTAGTCTCCGCTGAAGTCATTGTCTTACTTACGAAGTAAACGGGCATTTGTTGTCCGTCTGCTTCCCTGACTAGAACCCCGCTTAGTGTGCTTCCTGATACTGCTAGATACAGCTGCAAGGTTTCTCCTGACACTGGCTTGGCTAGCAACAATGGATTGGAAAAATAGCCCTTTAGCTCTTGGAAAGCCTTCTCGTGTCGTTCGTCCCACTAGAAGCTTTTATTTTTCTTGAGTATATCATAGAACAAACGACACTTGTCGGCAGACTTGAATATGAACCTGTTAAGGGCGGCGTTTTTTCCCTGTGAGTTTTTGTACTTCCTTGATGTTCTTGGGCGATCTCAGGGAGGCTATTGCTTTCACTTGGTCGGGGCTGGCCTCAATCCCCCTTTTAGTCACAATGTAACCTAGAAATTTTCCAAACTGAGCTCCGAACGTGCACTTTTGAGGGTTGAGCTTCATATTGAATTTTTCGAGGATGTTAAAAGCTTCCTCGAGGTGCTGTTGGTGCTGAACCGCCATCGTGCTCTTGACCACCATATCGTCGATATATACCTCCATGGTCTTCCCGATTTGATTCTGGAACATATGGTTAACGAGACGCTGGTAAGTCGCTCCAGCGTTTCTCAAGCCGAAAGGCATGACTCGGTAACAATATGTCCCTTGCCCTGTTATGAAGGACGTCTTCTCTTGATCTTCGGGGTGCATCTGGATCTGGTGGTAGCCGTTGAAGGCGTCCATGAATGTCAAAAGCTCATGACCAGCGGTGGTGTCGACCATCGTGTCTATGTGTGGGAGTGGGAAGGAGTCCTTAGGACAGGCCTTGTTCAGGTCGGTAAAGTCCACGCAAACTCTCCACTTCCCATTCTTCTTTGGGACGACCACCACGTTAGCTAGCCACTCTGGATATTTCACCTCTCGGATTTTGCCCGTGTCTAGTAGCTTCCTTACTTCCTCGTCAACTGCCTGGATTCGTTCCGGGGCAAACCTTCTTCTTTTTTGTTTTACGGGGGAGAAGCTAGGATCGGTATTAAGCTTGTGCGTGATCACCCCTGGGTCAATTCCAGTCATATCCTCGTGACTCCATGCAAAGCACTTCTGGTGTTTCTCCAGAAAGGACACAAGCTCTGCCTTAATGGACGTGTTTAGTCCGATGCCCAGGCGAACGATCCGTCCTTCCCCTATTGCTACCTCCTCCACCTCTTCTTCTTCCTCTCGGGTCTTGATAGGAGGGGTAGCGCTCTGTAATTGCTATGCCTGCGGCCCAGCGGCCGTAGGCTTTAGAGCAGTCTTGTAGCACTCTCTAGCTAGCCTCTGATCTCCCCGGATTTCTTCTATCCCCCTTGGTGTAGGGAACTTCACCGTCTGGTGGTAGGTAGAAGCCACCGCCTTCATGTCGTGTAACCAAGGGCGACCCAAGATCACGTTGTAGCTGGATGGACAATCTATCACCATGAATTCTACTTGCAAGTTTACTCCTTTCGCGAAGGTTTGCAGGGTTATGTTTCCCGTGGTATGTTTTACTTCTCCACTGAACCCTACGAGGGGGACTGGTTGCTTGTGGATGTTGTTTTCAGACAAACCCATCTCTTTGAGGGCGGTGAGTGTTATGAGGTTGGTAGAGCTACCGGTGTTGACCAGTATTCTCCTCATAAGGACGTTTCCTATGTGTAAGGAGATCACCAAGCCGTCGTGATGAGGCCGGACCTGGTTTTCAATGTCAGAGTCGTCAAAGACTATTGCCAACCCGATGGGTTGTCTAGGCCGCCTCTCTAGATGGGTTGGTTTTCCCAGGTACCCCTCTCGCGCGTGTCTCTTGGCTGCTGAGTAAGTAAGACCACACATGCTTGAGCCTCCGGTGATTACGTTCACCACCTTTTCTGGAGTAGGGGGTGTTTTCTCACTCGTCTTTCTGGAGTAGGAATTCTCTAGAAGGTCGCGAGGAACTCTGGCGTTTGGAGCCGCTTCCCAGATCTTGCCTTTAGAGATTAAGTGTGTCACTTCCCTCCTTAGCATAATGCAATCCTTGGTCCAGTGGCCGTGGTTGTCGTGGAACTCACACCACTTACTCTCGTCGGCCCCTGCCTTGGGTGTTTTGTCTTTTCTGGGCCACCTAACCAGATCTCCCATCTTGGAGAGATTCTTCACCAGCTGTGATGGCGAGATTTTGAGGTTGTAATCCTCCAGAGGTGGTGGCAACGGATCGCGTTCCTTCTCCATTGACGGCTTGTTGTGTGCTACATTAACCCGTTTGGCCGGGTGTCTATCGTAGGATCGATCACGCCTGCCCCTTCTCTGGTCGAAGGGCGATCGCCTTCGCTCTGGATATTCCCTCTTGCGATCATTACCGTTTTTTCTCTCGGAGCCTCTGGGTTCGGCCGATCTCCTTCGGAGAGATCTATCTTCCTCCAATCGCACGTGTGCTAGTGCTTTTGACTGGACTTCCTCGAAAGTGACACAAGAGTGCTTGGTTAGCTCCTGGTACAATCCTCCGTCCGGTATGATTCCTTGTCGGAAAGCCTCAATTGCGGTAGTGGTGTCGCAATTTGGGATGGTTACTTTCTCCTTGTTGAAGCGATCTAGAAAAGCTCTTGTGGTCTCATGATTCTTTTGTTTGACCCGGTAAAGGTCGCTAGACTGCTTCTCAAACTTGCGACTGCTCGCGAACTGGCTTCTGAAGGTATCCGAGAGGTCGGCGAAGGACTTGATGCTTCCCCTGGGTAGACCGATGAACCAGGTGAGGGCCGGTCCAGTCAGGGTCGTACCAAACCCTTTGCACATCACGGACTCCTTTGAGTGACTGGGAACCGAGCTAGTCATCATCTTTTGTTTGTAGATGGCTATGTGCTCGTTAGGGTCCGTGGTGCCGTTGTAAGGGTTCATGGTGGGGATAGTGACTTTCCTCGGTATTTCGGCCCGAGCAATCCTGGGGACGAACGGTGATTCGTCGTACCCGTCGTGGGCCTCTGGTTGCACCGGCTGGTATCCGGTGTGGCTTCTAACAACCTGATCGGAGATGGCCCCAATCTGCTGCATGACCTTCCTTCGGATGAGGGTGTCTAGGTCCACCTCCTGGTGTCTCTCGGTATAAGCATTCTCAGCTATCCATACGTTCCCGGAGCGGGTTCTATAGGTGTTACCCGGAGGTGTGACCTGGTTTCCGGGGATCTCCTTGTTTGTCGCTTGTTCGCGATTGCTCTCGGGGTTAGGCGTCTGTTGAGTGTTCAAGACTCCGCCTTGGGTGTCATTCCCATTGTTTCCCCCAGAAGTTCCCTCTCCGGAATCGAAATTCAGTCGAGTTACCAGACCCTCAGTGTTTCTGGGCACGTTGGCGGGCTGCCTTGCCGTGGTGAGTAACTGGTTCTGGCTCTTGAGTTGGTTGTTTTCGTTGGTCAAACGCTCCATGCTGGCTTCAAAGAAGCCTTTTTGTTGCTCGAGTTCCTTTTGGAGAAGCTCCATGCGCCGTCGAACGTCCGCTATCTCGTCTTCTCGCTGTTTAGACAAGATTTCTTCTTGTCGGGTGGTGTTGTTCTTATCCGGCACGAACTCCCCAGAGACATCGTTGTTGATGAGAAACTTGAACAGCAAGTGATTCTTTGTTCGTAAGTTGCCGAATTCTTTGCCCCACGGTGGGCGCCAAATTGTTAGAGCTAGAAATCAACCAAACAGGATTGGTGACCCCTTAGCCTAGATCGGGCGTGAATTAAGCTATACGAACTCGAGAATCAAAAGAAAGAATGCGAGAATTGTATTTCGTACTTGTGTGTATTCAATTGTATTAATGTATGAATGTGTAACCTCCATATGTGTGACCCCCTCTATGTATTTATAGTAGCCTAAAAGATAGAGTGCTCTACAAGATATAAAGATAGCTAAATGGATAGATAAATCTTAGAAGATATATCATCCCTAAAATCGCTATGATCCTGCCTATACAAGATAAAAAAGATCCTAAATAGATATAATTCAATCCTATCGTCGGGCTTGGATGGTCAAAGAGATATACTTGGTCAAACATAGCTTGACCGACCTTCTAGAAACGCATGAGGTCTTCGTAAACATCTCGTGGGCCGCTCTAGCACATGTCTTGGGCTTCTTGGTAGTTAGGGCCCAACAATATCCAGACGCCGGGCTACATCATTTATCACGTCGCTCTTGTGATGGTGAGCCGGGGCTGATTGTACCTGAGATCGAAGTAGATCACGTTCGTTAGTTAATGATTCGATTTGTTTTTCATAGATTTCAGTAAACTTAGCATTAGCCTCCTTTTGGCTATCCAACTCCTTTTGGAGTGCTAGCATGGTAGCGCGGAGTTCCGCGACAGCACTTGATTCTGGTCCCCGCTGCTCAGCATTGCCGTCGACGATCGTCACTCCATCTGCGGGGGTCTCTCGAACATTATCGTCCCCACCGCCGTTGACGGTGTCATTAGGATCTTGATTGTTGTTGTTTAGGCTCTGATCGTTGCCAGTGTCATTGATTTGGTTGTTGACAAGCTCGAAATCCTCTACATGGCTATGATCCGCTTCCATGCTGATGAAGATTCGGTAGCTTAATAAGGCGTGACTTCTTTTTTGGCTAGGGTCCCACGGTGGGCGCCAATTGTTTTGGGCGAATTAACCGCGTAAATGCATTACTTCGCTACAATGAGGGAATCTTAGTCACAAAGTCGTCACAACGCGTTAGAAGCAATGAATAGAAAATAATAAGTAAAAACGATAAGTATGAGAATAGAAAATATGATGAGAATTGGGGGGAGAATTGTATTGATCAATCGATTGTTGTTCGGGTTACAAGCACAAAGATCCGAGCACACTTGATTTCTAAAAACAAAGAGATTGTAATCGAAACGAATAAGACAAGAATGGAGGTTTTTGGTAAGCTTGGAGAGTTTTAGAGCGCAGAGTATCTTCTTTTTCCTCTACGTGTGGTTCTTCCCTTAAATAATGGAGTTTCTATCCAATTTGAGCCGTTGGCCATTATTGCTAGCAATCCCGGAGATTTCGCTTGTAGTTAGGGATTTGAACGTTGAAACAGACTCGTTGCTACAACTCCGATTGCGTTGTTAATGTGGGCCGAGATTATCGGGATTTCTTGACTGGCTTGGACGAAGAATTGACGATGGGCTTCGTTGTTCAAGGGCTTGGGTTTCTAACCTTGTGTTTCGTGGGCTTGATTTTTGGAGGGCCCAACAGGTGACCGACCCACCCGGATAACGCAAATGGAAGTAACATTAATTGTGATACGAGCCCGGTGTGGACTGCGTATCGAGCCCTTGTTGGTCAAGGGAGGGAACCCGTGTCCGGTGTGGGCACAGGGTTCGAGCTGCTCGCGTTGGTGGCGCAAGGAAAGGGAGGCACCAAAGAGAATTAGGGCAAAGGCTAATTTCTCTGATTAATTTCTTATCCAGACAATTAGGAGGTATTTATACCTCTGCCCTAAACGGTTCAATAAAATGCATCTCAGGAAAGAACCGCCAAGAAAACCCGAGAGAAGAGACTTGCTCTTGTTCTAAAATTACAATTCAAGTAAAATACTAAATCCGAATGAAATAAAACAAATAAAACTAGAGTTATATATCATAACGCTTTGGTCTTCGTATTTCCCGAACCGGCCTCTTACGCTTTGGTGGGTCAACCTGCTGTGTCGTATCAAATTGTTATTAGGATGAGCAGTTAAATGGCCATATGCCTACCATAGACTAGACTCTATAGTACCATTTGCTGTGAAGTGTGAAGATATATTGTAGTTTGTAAATTATTCTTGTAATGAAATTAAATTCTTAATATATCGGTGCGAAAAGGGGGAAAGGAATCCATGGAGACGTCGCCTCAAACTTGTAGTGGTACCGACAATGGTTGTAAAAGACCTACAGGCTTCTGGGTACTATACTTGGTGGACTGACACACCAAACAGGAGGAGACAAAATGCTTGATATCGCGCCGCATACCTGTCCAATAAAAGACCTCAGCTACACGGCGAAAAGTCCTGTCAATCCCAAGGTGACCTGCTGAAGGCGAGGAATGGAACTCGGTCAGAATGTCAGCTTTCAGCGGGGATTCCGTGCTCACCACCAATCGGTGGTTGTAATATAAGAAGCCGTCATGAATACGGAATGGCGCCGGCAGGGTACCAGCGGCAACTTGGCTGTGCCACGCCTGCAAGTCGGAGAAGGAAGAGTTCTCGCGACGGAGGCGTGCGAGGAGATCCGGCACTGGGGCGGAAAACGCCAGAAACTACTACAGCTGTGGGTTAGTCTCGCACAGGCTCCGAGAGAGCGCATCAGCCACCTTGTTACTCGCTCCGGTCTTGTATGCGATCCTGAATTTGTACCCCATCAATTTCCGCATAAAGAATTGTTGGTCCGGAGTTTGAATAACCTGAGATAGAAGTTCCTTGAGACTCTTTTGATCACTCCGGATGAGGAATTCACGGCCCAGCAAATATTGACGCCATTTTTGCACCGCAGATACAATGGCGAAAAGCTCTCGATGATATGCCGACGAGCCACGACGGCGTGGGCCGAGTTTCTTGCTGAAATATGAGAGCGGCCGCTCGTCCTGGAGAAGAACCGCCCCAACGCCGTCGTCCGAAGCATCGGTCTCGACGGTGAAGGGTTTCGTGAAGTCCGGCAGTTGAAGTATAGGCGGTGACATCATGGTCGCTTTCAACCGATGGAAGGCGTCATCAATTGCCTCGGACCACACGAACTTGTCCTTTTGTAATAGAGAGGTGAGAGGGGCGGCAAGCAAGGCATAGTGGCGAATAAACTTGCGGTAATACCCTGTAAGACCGAGAAATCCGCGGAGTTGCTTAACCGACTTTGGTGTAGGCCACTCAGACATAGCGGAGAGTTTCGCAGGATCGGCCAACAACTGTCCCCCGGTCACGATATGCCCCAAGTACTCAACTCTAGAGGTCCCGAAGGAACATTTGGAGCCTTTGACAAAAAAAGTGATTATCTTGCAAAACCTGTAAAGCAACAGCAAGATGGCGAGCATGCTCCTCTAACGACGGACTATATATCAAGATGTCGTCGAAGAAAACAATCACAAAGTCTCGTAAATACGGAGCAAAAATCTGGTTCATCGCAACCTGAAATGTAGACGGTGCATTCGTCAGGCCAAAGGGCATAACGAGAAACTCGAAATGACCGTCATGAGTTCGGAATGCTGTCTTGTAAATATCAGCCGAATGCATGCGAATCTGGTGGTAACCGGAACGCAGGTCCAGTTTAGTGAAGAAAGTCGCTCGTCCCAGCTCATCAAAGAGTTCATCTGCTGTCGGAATAGGGAATTTGTCGGCGACTGTAGCAGTGTTCAGAGCTCGGTAGTCAATGCAAAACCGGAAACTGCCATCCTTCTTCTTCACTAATAAAGCAGGGGAAGAGAAAGGGCTCGTGCTGTGGCGAATAATACCCTGCTGAAGCATATCAAGAACCTGTCGTTCAATCTCAGATTTCTGAAAGTATGGGTACTTGTAAGGCCGGACGTTGATAGGTTTAGAGTTAGGTAGCAGATGGATGCGGTGATCCCAGAGGCGCTTTGGCGGAAGCGATGTGGGCAAGCGAAAGACCTGGGCGTGCTGCTGTAATACCTCACGCAATAACGGTGGCAGATCTGCAGGAAAGAGCTCAGAATCGGGCAGCTCTGATAGGGAGGTGTCCGCCTGCACCGGAATAATCTCAAAGAATTCTGCTACACTCTCGGTGGCGCAGAGGGGCTGTAAAGTATGAGCAGAGATCTGCTTCGGAGAACTGCGATCACCCTGTAAGAAAACCTGTCGCCCCTGCCACAAGAACTCCATAGTTAACTTGGCATAGTCATGAGAAACTTTCCCCAGAGTCTGTAACCACTGAACACCAAGCACAACATGCGGTCCATGCACTGCTAGCACAAACAAGTCAATGGGGAACTCGTGACCCTGTAATATAACAAGTGTGCCGGAGCACTGATGAGTACATGACTCGGGTAAAATCGTTGTTCCCTTATCAAAAATAAACCCAAACACACAAACTAAGTATAGTGAGCAAGTATGGGATCGAACCCTAGAGAACTTGAGGTATCTAGCCTAATATTTATGTCAACCAAGAACAAAGAAGGGGATTTCAATGAGAGAGTTTCAATCACCAAAGTAAGAAGACAAATTGACAGTTTCACAAGATCAATCAAAGTACTAAAGACAGGTTCATTCAACAAATCCACTTTAAAAGAGTCGTTTGATCATTGATTCACACCAATTCCTTTTAATCCAATGGTTAATTCCAATCCTAATCTTGACTAATCTCCTGTCCACGGTCCAGGAAATACTTAACAATGATAGAGGACGCTCAAATCAATATTAGCATTAAGAACAAGGATATATAGGATGCATGCAAGAGAAATCAAGCTACGAGTCAATTTCACAAGCAAACAATCAATTCTCTTCTTAAATCCTAGTTGCATAGACAACAGATCTAGGTTCAAGTTGTTTTCACAGAATAGGTTTGTCCACGGTCCAAACCCGTCCCAACAATAGAAGATTAATCAATTCAATAGGTTAATTACTCCTAGAGAAACAATCAATAATCATGTAATTAAGCACAAGAGAATCAATAATAACCAAAGGAATAGGAAAAGGATTTAGAATCTCACAAACTAATCAATTAAAGCTTCATTGATGAACAAACCCTAGAGAGGTTTAGTTCTCCATAATCTTCATAAAACTCAAGTCTTCAAACAAAGGTTCCAGATTAATTAAAACCTAAAGAGACTCCTCCTTAAATAGCCCAAGGAACAAGCTCCACGGGATAGATAAGGAAAGAGGCAAAAGATAGAAAAGGAAACAAGATAGAAAGATTTCGGCCCGCTTCGGATTCGGCATCACCGCGGTCGCGTCGCTTAGGCCGCGCCCGCGCTATCACGACAGAACAAAATAACTCGTCTCGGCGGCCACCGCGGGCGCGTCGGCCAGGCCGCGGTCGCGGAATCTCGACAGAACTTCTGACGTCACTTCGTAGGCTGTTTTGACCATCTTCGGCTTGGAATCTGACTTCGGTGTAAAAAGATGAATTGAAGCCCTTGAAGTTAGCTTTCCAATGGCACCGGAATCAGCTCAATCCGACCTCTATAGCTCAAGATATGGCCTTCGCAAGCAAGTGGTGTCGCGCAGACAGCTCAAAACGCCTTAAAACTCTTGATTCTTGCATTCTTGTGTCTTCGGCCTAGATATTACAATTACGCACAACTCTAACCTAAACACACTCAATATAGCCCTAAAATACAAGAGTTAACCTATACAAAATAGGCCGAATCAAATTCCCCCATACTTAGATCTTGCTCGTCCTCGAGTAAGCTCAAACAAATATAACAAGGTAGCACATCTAAGACCTCAGGAAATACAAGGGAAGATAAAAACACTCAGCACACAACCCGAACCCAAAAATATGGAGAAATCATGAGCATAGAGCAATGAAGCTCAAACACACACCTCACCACATGCTATAACACTCAAGCTCTAAAAAGATGAAAGAGCAACCTAGGATCTACCCAAATCTAACAATGAAGCCCCAAAGTCCCCAAGCAAGAATGATCCTAAACACTCATATTTTTCCGCTCAATTCTGCTTAGGCGTCCTTTCGGGTTTTCACCTAACCGCTCATTTCATTTTTCCAAAAGGTATGCTCACAAAAACTCACAATCACTCATGAACCTCATATTACCCCAGCCTAATGCTGGTCCGGGTTACCTGCTTATTACCTGAGCCGCCCTTTCGGGTTTTCGACTCATCCCAGGATTTAATATGCCTTTTTTCAATTTTTATGGCTCTTTCTATCTTTTTCTTTTTCTTTCTTTCTTTATTATGCAAAAAGTATGGTGCAAGTGCTCCATGAAAAGAAGAAAATCAAAAATCTGAAGCAAATATCTAACTAAGCTAACTAGGATAAGCGAATGCGAGTACTCCCTCCCCCATACTTAAATCCTTCATTGTCCTCAATGAAGCAAAGAGAAAGGATAGAAACAAGGAGAAAGGTATATCAGAAGACTCACAATCGAATGAAGAGAGGTAGAATGGAAGAACTCTTCAAAGGGTGGTAGAATAAAGAAACACTTCGTATTTCCAATCGGTGGGCAAACCGCGGGCGCGGCATTAGGGGCGCGGGCGCGGAATTGATGCAGAGAGGGAAGTCGTCCACAGATGGTCACCGCGGGCGCGGCTGATGAAGCGCGGGCGCGGTTCTTGTGCAGAGACATAGTCTCGACTTCATCTCGAAAAGTGTGATGTGTAAGCAACCTTCGTAACTTGGCTCGTCTTCTTGGAAGATGGATCAATACTCGAACTCGAGCCGTGGAGATGCAATCCCGGGGAAACAAAGCTCCCCCATACTTAGGCTTTACACATAGCCGAAGAATGGAAAGTACAAAGATGGATGGAAAGAAGAAATAGAAGTGTGGAAAGATAGAAGATGAAATAGAAAGGATATAGATGGATGGAAAATATAGAGGTAGAATGTGACCAAGAAGTCATCTTTTTGTCTCTTTTTTTTTTGTTTTTTTCTTTTTCTTTTTCTTTTTGTTTTTTTTTCCTTTTTTTTAATCAAACTAAAAACGAGCTCAAACCGAGACGCAGTATGGTTGCCGTGAACACGGGCTAGTACCTGTTCGTCGGGGCGCGCTGGTAATCCACCGCGGGCGCGGCCAAGGCGGCGCGGGCGCGGTATCACGCCAGGCGTGTCCTTTCGGACCTAGTACCTGCATGTTAGCTAAAAACACAAGCAAATCCTAAGCTAGGAATGGAAAAACAATCTATCTAATCCTTGGGTTGCCTCCCAAGCAGCGCTTTTGTTTAACGTCGTTAGCTCGACGTTCTTCAGTTCATCTAGGCTCATACATCGTCAAAGCCCGAAGCATCCTATCAAATCCTTGCGAACAACTCATATGTAGGAAAGTATAGCACAATGATGAATTGAAAATGAATAATATAGCATTCAAGCACCGTTTCAATTTATCAAAGTAGCTAGAGATGTTAGGGGCAGATTGTTTAGGATGGGACCAATGGAGAGGGTGAGCTAGTTCTTCAAAAATTCTAGTTTTCATAAACCCTTAAATCTGGAGAATTCATTAGGTAATTTATCATGCTCACAACTCTTTTCGGACAAAGCGGGCAACCAAATATCAATGTAAAATAGGGGAGGAGAAGGAGGGAAGCAAGGATCATGATTTCTCACAGTAGAAGGCTCCACAAAAAGTGTATTAGAGATTATCACAGGGAGTGATTCTTTCTCTCTAAGAAAAGAGTAATTGAGATGCTCAGGGTGTTGCTTTAATTCAATCTCGGGTGCCTGCATTATAAAGGGGACAAGTTCCTCTTTCGGGAAGGTTAGTAGCGGGGGCCCAATGGCCAACACATCATTCTCATTCCTATTCATGCTACCAACAACATCATTCATCACAGCAGGCAAGGCAAATTCCACATTAGAAGATTTTTCATCACACTGTACGGAAGATTTTAGTGCATTATCATGATTTTGGTCAAAGTAATTTTGCACTAAAGGATCAAGAATATCAATAGAGCATAGCAAAGGATTATCAAAAGGGAATTTCATGGCTTCAGTGACATTAAACTCAACTTGTTCTCCCTCAAATTCCATAGTTAACGTGCCTTTACTCACATTAATGCATGTTTTAGCAGTTTTCATGAACGGGCGACCAAGCAATAATGGAGTAGTATGGGAATCATGATTCATGTCAAGCACATAGAAATCAGCAGGAAAAATCAAGGAACCAAACATGATAAGAACATCTTCAACCAAGCCTCTAGGACGAATAGTGGACCTATTAGCTAATTGAACTACTATGTCAGTTTCCTGCAAAGGCCCTAGACCTAAGGATTTATACACAGCATGAGACATGACATTGATTGAAGCACCCAAATCAAGCATAGCATTTTCTACCCTAGTATCACCAATAACACAAGGAATAGCAAACACTCCAGGATCACCACATTTTTTAGGCATGCGTTTTTGAAAGACAGCAGACACACGTTCAGGTTCTTTGACAGGCTTCTTAGGTTTCCCTTTCAATTTTTGGTTCCTTTTAATGGTGCACAATTCTTTTAGAAATTTAGCATAGCGAGGAACACTTTTAACAAGTTTGAGTAAAGGGATATTGACCTCACAATTGGCGAATGTCTCGAACATGTCCTTGTCCCTTTCCAGCTTCCTTGTATCTTTGAGAGCATCCGGAAATGGTGGAGGTGGCTTGTAAGAGTTGAGAGGTGGAAAGTACGGCCGAACATAGTCATCCACCGGCTCTGGCCTAATACTACGGGCGCGGTGCCCTTGGCGCGGGCGCGGTGAATCCGTGATTTCGGTGTTCCCGCAGCCTTCGTCGTCTGCCCGATTTTCGCGGGCGCGGCTCGATGAGCGCGGGCGCGGTGAATCTGCAGACTCTTCATTGTGAGCCTCTGTCGAGATTTCGCGGGCGCGGTATGGTGAGCGCGGGCGCGAAATCTCTACAGAAGCGTCTCTCGCTGTGCTCAGCTCTCGTCCACTCCTTAATGACATAGCACTCACATTCATCACTGCTTGAGGAGTAATGTTGATCTTCTCGGAAATCTCCCTCATCCTCCTTTCGAGTTCCAAGTTCATATCTCGGAATTTCCTATCAAATAGCTCACTCATCTCCTCCAGCTTCCTAGAAAGATGTTCTTCAACTGATGGCTCATCAGAACAAGAGGGTTTTGTGCTTCTATTCTCGTCAGCAAAGTTCTCCACTATTTTAAAGACTTCCTGGGGAGTTTTGTCTAGATAAGAGCCTCCACATGAAGCACTTATCAGCCTCTTGTCCATCTGGCAAAGACCGCTCATGAAGAACCACACGAGATCACGAGCTGGAAACCCATGGCATGGACAACTAGGAATGAGCCCTTTGTAGCGATTATAATAATCGTACAAGCTCTCCCCTTTTTGTTGTTGCAGAGTGGAGATATCCCTCTTCAGGGCTGCCCTTAATGGAACCGGGAAGTACTTGTCTAAGAATGCAACCCTCATCTGATCCCACGTTGTAATCTGCTGAGAGTAAGGACTGCGGGATATGAGCATATACCACTCCTTGGCTGAGTCAGTTAGTGAAAACGGGAAGGCTCGCAAACTGATTTGATCCATAGTGACCCCAACAGGCTTCATGCTTAGACAGACAAACTCAACCTCCCTGAGGTGTTTAATTGCATCATCCGCAGGTTGCCCACCAAATTGAGGCAAAAGATTAATCAGCCCAGGCTTCACCACAAAGTCTACCCCTTCAGCTAGAGCGGGGTGTTCAACAGCCAGGTGCTCTTGTTTGAGACTGAGAGCACATAATTCCCTGATCGATTGATCAGTCATCCTGTCTCCTGAAATCAACGACAGCACTTGCAAAGAAATTAGTAGCCAAGGTGTGCACCGTAAGATAGGTCCACACAACAGTCAACACAAATATTGCACTAAATAGAACCTAAGTTCCCCGGCAACGGCGCCAAAATTTGACTCGGGTAAAATCGTTGTTCCCTTATCAAAAATAAACCCAAACACACAAACTAAGTATAGTGAGCAAGTATGGGATCGAACCCTAGAGAACTTGAGGTATCTAGCCTAATATTTATGTCAACCAAGAACAAAGAAGGGGATTTCAATGAGAGAGTTTCAATCACCAAAGTAAGAAGACAAATTGACAGTTTCACAAATGATCAATCAAAGTACTAAAGACAGGTTCATTCAACAAATCCACTTTAAAAGAGTCGTTTGATCATTGATTCACACCAATTCCTTTTAATCCAATGGTTAATTCCAATCCTAATCTTGACTAATCTCCTGTCCACGGTCCAGGAAATACTTAACAATGATAGAGGACGCTCAAATCAATATTAGCATTAAGAACAAGGATATATAGGATGCATGCAAGAGAAATCAAGCTACGAGTCAATTTCACAAGCAAACAATCAATTCTCTTCTTAAATCCTAGTTGCATAGACAACAGATCTAGGTTCAAGTTGTTTTCACAGAATAGGTTTGTCCACGGTCCAAACCCGTTCCAACAATAGAAGATTAATCAATTCAATAGGTTAATTACTCCTAGAGAAACAATCAATAATCATGTAATTAAGCACAAGAGAATCAATAATAACCAAAGGAATAGGAAAAGGATTTAGAATCTCACAAACTAATCAATTAAAGCTTCATTGATGAACAAACCCTAGAGAGGTTTAGTTCTCCATAATCTTCATAAAACTCAAGTCTTCAAACAAAGGTTCCAGATTAATTAAAACCTAAAGAGACTCCTCCTTAAATAGCCCAAGGAACAAGCTCCACGGGATAGATAAGGAAAGAGGCAAAAGATAGAAAAGGAAACAAGATAGAAAGATTTCGGCCCGCTTCGGATTCGGCATCACCGCGGTCGCGTCGCTTAGGCCGCGCCCGCGCTATCACGACAGAACAAAATAACTCGTCTCGGCGGCCACCGCGGGCGCGTCGGCCAGGCCGCGGTCGCGGAATCTCGACAGAACTTCTGGCGTCACTTCGTAGGCTGTTTTGACCATCTTCGGCTTGGAATCTGACTTCAGTGTAAAAAGATGAATTGAAGCCCTTGAAGTTAGCTTTCCAATGGCACCGGAATCAGCTCAATCCGACCTCTATAGCTCAAGATATGGCCTTCGCAAGCAAGTGGTGTCGCGCAGACAGCTCAAAACGCCTTAAAACTCTTGATTCTTGCATTCTTGTGTCTTCGGCCTAGATATTACAATTACGCACAACTCTAACCTAAACACACTCAATATAGCCCTAAAATA
The DNA here is from genome assembly GCA_963924305.1 of Polygonum maritimum. Lineage (NCBI taxonomy): Eukaryota > Viridiplantae > Streptophyta > Magnoliopsida > Caryophyllales > Polygonaceae > Polygonum > Polygonum maritimum. The sequence continues at coordinate 10,476,940 of OZ002737.1, read as the reverse complement.
CAAGAGTTAACCTATACAAAATAGGCCGAATCAGTACACTGCAAATACGCGCCGTTGCCAACGAAAACGCGGAAGGGATGCACCGCGGTCAAAGGCAAGTGTAACTGCTCAGCCACAGACGGATGAATGAAGTTGTGTGTACTGCCGCCATCGATCAGGACCTGAATCGGCAAGTGAGCAATAGAGCCTGAGATTTTTAGCGATTTCGGACTTGATAAACCCTCCAGTGAATTGATGCTAGACACATCGCCCTGCACCACAATCTCCTCTTCCTGTCCGATTTCTTCTTGATCCTCAGCATCGGACTCGTCACACCCGAGCAACAGGAAACGGGGCTTGCAGCGATGCCCACAAATGTACCTCTCATCACAATTATAACATAAGCCTTTTTTAGAACGCTCTTCCCGTTCAGCTAAAGTTAAACGTTTAATAGGAAGAGAAGACGGGTCGAGCCTCTCCTTATTCATTCTAAAGGGCAGCTTGGTCGGCTGGGGCTTGCAGCTAAATTTTAGCATACAATTTTAAAGACGAAATTAATCTTAAACATTTTCCACTACAAAAAACATTAGAATTAGAATAAATACCAATGCATATACTAGCGTTGAATTAATTCCCTACAGAAATCCATGCAACGTGATAAATGCAAATTTAATGAAATTTCCCAAAACCAAATGATATACTCCCTCCGTTTCAAAATACATGATCATATAGCAACTTTTGCTTGTTTCATAATACTTGACCATTTCACATTTTTTTTCTATCTCTTTCCATCTATACCCCTAATAATTATCTTTATCATAATCATTACATTTTTTCATATTTCTCTAAACAAATGATTAACTCTACATTTGATAGGGGCGATATAGGAATAACATTTTTTTCTTAATATAGGTGCAATGTTCAAATGCTCATTATTTTGAAACGGAGAGAATATTTTTTTATGAAATTAAAATTACATACAAAGTGCAAATCGCCAATCAATATGTCGTCGTCCCTAATCAATCATGTCATGCGTGCACCCCCGGTCACGTGCCACTTCACCTATGTGTGTGTGGTGTGGGCAGGATTGGAAGCTAGAGGCCGATAAATGCCCACACACGCGCTCTCATCAGACGCGCGTATTCACACGCGCCTATTACTAATACGAGTCCACAAACCCACACACGCGCTCACCACGCGCGTATATTAAATCAGCTGGTTTTTTATAATAACTTTTTCTTTATAATTTACCACGCCAAGAAGTATAGGAGAGGGGGAGGAGGGGATCCAGATCTGAACACGGGCCTCCCTCGTTCACAGACAGAGGTGAGCCGTTGGATGAGCAGCTCCTTGTTTCGACGGCCTAGATTCTCGACCTAGCGCCGCGCTCGGTTTCCCCTTTCTTCTCTATAAATACCGACGCTTCTCTCTTGCCCCATCACGCAATTCTCCAATCTCTCTCTCTCTCCCCATCTCTGTCCCTCTCACAAACGGTGAAAGAAAGAAAGCATCTTCTTCTTACCCCCAATCCCTCTCTCTCTCTCTCTCAACTCCCCCCCTCTCTCTCTAATCCTTTTGCGCGCGCGCGCTTCTCTTCTCGAAGCTTTCTCTCTCCTCCTACACCTACACCTACACCTACCCCTAATTCCGATTTCGATTCCAGGGGTTTCTAGGGTTTCCATGTTCGAGAGTTGGTGGAGAGGAGCATGCTTTGGGAGATCCAGGTTTTTTGAATGCGAATTTTGTTAGCTAGGGTTTATCCTCTGTTTATATTGATTGATTGATTCAGCTCAGCTTCGTTCCTTTCCCCTCTTTTTTCTCCCGTTTAAATTCGTTTATTGATCTAGGGTTTATGCTTCCGAAAAGGTTCGGATTCTTTATTGGTTGATTTGGTGTGTCGGGGGAAGAGAATAAAGTTTCCATTCGATTGGCATTTTCTTGGAATGAATAGCTGGGTTGGAATAGTCTGATGTTGCGTCAAAGGGCTTTGCCTGCTGTTTTTCTTGCCGGGGATTTCTGTAATATGAGAATGAGGATACCATATCTGACTATCTGAACCTCCCAATTCTCAGCTGGAATTGGACCATTGAATTCAATGTTTGGGTCCATTCGTTAGCCCTGCTTGTTTTGGTGTCCTGGCAATACAGATATTTGGTCTGGTCTCTCTCTTGTGGCGTGCTAGGTTGTTTTTGGTAGTAAAGAATCAGAGTGCGCTATATATTTGTTTATGGGGAAATCAAGGAAGTTCTCTAAGGGGGTTTCTAATGGTTTTGTTCCAGAATACCGTCATGCTGTCGAAACCATGGCTGAATCAGAAGGCTTAGGGAGCTCTGGAAGAGTGGATCCTGAGATGACTTTATCCCAGGATTCCTGTACACGGAGACAGAAGTCAATTAGTTTGAATGCCGATGGGTACAATGACTTTGGTGTCCCTGTGCAAGTTTTGTCCCTTTCAAAGATATCCAGCTTGGATAGGAGAGATTTGGAGTTTAAGCTCCGGAGGGAGCTGGAACAGGTTAGGCTTTTACAGAAGAAAGTTGCATCAATGAGTTTCGGTGCAGCGGTCAAGTCATCTTCTAGTGTTTCCAGTGCTGGGAAGAAGAGACCTCCAGTCCAGAGTATTGCCCCGAACAGACATCCTTCTGGGAAGAAGCAAGCATTTGAAGATCGGAATGGTACTTGCATGAAGGGGGGCATTCAGCGGAATGCTCTTCCTGCAAATGGTAGGCACATTATGCTGATGAAACAATGTGAAGCCCTACTTACTCAGTTGATGAGGCATAAGAGTGGCTGGGTTTTCAATAAACCTGTTGATGTTGTTGAGTTGAATATCCCGGATTACTTCACAATTATTAAGAAGCCAATGGATTTTGGGACAATCAAAGCCAATATGGCTGCTGGGAAATATTCAAGCCCTTTGGAGTTTGCTGAGGATGTAAGGCTTACCTTTTCTAACGCTATGTTATATAATCCCGCTCAAAATAATGTTCATATCATGGCTAAGGGGTTAAGTAAACACTTTGAATCAAAATGGAAAACCATAGAGAAGAAAATTCCGGGAGATGGTCACTTTTTGTCTTCAGAAAAAGTTGTATCACATGTCAGAAGCTCAGTTATTGATCATGCCGCACCGTTGAATAAAAGGAAGTTCCCCTCTGGAAGTGGTACTTTGAAATCTGAACCTGTTAACAAGAAGATACCAGATTCTTTCAACAATACGATGCCAGATGTAATCAACAAGAAGATGGCTGATTCAGTCAACAAGAAGATGCCAGGTGTTGTCAACAAAAAAATGTCAGATGAAGAGAAGCGGAGGATAAGCATTGAACTGGAGTCCTTGGTTAATGATGAGCTACCAAATGTCATTATGGACCTTTTGAAAGACTATGGTTCTAGTTCCGCTGATGGTGAAATTGAGATCGATATATATGCTCTTAATGAGGATACCCTTCTGAAACTAAAGAAGCTTCTGGATGACCATTCGAGAGAAAAGAAGAAAAAAGGGTCAGAAGCTGAGCCACTTCAAGTAGAGGTAACCTTTTTGCCTTGTAATGAGTTCTTGTCTATCTTGATGGCTTATTCTTTTTCTACTGAATGCTGTCATGTTGCTTAAGTATGATTTGTTTTCTTTTGTAGCTGCGCAATGAGGGTGGAATTAACAAATCTTCAATGCACCGTGGAAAAGGTAATTGCAACTTCTAATTGGGGTCTTACATCTTGTTTCATTTACTGAAAACCTCTCGCCTGAATTTGTCATCCTTTTTTCTTTTCTAGGAAATGATGCTATCGAGGAAGATATTGACATTGGGGGCAATGATTCACCCATTTTGAGCTTCCCGCCCATAGAAATAGAAAAAGATGCAGCCCATGAGAACCCTAAACCAAGTCCTAGTCGCTCGAGCAGTAGTTCCAGCTCGTCATCAAGTGGTTGGTACCTTGTTCAGTTTTTGGTTGTAATTATTCTACCAGCAGATTTCATATTGTGCAATTTAAATTTCTTCCACATGGGAGCATCAGGGAAGTGTGATATTTGATCTGTCTTGCTTTTTGTTTGTGGCAATGTGTATGAATAGTGTTATATGATTAGTTTCATATATTTAGTCTCTTTTATTTTTGGCAGTCTGATATTTAGAATGCTGTTTTTAATCCAATCTAGGTTTGAATTTTGCATATCGGATGAAAGTAGCATGCTTTAAGGGCATTTCCTGAAGAAAGCCCAAATTTATATGGTTTTGCCCTGTTAATTGAGTTTGTTCAGGGAAGATGAAGATGTTATTAAGCGTTGCTAAAGCAGTCCACTAGCATCCTGTTGAATAGTGTCTGATGTTCTTTTTATCTGCAATGTTCTCTCATATAAAAGGAGGTTTTTTAGGCATGAAGGATTCTTGGGTTTGTAGAGAGGAGCAGAGTCATGGTACCGATTTAATATGAGCCTTAGTTTACAAGGTTTTTTTCAGATAACTGCTGCAGCTGCTAGTCGATTCATCTAAGAATTGTTTAATGAAATAGTTTTTTTAAATTCTAAATTCTAAACTTACAATGAAGCTACTAGAAAATTACAGTTCTGAATTCTCAACTTTGTGATTAATAATATCGTTCGCCATCAAGTTCTAGGAGACATCTTTGGGCTTTTGAGTGATTAAATTCCAGCTGGCTACTCGAAATGAGCACGAGTTAAATATCATTTTAACAGCTGAATATATGGTCTGAGCTTATTTTGAGTATGGTTGTGTCTCGTAACGGTGGCTGGTTTCAGCCAGATTTTTAAGCGTGTCTGCTTTATTCTTCTTTTTTCTCGCATTATTCTTGCTCAATGGAGCTGGCTTGACTATTTGCTCATCCTGCCTTTCAGGGATCATTAGGATTTTGCACTTCATGCTTATATGTATTACTTTTCATTGTATACTTTGTATCTTCTAGTTTGTGGTTTGAGGACAAAGAGAAGGCAGAGTCAGATGTAGTTAATATGCTAGCTGATTAATGTGGGGCGATTCTTGTGAGCTGTGAAGGTTACAAATATTTGCTTTTGATTAAAAAAATTCCATGATTTTTTTGAACTAGAAATGGTAGAAAGTATAAAAGTCCTTACCATCCATTACGTGATTACCCTTTTTGATGCTTGATGATAGCTATAGCCAATAGATTTGAGAGGCGTTTCTCATACTAGTTTGGTGCTTTGTGCTCCTCTTTGGCCTGTTTTGTCAGCTTACATCGAAGACTGATGTAGTTTGTTTGGCATGAACACTAGAACTATTACTAGACTGGTGCTTATACATGTCTTCTAAGGGAAACACAGTGGGTAATTTAAAGAGTTCATCAATAATAGTCATGATCTGGTGTCTGATAGAATTTGGCTTTAGGGTTGATGAGGATTGAAATGACGCTTCACATTTTCTGTAGATGCTAAATAGTTAAGTTTGTCAGTGAATTATTCTTTCATACAAACCATTTCGTGTGATGTTGACCTGCCACCTCTTCTACAGTTTAGGATTGCATTGTTTCATTCTTATTGGGTTTAATGCTGTTTGTTGCTTTCTGGTGTGTGCATGGTTTTTGGTCACTGATGAGCGCACTACACATTTTTTCCTGCCTACAATTGAAGCTTCATGTGGATATTTGCATCTGTATTGTAGGGATTGTTGCTTTTGACTTATTCCAATCTAAATTTTGTTTTTTTATTCTTTGAAATTGATGAATTTGAGAAGTGATCTTCTTTAGTTGAATTGCACAGTTATATATGATGTTGAGAATTATGCACTGTGCCTTTGGATTGAATTACATCTATTATATTTTTTGGCTTGACAAATTGAATAAAATATGTGTTTTTTTTAATCTAGAGATTGTTGCATCTGAACTATCCCTGATTTTCCCCCCTTTTATTTAGATTCGGACTCAGATTCTGGTAGTTCTTCTGGCAGTGAACATGAAGGTACTAAAGTTCCCAATCATGCCAAAAATTTGGAGGTATTTTTTATATATATTTGCAAGATTTTGTATACTATTGTGGTTGGATCAGTTAACTTAAGACAATTTATCATGTTGATTATCTTGGTCTACATATATAGGGCACCGTGTATGCTGATGAAGCTTCAAACCATAAACAAGTAAACTCTAAAGTGCCGGAGACTGGAACTGGTGAGTGTTTCTCATACACATCATGAAGAAATGAAGCATCCCAAAAAGCTTCCTTTGGGGTTTTAATGTATAAGTGCATGCATATGTGAGCTTAAATTATGTTCTGCTGTACAGAAACTGTTAGTGCGTCAGCTGAGCAGAATTCAGTCACTTTACCTTCCTCGGTTGATGGTGGTGTCCATTCAGAGGGTAAGAACTGCATATAATGACGACAACTCTCTGCTGTTAGTTTTGGGTGTCCATCTTACCCCTTAAGCTGTGACGTTTTAGGGGAGAGTGCTCCATTAGAGAGGCAAGTCTCCCCCGAGAAGGTTTATCGTGCAGCCCTACTGAAAAGCCGTTTTGCTGAAACTATTCTCAAAGCGCAAGAAAAATCATTTGACAAGGTATAATGGGTTATCATCTGACTTTCTTTGCATAGTCTTTTCTGCTGCCAAAACCCTAGTTACCCTATATGATTTATTTTTATATTCAGGGTGTAAAAAGGGATCCAGAAATTTTGCGCGTAGAAAGAGAAAAGCTTGAAAGGATGCAAAGAGAAGGTTTTATAACCACTTCGTCAAACATTTGCAATTGCGATCTTGTTACGTAATTCTTTTCCATTTGCTTTTTACCCATTGCAAAATGGTAACCTTGGCATTTTTTAACTTGCTTAGAAAAAGCTAAGCTACAAGCGGCTGCCTTGGCTGCTGAAGAGGCTCGAAAGAAAGCTGATGCAGAGGCTGCTGCTGAAGCCCGAAGGAAGAGGGAAATGGAGCGGGAGGCTGCTCGACTTTCCTTGCAAAATGTATGTTGCTATGTATACTCCTATCATTCGCTTCCTTCCAGAATGATGGCCTCACGTCTCAAGTTGGTATAATGCTGTTTAATAAAAAAAATATAAGTGGTTGTTATCCGCTATACTAGGGCTATTGGGTTTTTAGTACTATCTGTGACAATTAGAAGGTGCTCTAGTGCCTCATGACTTTGTTGAGCAGAATCTGGTCACCTGTGTTGTTGGGGCACTAATATAAAATTGGTTCTGTTCAGCAGTTATAATTAACCCTGAACCTGATCTGTTACATTTGTTCAAAACTGCAATCATTTGATGAGTTTTCTTGATGGATCTTTAGATGGAAAAGACGGTTCATATAAACGAGAGCTCTGGGTTTTTGGAGGATCTAGAGATGCTAAGAGGTGATCATCCTGGCGACCTTTCATCTTTAACGAAAGATCCAAACCAAGAGCATTCTGTGAACATGCTGGGCAGTTTCAAGATCCAGTCATCGAGCAATGCACTGGAGCAACTGGGATTATACATGAAGCAAGATGACGACGAGGAAGACGATGTCGCTGCTGGGGAAGAAGCTGTCCAATCATCAAGCAATCCTTTGGAGCAACTCGGGTTATACATGAAGCAAAATGGCGATGGTGATGATGATGTGGTTGAGGAGGTAACTGATGCCCAACCTGTCCAAGCATCGAGCAATCCTTTGGAGCAAAAGGAACCATGCATGAAGCAGAATGGCGATGATGGTGACGTGGAAGATGATGACACCGCCGGGCAAGCTCTCCAATCATCAAGCAAGCCTTTGGAGCAACTGGGATTATGCATGAAGCAAGATGATGTTACTGATGTGGAAGTGATGAAGCTAGGTGGTGATGAGAATGAAGAAAAGGATGTGGCTGCAGGTGAAGCCCCTCCTTGTAGCACTCCTTGCACTGCAGATGATGTGGAGGAAGGAGAGATTGACTGAGTTGGCTGATCTTGGTTGTGCTGACACACGTTCATTTTTGTAAGCTTTCTTTCCTTGACTGAAAAATGAAAAGATTTTGGGGGTTTGATTGATGTGCAGGGGCTGTGATGTGGTCAAGGGAAGTAGTTCATTGGTAGAACAAGAGTAGTAGGTTAGTACAGCCATAGTTAGCTCTCTTTTTGATGTAAAAATTAGGTCTCAGTTAACCAAAGAATAGAAAATCCTCTGAGAGATGGTCATGGTGGGTGGGGGATGGTGGGTTTGTAAAGAAAAATTTTGACAAAAATGTTTAATAGAGGAAATGTTCTTTTAATCTTTTGTTATTTGTCATTCAAGATTCATTGTGGTTTATATTTAATAGAAAAAGACCAACTCAAAGGTACCTCAGCCAGGCTGATTTGTTCCTTTTGACTTTCTTGTGGTATGCCCCCTACTCAAACCTGCTCTTGCTCATGATTCATGAATGTCATTTTCTCTAGTCTTGCTGTCTTATCTTGGAGCCAGTGTTATCAGGCTGATTTGTTCCTTTAATGGGGTTATGCCACTGGTGAATTGGTCAGCTTAGGCTCTTGTAAGAAGAATGTTTGAATTCATTTTCTCAGTGAATATATGCAAATCTTGAACTGATAGTGTGATAGTGAATGCTGGAGCATTAAGAACATTACATTCAAACCTCAAGGGGTTGGTCTAGTGGAGCATGACAGGGCATCGGTCTGACAGGTCGCAGGTTCGATCCCCCCTAGTCTCCTTGAGGTGAGGCATATGTAAATCCTCTTATAAGAGCTCTTTGAGCCCTTGGGTCTTCCCTGCCCTTGGACTGGGGCACCATCCCCTCATCCTAAATTTCTCTGACCAAAAAAAAAAGAACATTACATTCAGCATTTACATTTCAATGACAATGTCAGTAACTCTTGATTCGACTGAATATTGTGGTGATACTGGTTGGTGAAGATGAAGCTTTCAAATTGTTCAAAATCTAGAGACTGTATAAACAATGCACTATAGGGACAAGGAAAAGTTGGACTCAATGGTGGCAAATATAGTGAGCAAAGCTGAGTCTGATGTCTTAACTTTCAAATGCTTGAGCCATGGAACATGCACACCATAATCATAACAGTATGTCCAATCCTGCTGAAACTATTACACCAATTATTTAATGCTTCTACCAGCATGCCTACAAACAGAAGATTACCATCTAGACATAAATGTTCTAAGAGAAGAATTTGTAGGTATGGGCTTGAACTATGATGCTCCTCAATGCGCCAATTGGCGCCAAAATCATCAACAAGATCCCCACTACTATGCAGAGCTGCATTAACCAAAAGAACCCATAAGAACTTTGCAACTCAAAACAAGCTATAAGTCGAGAAACAAACAACCAAATGGCCGTATGAAACAAGGACTTACCCAATTAACAAACCAAGATAAACTGTACTTCTTAGGCTTATGTACTGCTAACCATATGAAACATGGAAGCTGCAAAGCATGGGAAAGAAGAAGTGCTAATGAGAAGTAGAGAATTGCAATGTTTTGAGTCACAGAAGAGTTTTTGTTAGTTTCTTACAAAGTATGTCGTGGGTGCAAAGGCGAAACCGCCAAAGAAGCTCAGAAGAGACCCAAAGAATGGGAATGCTATGCCCACAAACATAGTAAACACTGCACAAACAAGGAAGAAATTAATGTCTGAGAGCACAATGAAATTTCTGGCATGTTTGGCTCACACCCATAATGCATTATCTTGCATAGTAAAAGAACTATTAAATCATTAAGTAACTGCATCTTACAAACATAGAGGGTGCGTGTGATTGCACGAAGAGTTTTAGATGGCTTAAAGTCCATTGATCGTACAAGACCCCCCTCAACCACATCAAACACCGGCATTGCGTAGATCTATGTGCGAAAAAACAAATTAAGGGAAGATAAGTACTCTACTTAGGTGACTAAACAGTTATAAGCACATAATAACACTTAACCTGGTAACTTCCAATCACATGAATCACCACAAAGAGGTTTGCAACCGCGATCAGTGCAGGCGGCCTCTCAAGCGACATTAGAATGTTGTCCTCCACGGTGTTCCCAAACACATAGTAGCCTAGAATGGCAACCGGGAAGTAGCAAAGGGCGACGGCTATGTAAGAAGCAATGACTCCTTTCATCATGGGCTTCTTTGATGGGTTTTCGGGCGTGGAAGGGATCGTTGCCTGGATCTCCAAGACAACATTGTGGCCAGCATAGGCACTCGTAACATCGCCCAACGCGCTCAGGAATCCAAAGACGCTACCAGCTGGTGTCGAGGCCCTACTCGTGTACTCCACGCCCGCTATAACTCCCTTGTGGATTGATGCTGTCCAAGCTATTGTAGAATAACTGCCAAACACCAAAATATCATCACCAATATATGAAAATTTCGAAGCAAAATATTGGAAGGATCAAAATCAAATCAAATCGTACATGCACACTCAATGCAACGTACAAGCACTTAATTTAGTGCATATATGTTATACACCTTACGTGCACTAAATGTCATACAAAATTGAATGTACCTGAGGGACATGATGGCGGCGGCTAACGAGATGCCAGAGATGGAGTTGAAGTTGGGAATGTGGGAGAGAACCAAGTGAGGCGACGCGAAGATCATGATGTAGTAGGTGAGCTTGAGCTGGTGCGCGGCCGGGAGCACAGTTTCGATGAGCTTCTTGAGGGACTTGCCACCGGTGACCATGTACAAAATGTCCATGCCAGCTTGAACCACGAGCTGCTGAGGCGCCACGATCCACCACCCTTTCTTCTCCCCGAACGCGTACTGACCGAGCTCGTGGTACCGGTCAAACCTCTTCCCGGGGACCATCTCGTGCATCTCCACCATTTGCCATAGGGTGTAGAGTGTGATCACCCATGATAGGATCATTATGGTTAGTCCTGGTCCCCTGAATTTCAAAATTCCATCCAACCAAGTCTCATAAATATAAATCATCAACAAGCTTGTAATAAAAGGTTGATATACTAATCAACTATGTTACACGAAAACGAAAACAGGCAACGAAAATCAATCGCAAAATTTCCATAATACTACACTAGAGTTTCAGTTGTGTTTCCGTCAACACATTGTAGATACCACTATATATGAACAAAGAATAAAGAAGAGTGATTTACCATCCAAGTTGGGACATGGCGTAAGGGAGGCCAAGAACACCAGCCCCAACAATTGCAGTGACATTGTGGAAGGCAGAGTACCACCACTTTGCATTCCTGTTTGATGTGATCGGAAGCCATTCGTTCAGAGCTTTCTCCCTCTCATCTATGGCTGCTCTCTTTACGTCCTCTGTTGAACTCATCTTGTGCAATCTTTATCACTCTCAGGCTAAAAGAATGGAGCAGATGGAGCAGGGATCTTGGATGCTCTGATACATTGGGACAAGCCCATCATTCAGTGTATATATACAAAATGGGGATAGTCTTTTCTCTTGGAGGAGAGTATAAATCTTTTGTAACGTTATTATTATTATTTTGGCTACGTTTGTGTCCTTAAATTTGATTGAAAATTTATCATTCATAGCACACATTATGTACCTTGCCTGAATACAGGGAAGAAAACAACTCAAGCCTAATTAATCAGCAGTTCTAACTTTCTTAGTGGACAACATTCATTTAATCTATGATTTTGCCATTTTGGTAAAAATACTTACCTTTTCCGGCTATTCAGCTAATAAGTTTGATTTGATAGTAAAGTATTTTCAATAACCATCAAAATTTTTTTTTGGAATAATTTGAAAAGTGGGTCATCAAAACCTGATGGTTGTGATTCATGCATGTGATTGGAAGTTACAAGGTTAAGTGTCCTGATCAAAATTTGCCCACCTTTCTTAGCACTTTACTAGAACTGGTACTAATTAATCAAATGCGTTGGTATCCTCTTCTTGTAGGTGTTTGCAATGCCGGTGTTTGATACACTTGAGGCGGGTCTTGTCCGATCCATGAGCTTCTCTCGCCATCTAGACCTCTTCGCGCAGTCACTTGCGCAGTCTATGTTTGTTAGATCAACTCACTTGTGATCGCTTAGAAATTACTTATAATAAGGTAAAAACCACTAAACTTGCTTGCATGTTTGTGCAGTGGCTACATTACAATGTTTGTGGCCATAACATTCCCATTCTTCTTTAGGCCTCTCTTGAGCATTCTTGGGTGGTTTTGCATATCCACCCAACTCGATCATACTATGTAAGGAACATAAACTACTCAAATTGTGTTTAGACTTAAAAATGTTGCAATTTGCTATATATGTTTCACATGGCTAGCACTCCACAAGCCAAACAAGTAGAGTTTGTCCTGGTTCATTAATTGGGTAAGCTTGATGTTACATATGGCGATTTGTTAAGTTTCTTTTTCCGGCTACAAATTTCTTATGCAGAGTACGTAGTGGGCGTCTTGTTGAATATCCTGGCTCCAACTGGCGCATTGAGGACCATCATATTCATATTACAAGCTGACTCATACGGCTATAAAACATAAGTTCTACTCTTGAACATCTTTATTAAATTTTAGGCTTTGAAATTTTTTTTGATTAAAATTCAACAATTTGGATTTCACTCAAACTCGAATCTTTACCGACTTTGTATATATTGTAAAATAAAGCGTACATGATAAATTAAAATGGTAACTGCCTGTGCCTTTTCTTTTGGTAGAAGGGGTGAAAACTCAAATAGTGTACTCCACACCACCGCCACATGTACACTAACTTCAGATATTTTTCTAATTATGAACATCAATACCCGATATATTCTTCTCCAATTTGCTTAAGAGAAGACTCAATCATTTTAAAATCATCCTTTGATAGGTCAGGCCATTTAATAGACCTACAAACATGTACAGTATAGAATTCAAATAATAATTCCATATTATAAAAAAATGTATAGTTTTGTTATATTAACCATATAGAATTCAAATTTATACTTTTGTTATAAAAAAATTTATAGTATTATACTTTTGTGTTCATCTAACAATAATTCTACTTTAATTAGAGATGTCTAAGAAAAGTCAAATTTATACTCTATTACATAAAACTAATTATATAACAATAGATTTTATTAATAATTTAAAGTTAAATTAATGATGTAAGGTGAAAGGAAGAAGCTTGGTAACATTTGAAAAGAACACTACCAATTTGCATACTAATTTAGTACTATCAAATACCAACCTAAATACATAGAATTAAACTTCATTAATCAAAATTCAAATGCTTAGAATTGAAGGCGATAGAAAACGGTTACAAATACACTCAATTATTTTTTTTGGTTGAAACAAGGGGAAATTATATTTAACCACCCCTTATTTTACACTTGTTACATTTAACCACCCCTTATATTATTTTTTGCATTTAACCACCCCTTATTTACAAATTATTGTATTTAACCACCCTTTATATTTTTTCATGCACTTAACCACCCCTTATTTACAAATAGTTGCACTTAACCACCCATAGTTTATATAAAAAAATATTATTTCCTCTATTACATGTTCCGGTTGGTTCATTTCGGGTTGGTTTGCTTCAAGTTCGTATGAATTTGGATTGACGTAACTATTAATAGAATTAATGTCTTCCAATTATTATAATTAAAAAATATTATTTATGTATCGATCTTACTAATAAAGTATTTAGATTATTCAGTTACGAATGCTATACTATTTTTACAAAACAGTGTTTCGGGTAGATCCATTAGATCTTGGATTTCGAGTTTTATCTAATAAATGACCTAGTCGAGTCTCTCTTTGACCTATTGATTTCAAATCGGGTCTCAACACAAAAAAAAATGTACAACTTTAGAGGAGTGTTAGGATTCAAAGATATTTTTTTAGTTAGGAGATACAATTCGAGAACCAACTATACAACTTTAGATGAGTTTTAGGATCCGAAACTAATTTTTCTCAGTCGGGAAATACTATATGAGCTTAATAATTCTTTTATTTTTATAAAACAAAAATTAAAAATAAGGGAAAAATGTCATTTTTTTGAGAGAATATCATTTTTGTCAAATGGGTGGTTAAATACAACTATTTACAAATAAGGGGTGGTTAAGTGTAGAAAAAAATATAAAGGGTGGTTAAATGTAACAAGTGTAAAATAAGGGGTGGTTAAATGCAAATTTCCCTTGAAACAAATACACTCAATTAGTACTATTAAATACCAACCTAAACACATAAAATTAAACTCCAGTAATTCTAACTCAAATGCTTAGAATCCAAGGCAAGATAAGAATAGAAAACGGTTACAACTATTATTACTCAAATCCATCAGAGTACTACATAACTACTTTTCACTATCACAAAACGCTCCTCTCTCAAAAAATCAAATATATAGTCTTGAACATGCATTTTCCTATTAGAAGATCAAAAGTGTAAGATTCAAGGTTTATTACTAAACTTTTGAGTTTCTCCTATTTGTCGTGTGATGAATAGAAGATATTGAAGTTGCGAGAGTTCTTATTGATTAGCGTTTGCGCTTGACGATTGGCTACTTTAGAATTCATGTTGCACTATATGGTAATTTAGCTCCTCCCCTTTTTAATCAAATCAATGGGTTGTTATTTTCGAGCTTTATTTAACGGGTTGTTGTTTTCGAGATTTATTTGAACACTTGGAGAGCTTCGCAAAGGTAATCAAAAGCTACTACCTCCCTCTCTACAAAGGATATCTATATATCTTCTTTTTTCATCTAAGTTCACTTTTCGTAATTTCCCTAATATTAGTTTAATTAATTTGCACATAAAAATGAATAGCTATCCTAAAATACATAGAAATTGAACGAATTTAGGAATAAATATATAATCTATACAAATGAGATCGAATAAAGATGATTGTTCCGTTTCAAACAATCTCCTTTGCCTTTAGGTGCTTAGTCAGTGAAAATGTTGATATTAGAAAAACATTTTTCATTTTACCTATAAAACTCCACACATATATTATAAACATATTGAGTACACTGTGCACATGTACTTAGTTAAAAAATAGTTGTCATAATAATTCAAATAAATATGCACGTAAAGATTAAAATATATGAGCACATAACAAAACTACAAGTTTATTATAAAAATGTAAATCAAAAATCTAATTAAAGCTGTTAAAATAAATATGCACATAAAAAACTACAAATTCAGCATTACATGTAAATAATTCAAGCCTAAAATCTATTATAGAAATCTAATAAATTAAAAATGCTTCCATCTATATAAAATTCAATTAATCTCATTGTAATATATTAAAAACTATTAATTGAGTATGTGCATCGCACACTGTAAACACAATAAATAAATATAAAAAAAATAATAAAACCTATACTTATGATTCTACTAGATAAATATTTAAACTAAAAAGTCCTCCAATCAAGTATATAATACGATTTTGAATATCAATGTCCATATAAGGGCCGTTATATTTTTACTAAAAAAATAATAATGACCATTATTCAAAGACATTGAATTTTAAGACATTAAATATACATAAATTGAGGTATATGCTCAATTATAAGAAAAACAACTTACTTATTATACAAACATATGCACACATATGACATAAGAAAAACAACTTAATTATTATACAAACATTATACAAACATATCTGACATATGCTATAAATAACTTACTTATTATACAAACATATATAACAACGGCTAAATACATAACCGGCTCCCTGACCTTTTGCAAAATGGTCACTTTACCACCTGACCTTTGGATTTTACCTATTGAGTACCTTAACTCCACATTTTGTGACCTATTAAACACCTATTCACTTATAAGCGTAAAACATTTTGCCACATTGACGCCACATATACGCCACATATATGCCACGTATACACAACATTATTTTTGAAAAAAAATAAAATTTTAAAAGAATAGAAACAATAAAAAATATATATAATTCAACCCAAAAAAAATAAAAAGCAAAAGAAAATAAAAAACCAAAAGAAAATAAAAAAAAACCCTCATATCCCTCGCTGCCGCCGGGATTTGGGTCTCGCCGCCGCCGGGATCTGTGTCGCGCCACCGGCTGCTCGTCTCCCACCTCGTCTGCTCAAACCTCTGCCGGCGTCGCCTTATACCTCGCTCCTAAGCCAGATCCGGCCCATCGGTGCTTCCTCATCCCGTCCAAGGCCAGATCCGACCACCCAAGGTCGAGTTCGACTCGTTCGAGCCGTTGCCGCCCGCCGCCAGCCCCTTTCCGTCATGTTTGTCGCCTCGCTTGTTCTCTCTCGTCGAGGCCGCTCGCGGACCCAGGAGGAAGGTGGAGCCAGTGCGTCACCGGGCTGCTCGATTCAAATCCGGCCTAAAAAGTGGACGACGAGCTCGAATCTACCGATGACGAACCCAGATATGGCAGTTCCGGCGAGGAGACTAGGGGAAACGGTGGTTTCCGGCGAGTTGAGGAGGAAGAGGTGACGTCGGAAAAGGGAGAATGAGGTGGCTCGGCACTGCCGGCTTGGATCTGAGCGGACCACCACCAAAGGGAGGGAAAAGTGGCTGGAGGCAACCGGTGTGGGTAGGGGAGAGGGAGGGTAGATGAGGGATGGGGCATTTTGGGTTTTTTTTTCTTTTTTTTTTTGTTGTTTTTAATGCCTAATCATTTTGTTTATTAAAAAAAGATTTTTATACATGTGGCGGACAGGGTGGCGCCGTCGTGGCACTTTTTTTTACCCACGTCATCAAACAGGTGCTCAATAGGTCATAAAATGTGTAGTTCAGGGACTCAATAGGTAAAATCCAAAAATCAGGTAGCAAAGTGACCATTTTGCAAAAGGTCGGGGGGCCGGTTATGTATTCTGCCATATAACAACTATTCACATAAACATATAATAAAATTGAACAACCATAAGAAAAACACACATACACACACCTGTATCCAAATACTCCTTATACTAATACATTTCTCTCTAACTTCTATTACAAAACATATGTCTATGATGCAAAATGAGAATGAGAAGGTTGCATAAGGCATTAGTCGGCCGACCTGTGTATATGTAACATCTAAGAGGAACAAGCTTGTAGAACTAGTTGACCTGAAAAATAGGTTTGCGATTTATGTGAGTCACATACTTAGTGAATATAAACCATCATCAATTATTTCACTCATAGCCACACAATTAATTAATCCTTGTACATATACATATGAATAAAATTATGCATATGCAAATGCTCATGTGTCCAGTTATTATTCTGTGAACTGTGCAAGCCTGAATCTGCCCCGGGTTTCCTGTGAATGGACTCTTTTGGTTCCATGTGATTTAGACCCGTAGGTCTCATATGACCTTTTAGGCCTCTTGTGATATGACCTTATAGGTCTCATGTGTTTAAACCATTTTTGTTTGGGGGGGGTCTCCTGTGATTACAAATTCAGGACAGGACAGCAAAAAACCTTTAATCTCATGCCAATGTGATATACTCAAATGCATCATATATCATGTATCATTTGCAATTGCACAATCTATGCAAGCAATCATGGACATTCCAGAGAAAACATATATATATATATATCCATATAATATATATATAGCATGTAGCATATATATATATACACATTGTAACACATCATATAACATATAAGGTTGAATCTCCGGTCTATACTCACCTGTTAGGAAAGATTTCTGGGCTCTGACTCCTTCCCCTGATCACGAGTTATCCCTCGTGCTCCTATATAATAACCCAATGCACTTTTAGCCTATAAACTCTTACAAACTCTAACCCTAAATGCAATGAAATGTCAATATGCCTTATAACTTTCACTATATAGCTCCAGTTACTATGAAATGTTTCCAGCACATACTATGCATATACATGAACATCTTTCGAGTAGAAAACCTTTCGAAAATCTTGACCGAAGGCCACCGAAATATCGTTACAACGAAAGCCTAAAATCATTATTAAATCTTTAACAAACTATATAACAATCATTGAAAACGCCACTGATAACTATAAATCAACTGGTTTTCAGATCAATACTAATTACAAACCTAGATCTGAAAAATTAGTAAATCCAAATAAACGAATAACTAATTTAATCTTACTAACTTTACTAATTAAAATCTATTAGTACAAATCTTGTACTTCAAATAAAACTGTATACGAAAATACCGTATGTAAAGCCTACTGCCTCCGTTCTACTTATTCTCCCCCCGTTCTCCTTTCTCTGGCCGCTCTCCCTTCTTTCTTTTGGTTGAAACAAAAGCCAACCCCCGTGCATATCAACAAATCAATGTGTACGTATATATATCCAACTTCAAAGTCGGCAAAACAATCTTTTAGGAAAACTATACTTTTCACCCTTAAATTTTCTTTATTACAAGGGAAAATTGCATTTAACCACCCCTTATTTTACACTTGTTGCAATTAACCACCCTTTATATTTTTTTCTACACTTAACCACCCCTTATTTATAAATATGTGCGTTTAACCACCCATTTTAACAAAAAACGTCATTTTATTCGTTAAATAAAGTAAATTACATTTTTACCCTTCTTTTTTAATTTTATCTACAATAAATAAAAGAATTTAGGAGTAAATTGAGCTTGGAATGTCATCGTTATTGGATTTAAGCCTACATATCAACCTTTTGAACCTCTAGCCGTTGTCTATCAACTTAGACACGATCGACTCCAAGGGATGCTCAAAGTCGTTAAAATCAAATCCAAAACCCATGGTCTTTGCATCAGTGAAATCATGGTTCTTCTTCGTCATTGGATAGAGGAAATAAATTATTATGGAGGAAATTAGGCAAGAGTTACAAAAATCGGCATATTAGAACTTGAAAGTGTCAATTATGATTTTTCCTTTATTTATTTATTGTAATAAAATTTCAAAAGAAAGGAAAAAAAATTAATTTACTTTACTTAACGGAGAAAATGACGTTTTTTGTTAAAATGGGTGGTTAAATGTACATAATTACAAATAAGGGGTGGTTAAGTGTAGAACATAATATAAAGGGTGGTTAATTGTAAGAAGTGTAAAATAAAGGGTGGTTAAATGCAATTTCCCCTTATTACAAATCTTATCCAGAAACTATAATTAATTAACTTTATTTTTAAAAAAATTTAAAACGTAAATAACTATAATTTTAAAACGAGTATTACATTTTTAAAAATCTATCATATAATATGCAAATATGCTATGCGTATGCAATGAATGCACTATGACCTATGCAGTTTGGTCAGGGATGTTACGACATTGTCGTCGCTGTTCATATAAGGCGTGAGCCAGTCGGTGATCCGATACTTCTAAAGCCAGAGCTTGATGTTGCCGATGGTAGTGAACACTCTGGCCTCGTGCACCCACATCCTCTTCTCATGGCTCCTCATGTTCAGGTTCTGTATGGGGCTTGTCGGATCAGCCATGGCTCTAGATATCTCCAGCTTTGTTCAGGTGATCATCCTATGACTTTTTGTCAAGTACTATCGGGCATGTGCCGAGACGCGCGCCACACTCTCGGCCGATACTATGAGAGAGATCACAGCCTTCTTTCGACTTGACGTACCTTCATCCCTCATGATTTAGCATGTACTATATATATATATATCACGTACTTATGCATTCAAGTTGGTGGTTATTTATTTTCAGTACGTATTAATTGATTTTTTTGGTCGAAGTACGTATGAATTGATGAAATATATATGAATTGAGGAGGTATCTTTTGTGATTACGTACGTTCATGCAGCTTGGGATATTGGCCATATCAAGCCATCATCCTCATGGCAGGGCTGCTACATAACCCCGATCTAGAAATTTCCGTTCTTTCGTTGGGGTATGTAATTCAATGTACTAATTAGATTGCTCGATCTATATGAACCATGTTAATAATAAAATTCAATTTCATGACCTATTTTGATTAATGTTGTGTCAATATATTCTATCTACATATAGCATGACGAGACTTGACCTGCTAGGTCAGATTCCATTCGACATCGGTTGCGACGTCAGGTAGTTAACTAGACGTTCCCATATATGTATCTAGATTATATGTGCATATACTACCAGTAGTTATATTTGGCCACCCCATATACGCAGTTTGATCGAATTAATGCACTTGTCAAACAAATTAATGACATATATATATATATATATGATTGAAGCACACGGGTTACGAAAGAGTTAGAAGGTGGAAACCATGGAGGAGCGCGTGCAACTAGCCTTGTGGACCTTTTGGTTGTTGCGGTTGAGACGACCATGGTCACTATTGTTCTATTCTTTGCCAGACACAATATCTGCCACCTCTACACCAAGGATAAGCAGGTGTTGGCATATTTTGCCGATACGACCCCTCTCGTGTGTGCCGTCCTAGCCTTGGATATCTTTATCTACGTCTTCATAGGGATCGTGAGGGGGTGTATGTGGCCTACAGTTAGTCACGTACATAAACTTGGGAGCGTATTTCGGGTGTGGGATTCCTGTGTGCGCAGTTCTGGGGTTTGTGCTCAACAAGGGAGGTTGTGGCTTGTGATGGGGGGTGTCTTCAAACGTGTTGTGACACATTAGACAACCTGGAGGGGTTGGTATGTGTTGTTCCCTTAGTCGATCTTTTGTTGGTATGTGTTTAAAGATTTGAAGTTCAGTGATAGCGAGTAGTAGATATATTAGAAAAAAATTGAAATAAATATAAGTTATATTTAAGCAAACTTTCCATTTATAAAATCAAGAATTTGAAAAATAAAATACGAGATCTTACTATTATATCTCTAAGAGCAAGAATTGTACCTAATAGGCCAAAAATAAGGCTCATACAATAATTATACATATTACTACGGTTTATAAATTTCTTTGTAATCCTGTCACTTTGAGGTAACAAATACAAGGTATAATAATACAAATTGTTACACTCAAGAGTGAACCGGTTAATGACAGGATAGACTCAAAATAAGGGATTGAGACTGCTATTATTGGAGTGCTCACTGCAAGCATTGCTCTTATGTCTATTCTTAACAACCAAATTTTGGATGTAAGATGTTGTAGGCTATCCTCTAACCTATTTGCAATTAGTGCTATTACCAAAACAAGTTTTGGTTAGAGGTGTAATTAGATTAGCCTAAACTACAATTTGAGTAGTTATGCTTTTGACGGGCAAGTTCAGGGTTATTTGATACCTTAAATCTTTTTCGTACGTTATATAGCTTATAATTACCATTGTTGCGTAGAAGAAGGTGCTTAAAGCAAAGCATATCATTAACACTTGTATGCAACAAGCCAGACCCGTTCATTCGGTTGTGCAAAGAGGCCAATGGAACATGGCCCCCATATTTTAAGGGGCCCCAACTTTTTAATAATGTATATATTTAAAAGCATATCATATATAGGAGTGTTGACTAGTAAAATAGATGATTTTGGAGTTTATTAAATGTATCGGAGGGTTGGTGGGAGTTCGATTCCTTTAATTTATCAACGCTACATCCAATATAGTTTTTTGGTCAATGAGTCCAAGTGTTAATTTACTCTAATGGGTTTTAGACCCATGACTTTACTATCTCTAACATGCGCCCTCCGTTCCCTCCAAGTTGGAATTGAACCATATATAATTAAATACTATCTAAATAAACGTGTAATAGTCTATACTTATTTTGAAAAAAGTTACTCATTTTTATTTGTACAATCTAGTACATTTTATTTTTGTCCCCCTTTTTTGCAAGTCATCTTTAGAAAAATTTTCAACGACTATATTACTCACTAGTATAAAGCTTTATGATTCAACAAATTTACTTATGATAACATTTTATTGAGCAAAATTTTACAGAATTTTAGTACCTTTTTTTAAAAAGTTGAACAAGGCTCCCACGAACCATTGGACGGCCCTGCAGCAAGCCAACATGATTTATTGAACATGGAAATCGATCACATATCTGGCAGCTTAATATATCAGATTGTGATAAGAGAAGAAAAGTAAAGATTTATTGAAAGGATGGTTGTGCGTATGTTCCTTTTTGAAGTGGTTCTTATTTTTCATTGAAAGGCAAAGAGTAGGGAAATTACATGCCCGCCGAAGGAAAAGACAAACATGCTTATAGAAGTAGGCACATCCGCCAAGTGCAAAACCCTTGTCTTTGGATGGATGATGCATGCACCCTCAAACAGGCCAGTCTAAACAACAAGAAGGATGCGAAGAAGAGAGACGAAGACGCCTCCCATCGAGACGTATGCCAGCATCCCTAGGCTTTTGAGCCAGGTCGTTGGCAATATGATGAGAGCAATGAGGACTATGAATCCTATTCTAGCTCCTCCTATCTTAATGCCGAGCCCACTTGGAAACAGGTGGGCTAGGTTGTCTCCTTCTAGAATAAGGAACTCTACCGCGACAAGGTATAGTTTGAGATAGAGTAGAACTGAGATAACAGAACTTCCCGTTGTCCCAAAGAAAACTAGACCTACGTTTGTGTAGGATCGTATTTGTGGTTCGGATACCACAAGCCGGTTTAAAATCAACGCCGTATAGTAGCAGCTCTCTACTACTATCGTGAAGAGCACTAAACCGAGCCAACTGCCTTGCGAAAGTGCATAGCCTACCGATAGTAGGCCGACACCTGAAACGTGAGAAAGCAAATGTAAGATGGTTAGTCGGAGTGCAAAGTCCAAGGATTTAAGTACGTATGAAAATATATAGTGAATATCCATGCCATTGATATTGTTGACAGTGTTGAAACGGATTTTGTAGAGCCCAGTCCCATTATCATCCGCTAACTCAACTTCTGAGTTATGTGTCGAGGTTGAGTGGCTTGGCTGTGAGGTTGTAGCTGGTTGTGCCGAAGTGGAGAACTCTAGTTGAGGTGAGGATGGTTGAATCTCAGAGTTTGAAGGCTCTATTATGTGAAAAGAATGGAGACAGACACTAGCAAAAAAAAGAATCGAGAGAAAAATCGAAAGATCAATATGTTTTTAAGAGGAGGAAAAATCGATAAGAAAGAAGGACATAAAGAAGAATTCACCATAGGCCCTCGACGAGTAGGATTCATTCCCACTATGCTACAGTCTTATACATGCTTTCAAAGGGAAAAAAATCAGGGCATGCATCTCCGAAAAAAATAATTTTTGCGTGCATCCGGCGTAACTAATTCTTGTATATCATGCAAATCTCATTGTCTCCCTCCATAACAAATTAAGAGTACTTGAGGGATGCGTGGATGGTTTTTTGATTGTTTGTACGAAATTAATACATGTGACATTTATGATAAAACCATCCACGCATCCCTCATGTACTCTTAATTTGTTGTGGAGGGAGACAATGAGATTTGCATGACAATGAGATTTCCATGATATACAAGAATTAATTACATCGGATACACGCAAAAATTATTATTTTTGGAGATGCATGCCCTGATTTGTTTCCCTTTGAAAACACATATAAGACTGTAGCATAGTGGGAATGAATCCTACTGTCGAGGGCCTGTGGTGAATTCTTCTTTCTGTCCTTTTTTATCGATTTTTCCTCCTCTCAAACACATATTGATCATTTGATTTCTCTCTCGATTCTTTTTTTGCTAGTGTCTGTCTCCATTCTTTTCACGTAATGGAGCCTTCAAACTCTGAGATTCAACTATTCTCACCTCAACTAGAGTCCTCCACTTCGGCACAACCAGCTACAACGTCACAAACAAGCCACTCAACCACGGCGCATGACTTGGAAGTTGAGTTAGCGGATGATAATGAGACTGGGTTCTACAAAATCTGTTTCAACGCCGTCAACAATCTCATCGGTATGGATATGCACTATATATTTTCATACCTACTTAAGTCCTTGGACTTTGCACTCCGACTAACCATCTTACATTTGCTTTCTCACGTTTCAGGTGTCGGCCTACTATCGGTAGGCTATGCACTTTCGCACGTCAGTTGGCTCGGTTTAGTGCACTTCACGATAGTAGCAGAGAGCTACTACTATACGGCGTTGATTTTAAACCGGCTTGTGGTATCCGAACCACAAATCCGATCCTACACAGACGTAGGTCTAGTTTCCTTCGGGACAACGGGATGGTCTGTTATCTCAGTTCTACTCTATCTCAAACTATACCTTGTCGCAGTAGAGTTCCTTATTCTAGAAGGAGACAACCTGACCCACCTTTTTCCAAGTGGGCTCGGCATTAAGATAGGAGGAGCTAGAATAAGATTCATAGTCCTCACTGCTCTCATCGTATTGCCAACGACCTGGCTCAGAAGCTTAGGGATGTTGGCGTACGTCTCGATGGGAGGCATCTTCGTCTCTCTTCTTCTCATCCTTTCTGTTGTTTAGACTGGCTTGTTTGTGTGTATTTATTGATGTGTGTATTTTTTTATTAAAGTATGTAAAAATGATATGTAATGCTTTTAAATTATCCGATATGACTTGTATACAACGTGAATAAATTTGGATGAAATATTGTATATTTATTATATTTAAATTATCTAATAGTTTATATTTATTTACTATGTATTTTTTTTCTTAATCGATCTTTGTCCTTGAGTGTCGACCGGCTTATTGTCTCCATCCACAACAAATTAAGAGTACACTGATGTAGGCATGGGTGATTTCGTGAATGTTTGTACCGAGCTGATGATGATGGTCATCAATACTTTGACAACCTAACTCAATTTATATCAATCTTTTAATTTGCAACTATTTCCCTAGGAATATGAAATATTAAATGGATGCGGATCTCATCTATCTATAATACTATAAACTACAGTCGGAATCTGCAATAAATGCTCATCATTTTATCACAATCCCTAAGTTTTTATTTGGTCCGTCCCATTATTTCGGTGAAAATTACCTTTGTATTAATGTTCTCTTGGGAGAAATTGGATTACAGCCCTTTGGCCTGCAACGTTCAATAAAGAGTGTAAATGTGTAATAACGCCCAAACGTTAACCGATCAAATACGCCGAAACGTCAAAATAAAATAAAATATGCCTAAACGCTAAAACCCCTCTATCTCCCTGCTTTTACGTTCTTCTTTCCTTCCGCTTATTCCCGACTGCTCCTCTATCTTCTCCCGATTTTCATCCGCTTAATTACGTTCTCATTCATTTCCTCCTCCTCCTCCTCCTCCATCTTCTTCTTCTTCTTCCCCTCTCAAACGGCTTAGTAATCCACGGATTTGATGGAGGGTGAAAAGGGAGACGGATTCGGTGTAGGGAGGGGAGATGGTGGAGTAGGATTGGGGGAGGGAGTTGTGGAATTGGGGATATAGGGTTGGAAACTAGGGATTTCATGGTGGATTTGGCGTCGGTGGTTTGTTGGTGTTGTGGGTTCGGGATAGATTTGGATCTCGATCGGACCCTCTTCTTCGCAGGTGCCATGGATTACATGATGGATGAGTACAACCTCTATTCGGAGACCAAGATGTTCCTCCAGAACTAGGAGCTCGACAGGTTTTAATTTTGAGCTGTTCTGTTTCTTGATTTATTGGTATATGAGTTTGTAAATTAAGAATGGTCAAGTATGGAATCGGAATTGAAACGGATTTGTGTGTGTGTGTGTTTGGAGCAGCTGGGGATTGCAGGAGGCGCTTTCCGGGTACGACGGATCGAGCTCGCCGGACGGAGGAGGGTCGACTTCGCCGGCCTCCAAGAACATCGTCTCCGAGAGGAATCGCCGGAGGAAGCTCACCGACCGCCTTTTCGTGCTCAAGGTTGTGGTGCCCTAACATCAGCAAGGTCAGTTCCAATTCAAATCCATTGATTACTGTGTGTGCGAGGTTCATTTCTGGATCCACCAACCAATGAGTCCAACAATACTAGATTGGATCCATTGGCTTGTGTGCGCGTGCTATAATCTGAATTGCGACTGTTGATCATCACAGTGCAGATGGACAAGGCATCGATTATAAAGGACGCGATCGAGTACATTCAAGAGCTGCAAGCAGAGGAGCGCAGGATCCAGGCTGAGGTTTCCGAGCTCGAATCCTGTTTTAGCCTTGTCAGTAGACAATATCACTCTTGAATAAAACAAAGGTAGATTTCGTAATCGCTGCTTGGTTTGTATGTTTTCATGATTCTCTATTTTGCTCAATATTTACTTGAAATTGCACATGAAGATCGATTGGAAGAAAAATGCTGAAGATTCAATTGAGAAGAGGTGTTGCATTTTTTATATAATTTTGAAATTTAAGTTCATGCGTGATTAAGTCTCTTTTTTGCTACATTCTGTCTATTCAGATGAGGATTTTTCATAAAATTTGGCATCCTAGGGTAATATTACCATTAGGTAGTGACTGAAAGTTAATAGATTTGGCATCCTAGGGTAATATCCCAGCTCTTCACTCTGCAGAGTACACTCCCTCTTTTAATAAACTCTATTTATACCTTTATAATTCCAATCTTAATCTGAAATTGCATTTTTTGGTGCCTGTCAGAATGATCTTTATCTTCTAGATTGCACTGGTGTGAGTATTTTATCCATATAACAGTGAAGCTTTGTTTACCGCTCTGATTGTCATATATGCACTTACATCAGGAATTGCAGGCTACACAGCTTCCTTTTACTGTCAACTGGAAGGATCACACTGGGCATTTCTTCATTTCTCTTTGCCTGGAAAAATCCATTTCTAATTGCATCTGGTATTCAGATATTTAAGATTCCATTCTTTTACTTTTCTGACATGGCTTTTGACTCTTCATCAGGCCTCTCAACAACTAATACTGTATATCGTTGCTTGCTTGCTGAAGTCGGTGATCAGGGATAGGGCTTTCTTGATCTTCTCTGATAGGGTTGATATTCCATCTGTTGTTTATGAATTAAGAAGTTGACTGCTTTTCCCCCCTATTGTCTACTGACAGGGAGTCCGAAGAACTATCTAAAGATGAAAAGCAATTGGTCTGTATGTCTTCCTGATTCTCTATTTTGCTCAATATTTACTTGAAATTACACATTTGACTTTTCCCTTTATGATCTAGGATGAAGATTGGAAGATATATGCTGAGGATTCAGTTGATAAGAGGTGTTGCATTTTTTATATTTTTTGAAATTTAAATCCATGCTTGAAAACCCATCTGGAAAAAGCTAATTTTCTTTTAATCCTTTTAGATTCCAGGTCAAGAAAAAACAGCTCTTTGAATCTTTCAATGCCAAACTTACAAACAGCTCGGGTGCAAGAGAAGAAATGTCGATCCTCTTTTGCCTCTTTTCGTTGCTACTACGGGCAAATCAAGTAAGAAGGTTTGTATTTTCTCTTTTGCTTATGTATCAATTCTTCAGTTTATACTTCGAGTTTGAGTTTTGTTAGCTAACTTCTTTTGTTTTTTTCCCGTTTCCTCTCAGGTTGATGTCAGTGCCCATAACAAATCTGTAAAGAAAAGTGATCTGTTTCTTCTTTGTATGTTTTTTGTGAGGTTATTATATATGTTGATGAAGGGTTAATTGGTTTGTGTAGTTTTGTTTCATTGGAGTAGGTGAGAGAGAAGCGGAAGAGGCGATAGAGAAGGTTGTAAGTGCAAACAAACAGAAGTTGCTGAACGATGAAGCTGTCGCTGTTAAGAAGAAAGTGGATGTGCCCATGTCAAAGCTGACAGCAATGGTAGCTTTCTTTGAAAGGTATTCCTATCAACGTAGAGTTAGATTGTGTTTGTTTATTTTGTCATGCTTCCATCGCTTAATTCACATATTCGACAATCCTTTTTTACAGGTAACCACTTGCAAGCATGAATATCATCTTCAGTGTATACTTGACTGGTTGGTCTTATCATCTTGATAAAAGTTGTTTATTACATTGAAATCTCAAATGTACTTCACAGCTCACTGTGCCACTTTATGCCCTTGCTTTGAGATTAATGTGCCAATTATCTCTCCAGGTCTCAGAGAAGCAAAGAATGTCTTATCTGTTGGCAGTCTCTTGCATTGATGGACCTGGCTAGATCTCTTCTCTGAAGCAGGAAGTTAATAGATTGACATCAACTTCCTGTCTTTCACATTTACTTCAAGAGGAGGTAACTTTACAAGCCTATTACTTGCTAAATACTTTGATTTTATCTCAGCCTTGGTTAAAAATAAATGGTCTTTGACTCTTTTAGCGGGTCTGTGAAAATACGTGTACTGATAATTTATTCAGCAACTCTCTCTTAATCTCTGTTGATTGCAGGTTCTACATTTACAACGACAGTTACACTTCCTCTCAAAAAGCATCTGCATTTGCTCACCATGAGATGCACTCGCTTTTTGTCGGACATCATCACGCTAGACAAGAACGCACCAAGTACTAACCAAAATGCTAAATGTAATAAAGAAAAGGTCTTTGGAATTGGGGGAGGATACTACTGATTTATTGGTGTGTATGGTCTTTGAGGAGGTAAAAAATTGATCCCACATAATTCTTGGCGATATTGCTGACAACATTTAATAAGCTTTGAGTTGTTCAATCCTGTAATTGAGCTGGTTCCCGAGTATCATTAGTCAATGATTCCAGATATTCTATCTAAATGAATAAGTTGGGAGCTGCATTTGTAATCCCATCAAAGAAATGATTTTGGCTTTCATTTTATTATTAATAGAGCTCCATTTGTAATCCCATGTATTGCTAGCATCATGTTCATAAGTTCAATAATTCACCATGAATGAGAGTATACAGATCAGACTACAAAGAGAACCCCTATTTACTCAACAAGCTCAGGTAATCAGGAAGATTGAAAGGCAAGCAAACGCAAACTTTGGTGACTAGGAAATTGCAAGCGCGAAACAAAAAATCAAGAAAACCGGAAATCCACCAGAAATTCAAAGAAAACTCTACAATTGAAAATAATAATGAAAGTTGTCTCTACAGGGCTTACATTCGATCTACATATAAAGAAGCTAAGAAATCCAAAAGATATAAATTTAAAATTAGAATATCCTGAAAATAACTAAAACCTATCTAAAAGCCTTGAAACGTTATTAAAAGCCCGAAAAAGGCCTTATGTTTTGCGCTGAGTTGGATTTGTGAGCGCGTTCCCTATCCGGAAAGGTATTGTGCGTCCCAAACCGACATCGGACGACCGAGATCACTTCTACCAGTGTCAGCCCTTTCGACGGTTGAGATCGTCTTCGAACTGGGCTGCCAATCTGCCTACATCATTTAAGCTCACATATGTTGTGTCATGTAACAAGCCATGTTTCTGTTCTACCATTATAAGTAATCATATCTCTCAACACCATTGAATTAAGAAAAAACAAAAGAACAACTAAGACGAACAAGTAGAAGACGACAATTTTGACCAACTCATATGACTTTTTAGTTGGGGTTTTCTTTCAATTTGTTGGTTCTAAAATATTATTAATTTCGCTGATCTTTTCCATTTCATATTAGTATTTGAGAAATTTTGAATTAAGTTATAATGCATTATATTAATATGGAATCTGACAAAAAAATAATGCACAATTATCACTAATGAGTATGTCCAACATAATATGGTATTAATATATTACAATAAGCAACCTATCTTTATGTAAATGTACCGAACCAATCAGATCATGAGAACCCACCAGTTCATACTATACCCCAAAAAACCCGTACGGTACGAAGCTTAAAAGTCCAAGTGTGAATGTACCGAATGGATTCTACAACAATATATATCTATAAAACCATTCTACGACAATAAATTATCACATGAAGCAATTTGATAGCTATTTCCACTCAAAAGCCTAAGTGTGAAGGTACCGTGCAGAATGGATTCGGTCGTACATAGACTTTTCTAACTTTCTTACCGGTGCAACCTTTTCATCATTACTTGAAGCCATTGAGAGGAACAGCTGGAAATTCAGGTCAATTATTTTCCGGATACTATTTTTGATCATCTCAAATTTATTTCTCTTCCCATGTTTCATCTGATTAAACTTGGTAAATTCAGGTCGAGAAACACAAGCATGATACACTGAAGTTACATGGAGTTGGAAAACATTTGCCTAAAGAAAGATGGAATGTTCTGATGTGTGATTTTGGATGGGACTTTGGTTTTTTCATCTAGGGACTATATTTTCAGATATATAGAGACGCTATTCAGCAAGGCTTCCAAATAAAAGCTCGATCGAAAGGGCTGGCTTTGAAAACATGAAGAAAAAGAAGAAGAAGAAGAAGAAGAAGAAGAAGAAGAAGAAAGGAGAGAGTTTGAATTTGTTGATCAAGTTTCTGGGTAAACATGCAAATTGAATTTGGTCTTTGTTGATGAACTTGAATTGTTTGAAGAGTTGATCAAGATCGATCGACCGAGGATCGTTTGAATAGATCAGTAATTGCCAGATGAATAGATCAGTGCAACAAACGGCAGTTCAAGTTCGAGTTCAGCTTAGTCTAAGAGTAAAACTCGCGAGGAGAGGCTACTGGAGACTATTGTGACTTCTGGTGGAGTTCGGCTGCAGGCAACATGGGATGCTTTACAAGTTTTCCTGGTGGAGGCTACATAAATGGATGCAGTGGCTCTGTGTATTGCGCTTGATTCAAAGCTCCAAGCTTCCTTATGGCAGGTATGTTTCGTATGGTGTGCAACTATGTGCATTGGTAAGATTTGGATAACTACCGTGCAGATGAATATGCTATATCACCTTTGTTTTTTAATCAGATGTTACTTTTTGAGCTCTTAGACTACAAGCATGAAGCAACAATGGTAGTGCAAGACCTATGGTGCAAGTGTTGAAGATGGTGAGTATAAGCCTCAAGAAGACAACACAGAAATTCATGACAACGATGAATGGCCGAATAGCAAACGTTGAATGGCTGAATATTTTATACAAATTATAATATTATGATATTAAATGTTCTATGAATGTATAATTTCCGAATACCAAACGTCTCAAGATTTTATTCTAATATTGTAGTAAATTTGTTTGTATACGCGTTAACAGTTACATTGTTTGGTTCTGAAATGTTTCTTTGGCTTCCACATGTCGGTCAAAGGAGACATCAAAGAGGTGTTGTTACGTCTATGCATAAATGGTAATTACTTTTTATTTAAAAGTATAAAGATGGAGGGTGCTCTTTTCTTTTATGCTGTTGTTGTAAACCGTCTAGATACACACATGGTTGTGTACTTTGTTTTAAATATTTCTTATCTTCCCCCTAACTCCATATTCATTGCATGTAAATGGGGATGTTGTTGCGGTCTTTAATCGTGGATTGCATTCAACCATTCCACCCGTTACATTTTGGCCCATCAGTTACGCTTCCAAGAGCTGCTTGATTAAAAAAAAACATTTGAACTTTTCCAAATGAATTGGTTTTGTATCAAAGTCAAATCATAATATATTGCTCATAACTATTACCGCAATTAAAATATAAGATCGGAGAGAAAACATAAATGATGACATATTGAGCTAAAATATTGATATTTAATTAACGAGAAGTCAAAATTGATGGGTACACTTTTAGTATATCTTACCGGTACAATTAACTTGAATTTGAAAATAGATATACTACCATTTATTCTATTCAAAATACATCTATTTACTTTGTTTGTTATTTTTCTATTTCAAGAAACTTTGCCGATATTTAATATGATTTATATCTGCAATATTATTTTAGGGCTGTTTGACCAATATACTTTGTTTTTTTTAATTTAGATGAGATCAATTGTGCAACAATTATTCTGCTCCAAACAAAGCCCGTGCATCGCACGGGCCTCTAACTCTAGTTTAATATATATAAAGTGTCTAAGAACCATCCACTTAGGGCTGTAAATGAACCGAGCCGTTCACGAGATATTCGGTGTTCGGTTCGGTAAAAATTCGTTCGTGTTCGGCTCGATTCGTAAACGAGCCGAGCCCAAACAGCTCGAAAAGATAAATGAGCCGAACACGAACACATGAAAGCTCGATTTGTTTGTTCATGAACAAGCTCAACTATATGTTCGTGAACAAGTTCGTCCAAATATTCATAAACAATATAAAATATACATAATATTGTTAGATTTTTTTTAATAAACTATTTTTCATAATCCTATATATCATGTACACATATTTATTTGTTTTTTTACTTTTCATTTTATCTAAAATCGTAAAGGACATACCCTGATTATTTGCATTTAATTATATGTAATATATTAGCTCGATTAGTTTGCTCGCAAACAAACTAGATGAACAGTTCGTGAACAAAGCTCGAGTTCGATGAACACTTAAACGAACCGAGCCCAAACAAAATTCTGAGCTCGAAGCGAATTCGAGCTCGAATTCGAGCTCGAATTCGAGTTCGTCTATTTTTAAATGAACGAAACCTGAACAATATAAAGTTCGGCTCGGCTCGGTTCGATTACAGCCCTATATCCACTTACCTTATTCTAGCGAAGCAAGGTGTCAAGGCTATTACAGGATTCGACAAGATCAATGGCTCGAGCAAGGGCGGCCGCTTTGAATTCACACTCCTTGTACTCGTCAGTTGGGACAGTGTGTGCCACGATGCCAGCCCCGACCTGAATGTGGGATACCCACTCTCGCCTGCAGGTCCTTGTAAGAGAACAAGGTGTCGTATCGGGCGTCACTCGGGAACACCATGGTCCTCAAGGCCAGGGCAATGTCCAAATCCCCGTTGCTGAGATCGCCCCGAAACACCCACTGTAGGGCCCGCACCTGCTCACTTCCAACTCATCAATCAGCTCCATCGCCTTCATCTGTATACTTACCCCAATATATCATGTACGTATATGTCGATCATGCATAATATATGTGCATGACATGATAGTACCCCTTTACTTTTTGAGAAAATTACAAAAAATCACCCGTTAAATACCCCATATTACTAATAACCCCCCTTATTGGCGATTTTATTTTAAACCACGCACAAATTGAAAATCGTTAACAAATAGCCACCCAATCACTGTTCCGTCAAAAAATCCGTTAAGTCGTGTGTTTTTACCATTTTACCCTCAACTCTTCACCAAATGGTCCTTGTATTCACTTTAGTAAAACCATTCCAAAATCATGTTTGGGCTTCAAAAGGCCAAATGCATAAATGTGACACATTGGAAAAGCAGCTACTATTTGGACAAGAAGACAAATTAATAGGTGCTAGAGAAATCTTGTTCAAATTCTATAATTAGCTGGCATAAATTGTGATTGCTCAACAAACAAATCAAAGTCTTAGCTATCTATATGGTTTAATATCATGTGCTCAAGCTGAGGAAAAAAAGATAATTATTAATTCTGTTGTTTTATTGGATGCAATTTAGGGCTGAGCAAAGTTATCCGATCCGCCAATTCGATCCGGAAAATCCGCCGATCTGATCCGAAAATATCCGCATCCAAAATGATCCGTTCAAAATTGATCCGTATCCGGTCCGATCCGCTAATTTTTCCGGATATTTGGACCGGATACGGATAGAGGTTTTGAGTCTTTCGGATATCCGAAAATATCCGAATATATATATATATATATGTTTGTAGAAAGTGAAAATAAATTACTATTAGGTCAAAACCCTAAACTTACCTTTACCACTTTCTTAGTTCTTACCGCAAGTTAATACTAATTAAGTAATTATAGCTTAAGCTGGATAATAATTTTGACTTTGAATTTGATTATAGCTTGAGCATGTTAATATTAATTATTGTTTATAACTTTACATTTAATTTCATATCATGTTTTATAGCTAGTTAGATTTTTGGACATGAATTGAATATAAAAATATACTACATTTTTTTGCTTGAAAATTAAAATGGATAGTTTGGATATCCGGGATATCCGGCTCCGGATATCCGATCCAATCGGATAATTTTTAGCGGATATCCGGCCGGATACGGATCGAGCTTTTTGTCAAAATAAATTTTCGGATATCCGGGTTTTCGGATCGGATAATCCGAAAGCTGAGCCCTAATGCAATTGATCGCTTAAAACTGCATGTGTATGTCAAGAGTCTAAGTGAAGTGATTCCTCACTCATAGTCTCTTTTTTTGTTCTTCTTCTGATTCATCTATATAGGGTGGTTTTCAGCTGCAAATACAGGAAAGACATGACCAGTTAAAATCAGCCTTCAAGTACTCCAAGAATCATTAGACAAGAAGAAAGGAAAAGAAAAGGCATTGTATATATATACAGAGTATGATACCATTTGAATCATATATCGGTTTCACAATCAGAATCATCAAGACCATCATCCCACTCATCATCGACTTGTACCCTAAGTGAAAGGAGACGAACTTTCAAAATGAGGGTTGCAATTGGAAGAAGAAATCGAATCCGTATAATGAGGGTTGCAATTGGAAGAATGAGGTGTTTTTTCGCTGTTTGATAGTTTGAACCCAAGAGAAGCCAAAAGTGTAAAGAGTGGGAACCCAATAATTAAGGGCAAGCTGTAATGTCCGATAAGATCATATATACATTTTCCTTTAAAGGTGCCGGTAGAATCTGCAAGTTGATCAAGTGCATGATCGATGTATTGGTAAAGTAAGAAAAAACTGGTAATATATGGTTAGCAAACAAAATTATCATGGATTCGGGCACATATATATGGTTGAAAATTTGTTATGAAGAACAGGGTGTTAGGTAGTTGATGAAAATGTGGGGGAAATGATTCGAATGAAAATAACATGGTAGTTAGGGGGTGTGGCATGTGAATTCAAACATAAAGGGTGGTTGCAAATGATTTGCATAATTAATAGAAGCGAGGTTAAATGTAGTACGTTCATAATGCTTTTATGTAGCGGGAAGACGATATGAACGAACGGGCACAATCCTATCTTGGGTGTTCAACGGATCGGGTCGGGTTAAACCCACGGGTTTGCGGGTCGAGTTGCGACCCATTATATTTAAAAAAAAAATTGTTTTATTGTTTTACGAGTATTAAAATGTATTTTTAAGAAAATTATATATATATTAATAATTTTATCCGTATCAATATATATATTTTTGAAAAAATTCACCATATCTGGGGTCGATCTACAATTTATTTTCGTATTGCATAAAACACATCGGTTTGACCAAGTCAAACGGACCAATGGGTCGACCCGCAAAACCCACAAACCCACGGATCGGATTGCGGGTCGCTTTTTAAAAAAATTTGAGGGCCACGGATCGACCCAGTCCGACCCAGCCGGACCCGTTGAGCATCCCTATTCCTATCTATACAACATGTAAGAAATAATTCATATTCCAAATATGAAGACTTAATGGATTGAATTTGAAGGCCCAAGAAATTTTGGTAAGTGTTGACAATGGATCCAAGTGGTAACTGACATTACACGCGAGATTGTCTTGGTAGAGGGTCACTAGACAAACTTGTCTTTAACCTTAATTTAACAGTTTTTGGTTGAAGCTAACAGTATGGGTACGAGGCAAAATTTTTTAAAACTTGAGGGGTACAATATGAAAATTTTCATTAATATATAAACTTGTCGGCACCACACGAAATTGTCTTAAGTTGAGGGTCACCAGACAAAATTTCCGTTATTCTAATTACTAAAATTAGAAATAAAAATAAATCAATCATTCTTTTAGTTATGTTGATAAGTTATGGAGAGAATTTTTTAATGAGAGATTTATAAAGGGTAAATCTAGAACAACATGTCAATAAAAGTGTAAAACATCATATACTTTCTAACAAGAATAATTGGCTAAAACATCGAATATTCTTATGCGGAGAGAGTATGATTTAGTGTAAACCTAACATTTATTTAACGGGGGTTGTACCCTTTTCCAATCAATATATATTATAAAAGCCGGTCGTTTTCGAGTAACCACGTTGATTCTGGCCCCACCGCATATTGGATAAAAAAAAATACTTTTTATTCATACTATTTTTCCATTTCTTGATAAATTTATCTTTATATATTTATGTTAAAATATCTTTATAAATCAAGTTTACTATAGAAGATTTTATTCTATCTAATTATATGTTTTTTTCCTATCTATCTTTTCATATTTTCTTATTTATACATATCAATTACTTTTTCTATATAAATACCTATATCAAATTTACTTATATATTATCATTTGCATAATAACTTAGCTTAAACATACAATATAATAAAATGTATACTAAGATATTCCATATTGCCATGTCGTACCAGCCCCCCCATTTATGAAAAAATTGGCTACAGTGTACTTTGACATGGTGGAGAGAGGGTTAGTTGGTCGCTACAATCCTAGTGCTCGTGAAAAGGCCATCCTTATTAGCAATCAGGCGTCGCACTCTTTGGACTTCTTGAGAACAATTCCAATTGAAGGGTTGGGGCAGCCAATGCATCCTAGGCAGTTTAGATGCGTTCTTTGCTATCGTCTAGCGATCCCTTTGTATCCTGCTGATTTTACTTGTCCCTGTTGCTCTTCTAGGATCATGGATTGCTTTGGGGATCATGCCGTGCATTGTGGTAACGATATTGGCATTAAGTTTCGTCATAATCTTGTTCGAGATGTGTTGGGTGATATTTGTACTCAAGCCGGTGTAGCTGTGCAAAAGGAGGTGCCCTTGGGATTTTTGTCTGACGAAGGCAACGACCTTAGGCCTGCGGATCTCCTTGTTTATGGTTGGGATAAAGGTAAAAATGTTTGCTTAGATGTCACTGGTGTTTCTCCCTTCACCGGTGCCGGTGTAGATGCTTTCGTTCCCGGGGCTGCTGTTGCTAAGGCTGTTACTAGAAAGAAGAACAAGTATGCTTCCAAGTGCGCTGATAATGGATACGGTTTCATCACTTTCGCTTTCTCCACCTTTGGAGAATTGGGAAGTGATGCTCTTGAATTTTTATCTAGGGTCACACGGGCTGCCCAGAGTCATGCCTCTAGTGTTAATCTCCGGTCTTTTATTTTTCATAGGCTATGTTTTACCTTGAATAAGGGTGTTAGAGCCCAATTGGTTGCTAGGCTCCCATCCAACTTTTTGTAATTGTTTTGATTAACATTATAAACAAATAGAATTAATATTTTTTTTAATATTTAACACATGTCATATATGGTATGACGGTTTAAGCTAGTAAGCCTAATACTTAAGCTAATAAGGTTGTGCACCGTGTGCTCGATTGTTGGTTTGTCAAAGTCAAAGGGCTGGACTTTTGGAATCAAAACATAAATGTAGTGCTAGCCGCCAAATGTAATAGGATCTATATGCCATTGAACTAATAAAACTTTTGGTGGATAACCAAACATAACAAAATAAACAAGCAAAAACAATGACCAAAACAAAATAACATGGTGTCAAAACAGGATCAACACAAGGCACAAAATGTGCAGCGTGTCACAAGCAAGGCAAAGAAGACATCAATTGCAAAACGTGCACAAGACAAGGTTTTGAGGAACATTCATGCATTGATTTAGCCTTGAAATATTGTTTGAATAGCCATATAGTGCTAGCCAAATGGTGGCTATTAGCTAAGATAGATATGTTTAGCCTTCAAGTGTTTGAGTAGCGGTAGGACATACATAATAAAACCATAACATGTCCAATGCCCACTCAACTTTACCTTAATTATTTCAAAACATAAATTCATCTACCCTTTAAAAGGAAACTAGATTGCCACAATCTTAAAGAACGGAAGATTAGGATATATATATATATATCTAAGCATAATAAATGTTTTAAGAGAAGAACTTGTATGTATTCGCTTGAACTATAATGCTCCTCAATGCGCCAATCGGAGCCAAAACCGTCAACAAGATCCCCACTACTATGCAGAACTGCATTAACCAAAAGAACCCATCAAGACTTTACAACTCAAAACAAGCTATAACTTTAGAAAAACCAAATGGCCATATGAAACAAGGACTTACCCAATTAATACACCAGGACAAACCGTACTTCTTAGGCTTATGTAGTGCCAACCATATGAAACATGGAAGCTGCAAATCGTAGAGCAAAGGGAGTGTTAATGATGCATGGCAAATTACAACATCTTGAACATGAAAGAATTCATGTGTGTTTCTTACATAGTATGAGGTGGGTGCGAAAGCGAAGCCGCCAAAGAAGCTCAGAAGAGATCCAAAGAATGGGAATGTTATCCCCAATGCCATGGTAATCAGTGCACAAATTAACAAGGAAGAAAAACATCTCTCAGCACAAAGACAGCAATGAGATTTAGCAATGTTCTTCATTTGAGATGTGATTGCATTTGTATCTTACAAACATAGAGGGTACGCGTGACTACACGAAGAGCTTTAGATGGCGTCAACTTCATTGTTCTTACGAGACCCGCCTCAATTATGTCAAACACCGGCATTGCGAAGACCTGTGTGCGAGAAAAGCTCCAAAAGGAAAGACAAGAATCAAAAGGAGGACATAGGTTGTTTCCAACTAGGAGGCTAAACATTTGATGAAAAGCTGATCACAACACTTAACCTGGTAACTTCCAATCACATGTATGACAACGAAGAGGTTGGCAAACGCGATAAGTGCAGGCGGCCTCTCAAGGGAAATCAGAATGTTGTCCTCCACGCTGTTTCCATAGATATAGTAGCCGACAAGGGCAACCGGGAAGTAGCAAAGAGCGACAACAAAATAAGCAACATACACTCCTTTCATCATGGGCTTCTTTGATGGCTTTTCGGGCGTGGAAGGGATCGTTGCCTGGATCTCCAACACCACATTGTGACCAGCAAAGGCGAAGGCAACGTCACCCAGCGCGCTCAGGAATCCGAAGACGCTCCCAGCAGGAGTCGAAGCCCTGCTCGTGTATTCCACTCCCGTTATCATTCCCTTGTGGATTGATGCTGTCCAAGCTATTGTAGAGTAACTGCCAAACCACACAGAGTCAAACCAAATCAATCCTACAAATGCAATATTATGCATCATTTCACACTGCTAGTATACAACATAGAAGTACCTGAGGGACATGACGGCGGCAGCTAATGAGACGGCGGAGATGGAGTTGAAGTTGGGGACATGCGAGAGCAACAAGTGAGGCGACGCGAAGATCATGATGTAGTAGGTGAGCTTGAGTTGGTGTGATGCTGGGAACAGGGTTTCAATGAACTTCTTAAGAGACTTGCCACCGGTCACCATGTACATAATGTCGACGCCGATCTGAACCAAGAGTTGCTGAGGCGCCACGATCCACCACCCTTTCTTCTCCCCGAACGCGTGCTGACCGAGCTCGTGGTATCGGTCAAACCTCTTTCCGGGCACAATCTCATGCATCTCAACCATTTGCCATAGAGTGTAGAGCGTAATCACCCATGATAGGACCATTATGGTCACTCCTGGTCCCCTGAATTTCAAATCCCACCTCATCCATTAAGTAACATAACAATGAATCTAACAAGATTTTAGCAAAAGGATGATACTCATAAGGAATCACCCCATAATCAGTCCCATGTTTGGTGTAGGAAAAATGCTCATTCTACCATACTATACATACTCTCATACCCTACTATGAACAAAGGTATATGAACAATACTTAAGTTAAAAGTCATCTTCCTCACTCGAAACCTATTTTTTATCCCAACCCGATTCCAGATTTGGTACCGAGGCCTAACGAAGCCATATGACAAGAACCCGTGAAAAAGTAAATGCCAACGGACGAACTATGAACTATTTCAAACCCCATTCAATCAAATAACATGATCTTAAGTCTTTAACACTTGAATAAAGAAGACTAATTTTACCATCCAAGTTGAGACATGGCGTAAGGAAGGCCAAGAACACCAGCCCCAACAATTGCAGTGACATTGTGGAAGGCAGAGTACCACCACTTTGCATTCCTGTTTGATGTGATCGGAAGCCATTCATTCAAAGCTCTCTCCCTTTCATCTATGGC
Organism: Polygonum maritimum; assembly: GCA_963924305.1. Lineage (NCBI taxonomy): Eukaryota > Viridiplantae > Streptophyta > Magnoliopsida > Caryophyllales > Polygonaceae > Polygonum > Polygonum maritimum. Next base: position 10,437,464 of record OZ002737.1, on the reverse strand, counting down.
TGCCCTCTTTATCTCCTCTTGTGAACTCATTTTGTGCAATCTTTATCACTCTCGAGACCAAAACAATGAACTGATAGAGCAGGGATCTTGAATGATGATTCTGGCTAATAATAACCTATCGATGAATCAATATATATAAAGTAGGATATGGTTTGTTGAGATTAGAAAAACAGAAGATAATGTAGAATTACTTGAAATTCAATTTTACTATCTTTTTTTTACTATCTTTTGTAGCGTTATTATTAGTTTTTAATTAATTTTTTTTTAATTAGGCATACCATGCCTAACGTACTTTGCCTGAAAACAGGAAATAAATCTGGCCAAACTTATACGAATCCTAACTTTCCTAATTAACAGATCTCATTTAATTTGTGTTTGTAATTACGTGATCGAAGAAGATTGATGCTTGTTAATCTGCTAAATTTGATACTCCACTATAGTAACTTTGTTTTTTTGTTGTTGAAACTGTATAGTAACTTTTTACAATAACCATGTTCCTGGAATAAAATTTCCTTAAAAGATTGGATGATTAACTGTTCAAAAAAATTTTCCTTAAAAAAAAAGAGATTGAGTAAATAATTGGTTGTAAACTTGTACGTATCGGCTTGGTTGTATAGTGTATGTGGATACGTAATGATACGCATCGTGTTATCCTTTTTTTTTTTTTGCTCGGAAACAGAGGCATGCTCCTGCGACTTTATTGAAAAAAATCAAATAATATCATTACAAAGGGCCTTCTCAGAGTCGTGTTATCCTTTTTAACGTATATGTAGTTTTCAATTAATTTTATTAATTTAGATTTATTAGTACAGAGCATTTTGCTTAGCCGAAACTAATCAAAATCACAAAACAATCGCTTTTTTGAGCCAAAACAAAACAATGGTGAGTATTCATATCCGTCCACGTTACGAACATTATTAGGTTTTTCCCTAAACGTATAAATCATATTTGAAAATTTTGATCAATCTTAACGTAATATTTTCCACACTTACCATTTGTGCTCACATTTTATTACTCCTTAAGTTAATTAATACTCCGTATGTTTGTTGTAAATAATTATACCCAAGATACGCTTATCAAAAAAAGATACGCCTATCTTTGCTAAAAAAAAAAAAGAACGCTTATCACAATATTATGTCATATTGAAGCTTTTATCATATAACGAACCTGCCATCTCAAAGTATTAATCATATTTCCGATTTTTTACCATAATTATATCTTTAACAATATTATTCCTTCCTATTTTTTATTTAAGTCATATGTAATCCATCTTACCTAAGCTCATTCTTCTCTTGAACATTTATATCATGAGATAGTAACCTACATTTTTAGACTTGGGTTTGATTTTTAGACATGGTGCAAATTATGTCTTGTGTAAGATGTGAGCATTGTGTTTTCTTGGTAGTTGAACTAATATGTATACATATTAGAGCTTCTTCGATCCAAGACTTGGGGGAAAATTCAGAAACCCTCAAATTACATGTGTTGTACGAGTATGTAGGCGGGTGAGAGTGAAGAGAGAGTTGGATATAATTAAATGTTTGGATCCGGCGTTGCACTAGGTTTGGAGATTTGATTTGAATTTGAGGGGAGCTCAGCTCAGGGTTTGGTTTTTCCTAGCAAAAGAAGAGTCTAGACACATACAACGTAACTCATGCCAACCCTCAAATGGGTATAATGTTAATAATTGCATGCCAAAAATACATATGCTATTACTTGCTACCTTTGTTGTTTATCAGTTTAAGAGTGATGAGCTAGCTGGTCTCATGCATCAAATTAATGCTAGCTCTTACCAATTTGGATAGCAGTTTCTTTTATTGCTTGAAACTTGCCTTTTCTTTTGGTATAAATGTACATCAAGTGGTCCTCATCCTTCGATTTCATGGATCCATCAGATTTAGAATCCTCACATCACATGTAACCCCTAACTCGATCTCTTGTGTTTAATTACTTGGGCCGCGCCTTAATTTTGACTACTTGTCATGCAACGTACACAGCTTATCTATCTATCTATATACAGTATTATACTAGCGGTACCCGTCGTGCCTTGCACGACTATGACTTACATCTCATAATTTGTAATTATTTTTATTATAATTAAAATATTAATAAGCGAAAATATATAATGAAAATTTTAGGGTATGAAAATGTTATTTTTTGTTTCTAGAGAAAAAAGAATATTTTTCAGATTTGTACTTACATGTACCAGATTATAGAGTATATTTTAATTATAAAACAGTTTAGTAAATAAAAATTTCACTTCTCACATAAATAGATTAAAAAACGATAATATTGTAAAGATTTAAAATGATAATTATTTTTTAAATTCGAAATTTGTAAATTACTTCTCACATAAATAGATTTAAAACATAATTAAAAAGACAATGTAATTAATATGTATCTTTTATAGAGAGAAATTGTAAAGATAGATAATATTGCTTCAAAGATGGATAATAGATGAGTAAGAAAATGATAAAATTAAAGATTAGACAATTAAGAAAATTTTAAAGGTACATAGTATGACTTTAAAGATAGATATTAGATAAGTAAGAAAACGATAAAATAAAAAATTAGATAATTAAGAAAAATATAAGATATAAAATTGTTAATAAAGTGGGGCGAAAATAAACTTTATGGCTCGAAAACGATCGAGTTTTATAATCTAATTTTAGAAAAAATCATTTAATGTACAACTATAAGAAGATAGGGAATCAATCAATCAATCAAGATATATAGGGTTTGACGATAAAAAAAAATTATGTGAAGTTTAACAACTATGTTCTTTAACATTACTATGATTAGAAAAGTGAGTCTTTACTATTAATGTAATACTTTTTCATCACTTTAATTTTTCATTTGTTTGTATTATTTGGAATCACTAATCAATATTATCTGCGATATTGATATGTTGAAATGCCTAAAAAGTTGGAGTTTTATTTTGGTTAATTGGATTTCTCAAAAATAATTTTATGTTGTAAAGTATTTTAAAAAATATTTGGGGATGATAATTTATTGTTCAATAGATATTTTACAAAAAGCAAATATTCAAAATAGGAAAGAAAGAGGACGTAATCAACTAAATAACAATATTAATGGATATGGTTAGCTCAACTTCAAAATTTAAAGTAGTACTACGTAACTATCACCCCCAACTTCAAAATTCAAAATCAAATAAAATAAAATCAAAGCAAAACGTAACTACGTAGCTCAACTTCAAAATTCAAAATTCAACTTCAAAATTCAAAGTAGTACTACGTAACTAATTTTTTTGGGAAATCAAATCAAATCAAAACTGATTGTAGCTTAGATATGGAATATCCAAATTGATTAAAAACACGGAATCAAACAAAAGTTTTGTTCCTAAAAAAAAAAAAAAAGTTTTGTTGCTAAATTTTGACCATAAAAAATATTTGATTTAATTAGAGTTAGGTCATATAGTGAAGGAATCACAACAAAATAACATATATTCACATTACATATATTATGATTTTAAAATGCAGATTTTATTATAATTAAATATAAATTTTGTATTTAAAAATATTGATATTAGGTCAATCTTCCCAAATAAATCATACATATTTATTCTAACCTAATATGATATCAAATTGTCTAGTATTCATCATAAAGATCTCACAATTTATGGAAACTAATCTTCATCACTACACTATTTTTTTAATTTCGAAATGTAATTTTTATAGAAAATAAATAAGATTTGGTATTAAAATGGTAAGATATATTTTTAGAAAATTAGACAAATATGACATGGATTTAAAAAAAAAATCATGAATATGATGTGTACAAATCTATATGACATGGCTTAATTAGTAAATAAAAATTATATGATGTGGCTTAATAATACGATGACACGTGGCAAAATCCTCGGTGGCGTAATGTGGGATCGACATGTGGAAAAAGCTGACGTGGCACAACGTGGTGGCTCCAATCCTTAAAAATATTTGATTTAATTAGAGTTAGGTCATATAGTGAAGGAATCACAACAAAATAACATATATTCACATTACATATATTATGATTTTAAAATGCAGATTTTATTATAATTAAATATAAATTTTGTATTTAAAAATATTGATATTAGGTCAATCTTCCCAAATAAATCATACATATTTATTCTAACCTAATATGATATCAAATTGTCTAGTATTTATCATAAAGATCTCACAATTTATGGAAACTAATCTTCATCACTACACTATTTTTTTAATTTCGAAATGTAATTTTTATAGAAAATAAATAAGATTTGGTATTAAAATGGTAAGATATATTTTTAGAAAATTAGACAAATATGACATGGATTTTAAAAAAAAATCATGAATATGATGTGTACAAATCTATATGACATGGCTTAATTAGTAAATAAAAATTATATGATGTGGCTTAATAATACGATGACACGTGGCAAAATCCTCGGTGGCGTAATGTGGGATCGACATGTGGAAAAAGCTGACGTGGCACAACGTGGTGGCTCCAATCCTTACGGCTTTTATATATATAGATATGAATCAACTTAATTGATCGACCCGGCCCATTAATAATTGGTAGCATTGAACCCGGCCCATGAATCAACTTTACGTAATTAACCGACCCGGCCCATTACTAATTTTTGCTCAACGAAATGACGATGCATTCCAATCAGACCAACTGCCAACTTTAAAGTTATTTAAACCAGCGGTCAGTTATATTATAAATAAATTTTACGGAAATTTCACCCGGTAACCCTGTGGTTAAGGCAATTTCACATGGTACCCAGCTATTTATACTATTTCGCAAGGTAACCCTGTGGTTCTGGTAAATTTTGCCAAGTAACCCTGCCATTACTTTATAATTTAAAATGTTAAATTTTTTAAATTTTGTTTCTTTCTTTTTTGAGAAAAATTGTATTATTTTTAAAATTCATATTTGTTAGTAAATGTTTTTTTTTTCTTACTAGGTAGTAGGTAGTGCTACTAATTACAAGCTAATGAGTGATGAAATAAAAAATCATCAAATTCAGAATCGTATACATACTCTCATTGTATGTGATATAGAGCTTTTTCTAACTCAAACTTGTTCAACTTGATAAAAACTATTCCGACCTCAAATTTCATGGGTTCTTTTCCAAAAATTATTCATTAGCTAGATATAAATTTAATTTTAATATATTCTAAATGTTAATTTTTATCTTAACTTAAGCTTGGTTTTTTAAACATTGAAACATATAATCCTACAAAAGAAAGTTTTATATTTTTAAAAGTAAGCACAAGAACTAATTAACCCAAATCCACCAATTGTCACAATTAACAAGAATTTTAAATTGTTAATTTTTAATCAAATTTACAACTTTAATGGTAAAATAACAATAAGGTTACTTGGCAAAATTTACCAAAATTACAGGGTTACCTCGCGAAATAGTATAAATGGTTGGGTACCACGTGAAATTGCCTTAACTACAGGGTTACCAGGCGAAATTTCCGTAAATTTTATGTATAAAAATTTTAAATTTTTTGTTCTATTAAACATAATTTAATCATATTAAATTATTTTACATATAATTCAATTTAGTGTATTATTGAATTATTTTTTTAAAACACATTTCTATTGAATTATTTTGTTTTAACAACCTTTCTTGTATTTAACTGTACTTTAAGTTTAGGTTAATTGAAAAAAGACAGTAAGTTGAAGGACAATTGCAAGAGTTTATTGAAATTTCAACAATCACTTTCTTTTATCGTATAGTTTGTATAAAAACATATAAATATTAGTTGTTATTTTTTCCTTGTCTATATGCCTATTTATTGATTTATATATGTATAAATTTATGTTTAAAATAATATTTTAGTAGATCTGTGTTATAATCTACCAGTTGGAGTAATAAGTAAGAAAAATGACTCAAAATAATCCCAAGTATCAACTTTCAACCAAAAATAATCTCAAGTGTGAAAAATCATCACTAGCGATCCGAACTATCATGAAATTAACCAAAAACGATCTGAAACCTTTTTTCGACGAGTTTTCTGGTGGAATCAATGATAATGGGATAAAAAAATTTGGCATAACAACTTAATATTTTACACTTGGTTGAAATCTTTTCGATATCGTCATATCATCGATTCCATCGGAAAACTTGTCGAAAAATGATTCCAAATTGTTTTTGATTAATATTGTGATAGTTCGGATCGTTGGTGATGATTTTCAAACTTGAGATTATTTTTGGTTGAAAGTTGATACTTGAGATTATTTTGAGTCATTTTTCCTAAAAGTAAATTTAATTGATCTTTGATATTGAAAGTGAACAACAAATATTGGTGCTTTTCTACAATTTTGTAATATTATAATATAAAAACAATATTTAAATATCTTTATACAATTAAAATGATGCACCAATTGTAATTTGGATTAACGATTAATATTATATATATATGTATATATATTCAAGGGAAAGTGAAAATGATCTAAATTTTCAACGTGAAAAATAATATTTGAATACATTTGCATTAGAACCTAGCCTACCAATAATTCAGGTTTGATATGTGCATAATTTCGAAGTTTTTAACCATTAAGGCTTCGTTTCATACTTTTTTTTTTGAAGCGGGTTCGACTAGATGGAGTGGAATCGACCAAAAAAGTGCACCCTTGTACCTCCAATGGGGTTGGCTTTCTACTAGTGTCTTGCTCGTCGTTCCGCTCTCCGCTACCTACAGTGTCGAGCGAACCCTAAATTACATATAAATTTATAAATTAGTTTTTTATAATATGTATATATAAAAATTTGTGACTAGATGCATAATATTGATTACTTCTTTATTCTCGTTATTTTTCTATATATAGTTTATGTTGTTATACAAAAATCGTTTTCTTTATTATGTAATACCACTATTAAGATAAATGTGTCATAATAGCATTTAAAACAAAAAAGATCTACCATATTCAACTTAAAAATAAATGATATCACTAAAGTATAGAGCATTTTAATATGAGGGATCAATTGTTTTTATCAAAATAATTCTTTTTTTATCTCTCGTCCCGTTCAAGCAGTCATAGCCGAAACTGGGCAGAACTAAGACAAAGCTCTCATGAACAAACTGTTGATAGCACATGAGCTCGAAAAAAGATGGATGAATTGCTCTCGACTTGCGTGGCAAATGTTCAACAAAATGCTAGCTAGAGACTCGAGTACTAATTGCTCTACTAATAAAATTCAATAATCCCTACTTTAAAAAATTGCAGAATTATTAAAATAGAAGACTGCAATTCACTATAGACGCTCAAGAGTAGAACTTGTAGGTATGTGCTTGCAATATGATGTTCCTCAATGCCCCAATTGGTGCTAAGACATTCAGCAAGAGGCCCAAAACTATGCAAATCTGCATTCACCAAAAAGACCACATAAGAAAATTTTACCCGGCAAAAAAATGACAAAAAATCGTGGTACCAAACGAGGACTTACCCAATTAATGAACCATGACAAACTGTACCTCCTTGGTTTACGCAGTGCTAGCCATATAAAACATGGAAGCTGCAGACCATGGATTAAAACAGAGTTAATGAGACATAACAAATTGCAATGATTTCAGTTTAAACATGATTTGATGAGTTTGTGTTTCTTACGTAGTATGAGTTGGGTGGAAAGGCGAAACCGCCGATGAAGCTCAAGAGAGACCCAAAGAATGGGAATGTTATGCCGACAAACATTGTAGCCACTGCACAAACAAGCAAGAAAGTTAGTTTTTTTAACCTTATTACAAGTATTTCTATCTGGTCACAATTAGTGAGGTAATCTTACAAACATAGACTGTGCGTGTGATTGCACGAAGAGGTTTGGATGGCGAGAAGTTCATGGTTCGGACAAGACCCGCCTCAAGTGTATCAAACACCGGCATTGCAAACACCTGCAAGAAGAGGTTCAACATGATCGGTAGCAATTCTACTAAGGAGCTAAAACTGTAGAGCAAATGAATGAGAGGACACTTAACCTGGTAACTTCCAATCACATGAATCACAACCATGAGGTTTGCAAATGCAACGAGTATAGGAGGCCTCTCAAGGGAGATCAGAATGTTGTCCTCCACACTGTTTCCAAAGATATAGTAGCCGATAAAGGCGACCGGAAAGTAGCAAAGGGCCACAATCACGTAAGCAACGACACAACCTTTCCACATAGGCTTCTTTGATGGCTTTTCGGGTGTGGAAGGGATCGTTGCCTGGATCTCCAACACCACCGTGTGACCAGCAAAGGCAAAGGCAACGTCACCTAGTGCGCCAAGGAATCCAAAGACGCTGCCAGCTGGTGTTGAAGCCCTGCTCGTGTAGGCCACGCCTGCTAGCACTCCCTTGTGGAGTGATGCTGCCCAAGCTATTGTAGAGTAACTGCCAAATAACAAATCATCATCAACTTCATCAGTCACATAATCGAGCATTACTTACACTAAACGAAATCTAGCATAGCCTAACTTAACCCACAAAATATAGGAAATAACTCATAGTATGTTGGAGTACTTGACAAGTTGAAGATCAATCCATATACTTTGACTTGACAGTAGGTTTGAATCATTTTTCAAAAGTGGTAATTTGATCTTTAAGATCACATAAGTTTCACTCCGGAATAAAATAAATAAGTTGTTAAAGTACTAGGCTTGAAACAATGATGTACATCATAAGTTCTTAAAGTATTAAAGTTCTCTTATACAATGTGCAACCTCACATTAGAGCTAAACCAAACCGTTAGGCCAAGAGTGAACCCTGATCAAATCAAATAGCCAATGACACAATTTACAAACAGAGGAGTCCTAATATGTAATAACATAGTAAACACTTCTTGAAAGTACATACCTGAGGGACATGATGGCGGCGGCTAATGAGATGCCGGAGATGGAGTTGAAGTTGGGGATGTGGGAGAGAGCCAAGTGGGGCGACGCGAAGACCATGATGTAGTAGGTGAGCTTGAGGTGGTGCGCGGCCGGGAAGAGAGTCTCAATGAACTTCTTGAGACACTTGCCACCGGTGACCATGTACACAACGTCGGAACCAACTTGAACCAAGAGCTGCTGAGGCGCCACGATCCACCACCCTTTTTTCTCCCCGAACGCATGCTGACCGAGCTCGTGGTACCGGTCAAACCTCTTCCCGGGGACCATCTCGTGCATCTCCACCATTTGCCATAGAGTGTAAAGAGTGATCACCCATGATAGGACCATTACGGCTATCCCTGGTCCCCTGAATTTCAAATTTATATCTCACCACATAAGATCATAGATAGTAAATCAATAACAACTTTACAAGAACGAATTGGTAATGTTCCAACAATACTAATAATGTTCTATTGTATCATCTTAAACCTAAAGTCTCTAACAATGTATATATTCTTCACAAGACATGCTGAAGTTAATTGAAGCAATTATGTATATAAACAAAATTTAATCAAACTAACCATCCAAGTTGTGACATGGCATAAGGAAGACCAAGAACACCAGCACCCACCATGGCCGTGACATTGTGGAAGGCAGAATACCACCACTTTGCATTCCTGTTTGATGTCACCGGAAGCCATGCATTCAAGGCCTTGTCTCTTTCTTCTGCTGCTGCTTTCCTTTGCTCTGCTTCATCCATCTTCAATGATGTTTGTGCTTTAGATACAAGGCCGGCCTAAGTGTTGATTTCCGGGAGGAGGGTAAACACTGACTCAACAACGGTTTGTCAGAAATAGATGGGAAGCAAATAAGTTGCTGATATTTACTATATCTTTGAAACCCAAATAAATAAGCTGTTATTCCGTTGAGAAAATCAAACCTTGTAACACACTATTATTTCTATCTAATTTTACCAATTAAAGATTTTCTTTTTTTGGTTGAAACCAATTACAAATTTTATTTGTGGTACAGAATCATAACTTGATAAATTATTCTCGGTTATCGGTATATGGAAAGAATAATTATTTGATTATGTAAATTTGCTTAAGCTGAAAAAGATAACCGATTCATAAATATCTTTGATTGATAGTTCTCTATCTTTTTTCAACCAAAAAAAAAATATTGTGGTTACACTACATTGCCACGTATGTAACTCGTCTGTATTTTTATACCGATAGATCATTAAGCAAATCATATGTATATTACGTTGAACTATCTTAACCCATACTACGACTATATGTCTTAATTATTAAAATTATTTTTAAATAATTTATAATATGGAAATTATACATATTTACTATTTGTTCATATAAAATACAGTCTAATTATTTTATACTATTATTATATTTAATTCGATTTAACTTATTTTGGGCATATAAATATTTGATTTGTCATATAAAAACATAGCTATCCTAGTCAATGAATAGTAGGTAATTTCGTGCTATATACACGATGAAGTTTGCCATTGAAATACCTATTACATTTACAAATAAATAAAATTTTCAAAAGTAGAATAATTTGATGAATACAAAGAAACAAATTGGCAAATCAAATAAACCGTTTCTTTGAATGACATATAAGACGTAGCTTTACAAAGAAGACATAATAGGCACCTTCATACACAATGGAAGTATAAGTAGGGTTCTTGTAATATGAATTTACCTTATAGATATTAAGTACGGGTCGAATATGGAGTAATTCTATACTTCTTTTTTCTTCTTTTCGGTGATTTTCAACTTACAATTGATTCATGTGTTAATATTTATAGAGTTTTTAGGATAAATCTATATTGAATAGATAGATATTAGTATTTGGATAGTTTATAAATATAAGATAGATTATTTTGATAGATTACGGATATAAATATTATTTTGATATACTATTGTTTAAATAGTTTATGAATTTATGATATATTTTGATAAGTTATGGATAAAGATATATATAATTAATTTATAATTAATTTAGTATGAAGTGGGATCAGAATTGACGTGAAGATTCAAAATTCTCGATTTTAATACATAGTCAAGATTCGTTAATCTTGCCTCAATAAAATTCCTGTGCGAGTAAAGTCTAGAGGGGTTCAATCTATTCCTCAACAGACAGCAAAACGTCTTCGTTAACTAACTACATCAATATACTACCAGAAATTTTTGGCAAGCTTTTTAATGTCTACTGAAACAACAGGATTTTTACGTGTAAAATCTTCCATCCATCTCTACAAGTTTGTTTTGTAACTACTCAGCCTAAGAACTACACATTTATGGAGTCAAACTATATACAAAAATGGGGTTCCTCAACGATTAAATCACAAGAGAACCGGACCCTTTAAGCCTTCACACATTAGGATGCTGCATGATGAGATCATACTTCTCAGCTTCCATCGCTCAATGAGTAACTTTTCACTGCTTGTAGTTGCCAAGTAAGCATCCACGTCTGCAACCGTTGATCGCCTCGGCACGGCTTTTGCAAGTGCACGGCTCCAGCTTCCTCTGCTGCTCTTGGGGTCCTCCTATGTAAAGGAGATCAACTTATAAGAGATGCAATAAAAGTTTGCAAAGCCTTTGACAACAAGAGCACACCACACAGAAAGTAATGAAAACAATAAGTTTACCTCATGCAGAATAGTGTCTGCAGATCCAGGGATTTGTGTTTTATCCTTGACTTGTGGAGTGTCATCGTTCCTCGTCTCCCACAACAACCAAGGGAAAACGACCCCGTCCATCTCTACTGGCAAGGAACCAGTTCTTGGAGGAGCTATATACCTTTCTACTTCCCCAATATGCATAAAAGTGTCTCTTGGTCTCATTGGAACTCCAAATGCCGAGCTCGTATCACTCCTTTCACCATCGAAAGATGACATATCTGTATTGTCTTCTACGCTTGAGATGAAGTCTTCGATTATTTTCTCTGCGTCCTCTTTCAGCTGGCTGGAAAACCTTTGTTTGTCACTGCTTCTCTGGTCATGCTATTTGTTTGAAACAATTGGCAATAGTATAGACAAATAAAGTTAGCAAATTTGGTAAATGACGAGGATTGTGGGATGAAGGGAATGCAATGTAGAGTTTCACAAGACCTGCTCAAGACCCGTCCTAATCCCTTCAACAGCATTACTATGTTTATTCTGCACAGCTTCAAGTTGATCATTCCTAACACTACTTCTGACAAAAAGCTCTGACTGTAGTAGCTAAGACAAAGAGTAATAATCAGTTGCATTGAAGTGCAATAAAAACACTGCAAATTTATTTCCCTTCCCTTGGAGCCAGGGGGCTAATTAGTGTAGATTACCTTCTTACTTGGATAGGTGGACTGTAAATTCTCAAAACCATCACTTCCATACCAAGCATCCCAAGCTTCGTCGTCAGTTAGTGCCGAAGAGTTGCTCTGTGACTGAGTTCCAACAACGTATTCTTAGTTGACAATAACGAGAAACTACAAAGCGTAATGCTTGACATTGAGACCACAACTCAAACTACCAATAGTCATAGAACACAATAACGACAACGAAAAAGGAGCACATACTGAGCAGCTATCGTGTAGCTTCAAGAAATCCGTCTGGCTTAAACACCTATGTAATCCTTCGTTTTGAGGTGGAGAAACTTGCTTGTGCAATGTGGCATTTTGTTTGTTTCCAGTGTTAGAGGTTTTGGCACCTCCATGGCAAGTATGCTTCTCAGAACTACCACACTGTAATTTCAACAAGGGAAGGAAACTGATGACTAAGATCTTTCTAGGACTAAAATTGCACTGCTGAATCTAGAAATACAATTTTGTACTAACGGTTGAAAACAGATATCAGCCTTGAATGCTTAATTTAGCATACACAAACTCAAATCTTCCAACTAAAAAAATGAAGCACTCTTATACAGAGCAGCAAAAATATATTTCATCATCCCAAATTGGCAGCATCAAGCTAAGACACACCACAGAACCCTAGAATGAACCTCACACACAAAACGCCCCTCAAAGGATGACCAGGTTAATGCATTTCACAAGAAGCTAATCAAGATCATAATTGGAGCATGAAAAAAGCTTCAATCAGAACCAGCAATTAATGCTCAGCAAGCAAAGAAATTGCCATTTCCAAATCCGCATCCCAATCAATGCATAAATCAAATCAAACAGTAATATTCAGTCACCTCCGAATCACTCGCTCGGAATCGCACCACCGAAAGAGAGCGTCTCCGTCCACCGGCGCCAATCCGACCACCGTCGCCGGAGCTTCCACCGCTAATCGGAGTCTTTCCGAAGCCGCTCTGCCTGGACACCGACCTACCCCTCCTCTGCGCCGCCGCCGTCTCAGACGAGAAAATCTCGGAGCTCCTCCCTCTCTCGCCGGAAGAGAACAGTTGGATCGCCAGATCGTCGAGGCTGATGTCCGGAAATCCCGCTCCTCTGACGGTGTTGACGAACCTCCTCCTGCTAGAAGGCAAGGGCGTGTTCCTCTCATAGTCAAGCAATTCCGACGGCAGGCGGTGCGAGAAGCGGCTGACGCTCCTGGTCCGACGCCGTCCGCCGGAGGAGGTGGAGGAGGTCGTGGTGTCCTCGGCGCCGCCGATTGAGCTCCGTCTGGTTGTGGATTTGAATGCCGATGTCGCCATTATCGGATATCAGTTAGGATACTAGGGATTCATTCACGGAGATACAAGGATTGAAAGAGGTCATCAGGAAGCGGTGAGATTAGGTGTCCATGTGACAATGGAGATTGATGAATGATGAAGGTGGTTGGCGGATTGAACCAAAATGAAACGCTCGTCCTGGTACGTATTATTGAATTCAAATCAATTTATTTCTTTTTTCTTTTCTTTTTTATAATAAGGAAAGCGATTTGATGTACCAGACATGCTCAGTACATCGAGAGGCCGAAACAATCGGCAGTCGGTCAAATCGACGAGCGAAAACAAACAAAAAAAAACACAACCAAGCATGGCAAAAATTTAACAAACGATCAAAAGCCGAGTAGCGATGCTTGAGCCAAGCATTGAAGAAACAGTATTATCACTACACAGGAAGAAACGGGTCGATCTCTATCAATGGAGTGCACAAAGTGCCACCACGACGTTGCCCCCACCTAGATGAGGGATCTTCGTGAACCAGCTCGACCACGACCTCGACTAGACACGACTCGATCCCAACTCGAACCAACTCTTGAGCGCGCAAAGAAATTTCTGAACCAGAGATAGCATGGGTAAGTTAGGAGGTTAATCTATAACTAATTGAAGGCTTGTACCATGTACGGATAATGACCATTTTAACCATACTTATATAAATTATATGAGGATTATTTTAATAACTTAAAGAGATAAATTATGTAAGATGTGTGTAAAAGATCATTTTTCATCCTCATATTTCTAACGTGTACATTAATATAAGTTATATGGGATTGTGTAAAAGATAATTTTCGATGAGATCTTAATTTTGATAACATCTTAATTAGTTAACAATTTTTCATCCTTGGTCAGAAATTGATCTTTTGATACAAAAAAATATGCATAGAGATTTTAACTTACATTATTTTCCATTTTGATATCTGATCTAATTATAGTACGCAATCCTATTAACTTTTAGTTAATAACTTTAATTATTTTTGTTAATAATTATTTAAAAAATATTATTTTACTCAACTTAGATTACATAGCGTAAATAACATTTTTTTATCCAACATTGATGAAGTGACGCAATTTTTAACAAAGATATAGATTCCGCTTTATACCGTATTATAATAGATTAAAAATTGTTTTAAAAAAGATAGGTTTTCAAGAGTTTTTCTTCCCGAAAAAACGCAAACTCCATTAAACTTGTAGAATTGTATTTTCCTAGGAATAACAAAAAACTCCATTTAACTTGGTAGTATTGTACTCCCTCCGTTTCACAATAAGTGTCGTTTTAGCTCTTAACATAGTTTTTAAGAAAAGCAACCATTCACTTTAAAACTTACAACTTTTTCTTCATCTTACCACTCATTACATTTTTTTGGCCAATGAATGAACAACTTTAGTCAACAAATACACATTCCAATAAAAATTATCGTTATTCACCCCTAATAAATCACTTTGAAAACCTAAAACGACACATATTATGAAACAAATTTTAAGTGCTAAAACGACACTTATTTTGAAACGGAGGGAGTATATTCTACTTTAGATTACGTGGGGAGTTGTCCAATAGCCTAAAGTTTTAGGGCACTCCCAACGGGGGATTATTGATCAATATCAAGCAGAGATCATCAAAAGTGGGGTTGATATTCACGTGGATCGAGACAACAAAGATCGAATTTCGATCCCAGGAAAGAGAAAGACCAAGCTGAAAAAGGAGAAGAAAGAAGCGGCATTTGGCAGCTTTGAAATGGGAAAAAAAGGAAAGTCAGTGCCACGTGGCAAAAACACAAAGACCCATTTTTTACAAAATACCCATTCTTTTAAGTTTTAACCCAAGAAAATTTACATCAAAATTAACTACTCCCTCCGTTTCACAATAAGTGTCGTTTTAGCTCTTAACACAGTTTTTAAGAAAAGCAATCATTCACTTTAAAACTTACAACTTTTACTTAATCTTACCACTCATTACATTTTTTTAGCCAATGTATGAACAACTTTAGTCAACAAATACACATTCCAATAAAAATTATCATCATTCACCCCTATTAAATCACTTTGAAAACCTAAAACGACACATATTATGAAACAAATTTTAAGTACTAAAACGACACTTATTATGAAACGGAGGGAATATTTTATTTCATATTTCTAACATATAAATTTACTATTTGAGGGTATATATGTAATTGTAATTTGAGAAAAAATAGGTATTTGAAAATGACAAAAGTTAAAAAGTTGGGCTCACTAGGCTCATGGTTGGGGTGAAAAAATATATAGAAAATCATAAATAAGATGAATGAAAAAATAATAATAAAATAATAGGATTTTGGGGCTCACGAGGCTCATGGTCGGTAATGGCCATGAGCCTCATGAGCCAAAGGTTGCAGAGAGTAGGTAGAGTACCTCTACTGCACGTTTACACATGGGTAAAATTTGTTTTCTTTGTGTTTTTTTTTTTTTCATTTTTTACACAAAAAAGCAACTTTTCCCAATAGGACTTGCATGTTTAATAATTTTGGATCTGCATTTAAGATTAAAGCAAGGGCCTCTCTCGATCAGAGAGGCATAAATCAATTATTTCTGACCAAATTGATATTGACCCTTTTTTAAAATATTTTTTCTAATTAATTTACAAATTTTCTGCCATATATACGTGATTCGTTATCCTCTCATTTTCTATCTCCCCTTCGCAGTTCGCACACTCAACAGAAATTCCGATTCGCTCTCTATCGGTTTATCGATCGTGAAATTGTATCTACATCTGTGGTTGTTCTGGATCCAATTAACCGATCAATCAACAGATCGGGGATAATGTCACAAGAAGTGGAATTCGACGTCATCGTGGTCGGCGCCGGAATCATGGGGAGTTCCACCGCCTACAACACCGCTCGCCGGAATCTGAAAACCCTACTAATCGACCAATTCGACTTCCTCCACCACCGAGGCTCCTCCCATGGCGAGTCCCGAGGCCTCCGTGCCACCTATCCAGATCCCTACTACACCTCCATGGTCCTCGAATCCGCCCGCCTCTGGGAGGAAGCCCAATCGGAGATCGGATTCCGAGTCTACTTTCCGACGGCTCAGCTCGACATGGGCCCCGCCGCCGATCCCTCGCTCTCCGCCGCCGTCTCCAACTCCCGCTCCTCCGGCCTCCGGCCCCGCATCCTCACTCCCGATCAGCTCGCCGGAGAGTTCTCCGGCAAGATCGCTCTCCCGGAGGGCTGGATCGGTCTGCTCACCGACCACGGCGGCGTTATCAAGCCGACGAAGGCCGTTTCGATGTTCCAATCGCTCGCGCTCCGAAACGGCGCCGTTTTGAGGGATAATTTGGAGGTGGAGAAGATCGAGAAACGGGGGAACGGAGGCGTCGAGGTGGTTACCCGAAACGGCGTCGTTTTCCGTGGGAGGAAGTGCGTTGTGACAGCTGGCGCGTGGATGAGGGGACTTGTGAAGGCCGTTGCGGGGGTGGAAATCCCGATTCAGCCCCTCGAGACTGCGGTCACCTACTGGCGGATCAAGGAGGGTCACGAAGGGGATTTCGCACTCGAATCCGGGTTCCCGACGTTCTCCAGCTACGGGTACCCGCATTTGTACGGGACGCCTTCGTTGGAGTACCCGGGCTTGATCAAAGTGGGTGTCCATGGAGGGAGGGAGTGTGAGCCGGGTGCCCGGACGTGGGCCACAGTTTCCGGGTCGGAGGAGGCAATAGGGGAGTGGCTTCGGGAGACGTTTGTGGGTCGGGTTGAGAGTGATCGGCCCGTGATGGTCCAGTCGTGCTTGTACTCGATGACCCCGGACGAGGATTTCGTGATCGATTTCCTCGGTGGGGGATTCGTGGAGGATGTGGTGGTTGCGGGCGGGTTTTCGGGGCACGGGTTCAAGATGGGCCCGTTGGTTGGTAGGATTGTAGCGGATATGGTGACCAAGGGAAGCGTGGATGGCGTGGAGATGAAGCATTTTGAGTTGGGTAGGTTTAGGAATAATGGCAAGGGTAACGCTAAGGAATCTAGAGAGGAAGTTTAGGTTTTTGTTTGTATGATGCTCACAAGTTATGATTGAACTCAACTTACATGTTTGGTAGTGGAACTAGGCTGTTGTTCGTTCGTAGCATGTCCATGTAATGCGCTTGTGTACTTCCTATTGTCATGTAGCCTATTTAGTAGGCAGTTTTCTCTCGTAGTTATGCATTCTCAATCATCCTTAATATCCCTTAAGTTAAGAGGAAAGGAAAATTGCTAAAAAAAAAAAGAGGAAAGGAAAAGAAACATAACTGCTATTCATCACACTTAAATTTCCATCTTCTTCACACTTTTCCAATCTTCTTACTATAATACCCTTAAAACTAATTTTGGAAAAGTTAAACAAAATCTAAGAACTATCTTAAATTACGAGAATACTCTTAAGCAAAATTTATATACTACATCCATCGAGATATTTACTTTACAAACATTGAACCCATCAAATACTTTTCCTACCTTAAATAATATTTTTAATAAACAAATATTTAATCTTATTATATAAAATTAATATAGAACTATATAATGATTTTTTCTCCTTTTTAAATATTCTAATCTATAAAATGGTTTTTTCTCCTATTATAAAACTTTAATAAGTTTAAAATAAATGGTAAAATGATTTTGTAATAATAAAAGTGTGTGATCTATATCATCTCCAAAAAAATTATTTTTATATATACAAAAGTATATAAAGTTTATTTTTATTTTTTATTCTTATATAGTACGATAAGTTTTGATTTTTTTTATAAATGATTTCGTAATAATAAATGGTAAAAAAATATTAAAAGAAATGAAAGATTAGAATAAGGGATAAATAGATTGAGATTGGTTGCTTTTTCCTTTTAAAACCGATTGAGATTTATTAAGGTAGTGAATCCAACAAAATGTCTGAATACATAAGGCTTTTAATTTTATTGATTTATCTTTAAGAAAGGTTGTTAAGGTAATTTAGTAGTGTGATCTATATTATCTCCCAAAAGAAATGGCCACTTTGTAATTTTGAGTACAATTAAGCGAAACTACAAACTAATATACTGTATCAAGTAATGATATGATTGATCGATAGCCAATACAATCATTTAATGTAATTTACTTTAAGACATCAAAAAATATCCGTTCTTGCTCAAAAAAAAATATGTATCCGTTCAATATTTTTTTTGCAGATAAATCATACGTAGATTAGAGATTTCCTAATATATTCGACCAAAAAAAAAAAGATTTCCTAACATACGCACCGTCTACATAATTGGGAGTATCAATTACTCCGTATAATTTAGATTCGGTTCTAAGTATAATCGAAGTTAATTAGATATCGTTAACTAATTACTACAATATTTTTTTTCTTAATTGACTTACTAAAGATACTTTCCCGAAGTTCAAACGACTTTCATGAGGCCGAGAGGAGATATATCGTTAGATATAAGTTGGATTAGGTTCTAACTTCTAAGTATAATCGAAATTAATTAGATATATATCGTGAACTAATTACTACTACGATTTTGTTTTTGTTAATTGACGTACAAGACTCCAAAATCAGAAGCATATATGGAAACTTACCTTATATAAAACCAGGCATATCTTTATTCCTTGTCTTACCCGTCAAGTAAATTAATCTCGTCCCCCCCTATATAAGTCACACAGCCTTCAATATATTGATCATCGTAAGCCTTCTGAAACCCAAATCACATCATTGGTTTCTTGTTTGTGTGGATCTGTCTTTGCAAACCTCTTTCTCCTACAAACCCTACCTACAAGGCTACAATACATACATGGATCCATCAAGCGTAGTGCACTTGCCAGAAGATGTGATCCAAGAGATCCTCTCAAAACTCCCCACCAAACCCATCCTCAAATTCAAGTCCACCTCTAAGACCTGGCTCTCCCTCCTGGAATCCCCTTCCTTCATCAAATCCCACGCTCAGTATCACCGTCAGAACCACGACGATGAGCGCGAGAGGAGTCGGCTCTTGTTCTCCGATCCCATGACGACCGACGAATGTTCCAACACGGTCTACGGCCTCTCGCCCTCCTCTGCCCAACAGACGACCCCGGTGTTTGATCTTGGACCCCTTCCCGAGACGCTCTGTCACGTCCAAGGCACCCTGCTGGCTAAGCCTACTCTCTCCGTGCTCGGTCCCTTGAGCAACGGGATCTTCTGCATCATGGCTGGAGGGTTCTATCGGACAAGGCCCTCCGACGACACCGACAACCAGAGTGGAAGGCTGCATGGCTTTTGCAACGCCGAGCTCTGCAATCCCGCCACAAGGGAGTTCAAGCGTCTTGCCCCTCTCACCTGGGACGCCAAATACACGGCCCTCACTCAGCATTTCAATGGTTTTGGTAGCGTCCTTGATCACAAGTCTAACTCCGTGGTTGACTATAAGATGGTTGCTATAGCCCAGATCCAATCCCCTGCCTCCACTACATGCCCCTATGATGCTCGCGTATACAGCCTAAGAAGTGCTCGCTGGATTGGTCTAGTCCACGACTCTCACAAGTTCGAGTTCCCAAGAATCACTCAGGGCTCGTCCTTCTTGCAACCCGCATTCATGAACGGGTCGTGCCACTGGATGGCTCAGGTGCCTAGCCATGAGGGCCCGGACAAGCATGCCGTCTTGCAGTTTGACATAGCGAATGAGGTTTTCGGGTTAGTAGAAGGTCCGCCCCACGAGTATAGTGTCATTTATGGACGTCCGAGCTCTTGGAGACTCAAGAGTGGCGTTTTCGTGCTCGATGATCGTCTTGCTGCGGTTGTCGTAGCACATGAGATGAAAAGTCCTCGAGTGAGTATCGATGTGTGGGTGATGATGGAATACGGAGTCGGGAAATCTTGGACCAAGATTCATTCGTGTGGGATCGAAACCAGAGGCAACTTCCATAGATTTATGGGATTGTCTTTCTCCAAGACTACATGCAAGGATGCTTATGGTATGAGTACCATTGAGAGGATGTTCTTCCTACGTGATGCTCCGTTGAAGTTGATCTCTTGTGGGCGTTTGAGCTATGAAGAACTTTGCGCTTTCGACTTGTCGAAGGCTTGCTGGAATACTCTTGGACTTTCAAGCTATGTGGAGACACTCGAGCCCGTCGCCGTCCAACTCTAGGGCACATAATTTGATTTGTCTTACGTTATAGCTAGACTTATTCTGTTGATTGTAATTTTACGTACATTTTGACACAATTGATCGAGACTTAATGATTTTTTTATAGACTTATATATAGTTGATTGTAATTTTACCTTACGTAAATCGAAATTAATCTTTGAGATTCTCCATATTATTAAAATTAAAGTTGATAAGGCGAAAATAAAAAGGAACAACAACAACAAAAACAAATCCATGGTTGGCCAAAACGTGTGATCCAAGAGATCCTGTCGAAGCTGCCAATAAAATCCATCATCTGATTCAAGTCGACCTGCAAAACCTGGAACTCCCTCCCTCATTCACTCTCCTTCCTTCATCTAATTGGTCTTCCGTTCAAGTTTATTCATGTCGTTAGTTTTCAATTGTAATATCCTAGCAAACATTACGTACCTTTTTTTTATGGTCGAAACAAACATTGCGTACCTAATGAATGGCCCTTTGAAGAGAATGAATGAAACCTCTTGGAAGTACATAGATTAAGAACTCAAGTATCCTTCAAATTCAAAACTCCGTTCTTTGATATGAAAATTAACATATGTTGGAATAATTTTCCAACAATCTAAAAAGCTCAATCAAAAGAAATGTTTGAGATCCTCGATATCAAAATTAAGTCGAAATAAAAGGAAATATAAACCAAAAGAAAAAGGGTCACAATTCACCACTCACAATTCACAAATCGTCATTAGTGAGCGCGGCCAACCTTAAGCACCCACTAAAGAAGCCCTCAACAGTTAACACACGCACACACGACGGCGCATAGCCTACAACACCCAACTCCGCCTCTCCCTCTCTCTAGAGAGCAGAATCCGAGAAGCCATGGCTAAGTCAAGGTGTGAAGTGGAGAGAGTGTTCATAGGAGCAGGCTGCAATAGAATCGTCCACAACGTCTCATGGGGAGCTTCTGGGCTCGTCGCCTTCGGTGCCCACAACGCCGTCGCCATTTTCGACCCCAAGGTCCATTTTTTCTTTCACCCCTCTTCTCTTCAATCGATTTCGCTATTTTGCCCTATTTCCGCTTTGCCCATGTCCAAATTTGTCAAAAATTGTAAAACTTTATTCTGATTCCGGGTTTTTCTAGTATGCAGACATCACAGATTTTGACTACCCTCTCTGGCCACAAGGGTTCTGTCAACTGCACCCATTGGATACCCACCTCTAAGTTTGCATTCCAAGGTGCACTTTTTTCCGTTTGTCTTTGCTTGCACTTTTTTTTCAGTTGGTAAAGATTTGGTGGATTTGTGTTGTCTGACTTGATTGAACAATCGGATTCTTTAGGGTGGGAATGACTTTTACCACATTAGTGAGCAGCTGAAGTTGTAATCTGTAGCATTGGAACTAAATTTTAACATGCTCATCACTGCCTAATACTTAGATGGAAAGAGTCCTGGTCAAGTGGTCATTTTAGTGGTTAAGGCTTTATTTCAGTATTTAGCATGGGGCCTTTGAATATTCAACACTGTTAATTGGTGCCTTTAATGTGCACCATTTGTGTTGCATGACTAGGAACTCTCTGTTTCCAAAAGAGCTCCTTGATTTGGACACAAATCTTCTCTCCTTTCTTCTTTACACCTTCTTGTAGCAAAATGCCTATTGTATGGAACATGTTATCATACTTGTATATAATGTATGTGAATCTACTGTTTTCTGCAATTGGAATAAAACCGGGTGACAATTATATGAACTAATCAGCTAAAACCCCCTGGTTATGTTTAGTCTAAATAAGATTGAATCCCTATCAAATCAGAAAAACTAGCTTTATACCAATCTTAGTCCTCTTTTTGATATATTTTTGTGAACAGAGAGGTCATTACATTTATGTGAACCTCAACTACAACCGACTCGTGTATATAAACTTCTCTCTTGCTCTTATTCTGAATTATATTGTTTACCTCCAGCCAAGGATTTAAATCAGCACTACTTGTTATCCGGAGATACTGATGGCGCAATTATCTTGTGGGAATACTCTCTCATGGATAGGAAGGTATTGAGCTTGTTCATCTCTGTTTTGTATCTCTTATTGTTCTAGATTAAGCTTATTCCTTATTGTCCTAGGTGAAGCTTATTTCTTATAAGTCATTAATCTATCTTGGACTTTGTAATCAGCTGGGAAGGTATAGTCTTAAATGAATACCTAATGAAATTTCTTATGTTTCTTGATAGTGGAGGTATGTACTAAATGTACCTGAATCACATAAGAAAGGCGTCACCTGTATTACTGCAATAATGGTCTCTCCAAGTGAAGCAATATTTGCTTCTACTTCCTCTGATGGCACTGTTGGTATCTGGGAATTAATTCTTCCTTCCACTCATGGAAGTAAGTTAGTCTTTTACTGCCATTTACTTCCATTCAGTGATTTGAATAACAATTTATTCTCAATGTTTGTTGCCACTTACAGTTTTGCTATTGTTGCATTGCGCAAAGGATTGACCAATCATGTATTGATTTTCTGAATGTCCTGTCCATGCAAAATTAAGTAGTTAATACCCTGTGCATCCATTAGTAGAATCTCAATGCAGTATTGGAGGTGCTTTTGGATAATGTTTTGATAGCCTTTCTCTTAGAAAATGAAGAAACTTATTCTACTAGTAATGTCTAAAGGGTCATTGAATCTGAGCTCAATTTGCAAATCATGAAAGAAACCTTTTTTTTTTTTTTTTGCATTGATATTTGTTCTAAAGATTTTCTTTCTTCTACTTTCATTCCCGCTCCTTACAAAAAAAAAGTAACTTTGCTAGCTTGCATGTTTTTTCCTCTTACATCGTGTATTAATTTTGTTTGTTTCTTTGTTTCAGATGAATGTAAGCTATCATGCCTCGATTCCCTCTCAGTGGGTAAAAAACCTATGGTGGCACTCTCATTAGCTGAGTTGCCTGATAACGCTACTGGTCATTTAATCCTTGCAATGGGAGGTTTGGACAACAAAATACATCTTTATTGTGGTGAAAGGGCTGGAAAGGTAGGCAATTTAGAAATTTGATAATTTTCCATCTCTTTTTTATCATGTACGTAAAAACCACTGCTTATCAACTAATGATAGTCATGCTTGCTTGGATCAGTTTGTTCATGCTTGTGATCTGAAAGGGCATTCAGATTGGATTAGAAGTTTGGACTTCTCACTGCCTATACATGTAGATGGCAAAGCCAACACTTTACTGCTTGTGAGTTCCTCTCAGGACAAAGGCATACGCATATGGAAAATGGTCTTGCGTGATTCCCTAGATATCTCTGAAGGGAAAAGGTTGGCAACCTTGGCATCATATATTGAAGGTCCTGTACTCGTTGCTGGGTCATCCTCATATCAGATATCTTTGGAATCTCTTCTCATTGGACATGAGGATTGGGTATATTCTGTGGAATGGCATCCCCCTTTGTTCTCATTGGCCGAAGGAACAGGTTATTCTCAACCGTTGAGCCTTTTATCTGCATCTATGGACAAAACTATGATGATCTGGCAACCTGAGAAGACCAGTGGCATCTGGATGAATGTTGTCACAGTTGGAGAATTAAGCCATTGTGCGTTGGGATTCTATGGAGGGCATTGGAGCCCAGATGGGCACTCTATTCTTGCTCATGGATATGGTGGATCTTTTCATCTTTGGAGAAACATTGGTCTTGACTGTGACAATTGGCAGCCACAGAATGTTCCTTCTGGGCACCATGCTGTTGTATCAGATATTGAGTGGGCTGTATCAGGCAAATACCTACTGTCTGTCAGTCATGACCAGGTTGGCTTTCTTCATTTCTATTGGTACTCGTTATTGCTAATCTTTATTCCCTCTGAAGCAAAATGAATAAATTATATGTTCATTGCTGTTTGCTGTAAGGCTAGAGAAACAATTCTCAGAGAACCTTTTCATGTTTTGACATAATAAGATCATTTGAATTTACAATTTGCAGACTAGTCGAATTTTTGCTCCGTGGAGGAATGGAGAGTCTCTAACAGATGGAGTCTCTTGGCATGAAATTGCTCGCCCTCAAGTTCACGGACATGATATAAATTGTGTTGCAATCATTCAAGGAAAAGGAAACCATCGTTTTGTTTGTGGGGCCGAGGAGAAAGTTGCAAGAGTGTTTGAAGCTCCTTTGTCTTTTCTGAAGACACTGAATTGTGCCAATTCACTAGATGGTGATATCCAAGAAGACCTTCAAGCAGATGTTCAGATTTTGGGTGCAAATATGTCTGCTCTTGGGTTATCACAGAAGCCCATATATTTACATGGTATATATACATCAGACTCTTAAAGGGGAAAAAATTGATTTTGTGGATGATACAGACAAAATTGATGTTGGCTGTACAATACCATCATGCAAGAGACCATCTTTCTCTTTCCTGTGGTTGATATCTTTCTCTTGGTTGCAGCTTCACGTGAGACAAATCTTGACAGAAATGGTGGTGAAGCTGGTGATACTCTTGAAACCGTTCCAGATGCTGTACCGGTTACTTTGACTGAGCCTCCTATTGAAGAACAAATAGCATGGCACACACTGTGGCCCGAATCTCACAAACTTTACGGTCATGGAAATGAGTTGTTCACTCTTTGCTCTGACCATGAGGGCAAGCTTGTGGCTTCATCATGTAAGGTAAATCATACTGACTGCATGTTTCCTAGTGTGCTATATGATTAAGTGTTTATGGCATTGTATAAAGGGTGCATGTGATTATACTTGATAATGCACTATAAGGCAATTGCTCTTTGTACTGGGCAACTGTATTATATTTGCTCACCTTAAGATTTGTATCTCTTGCAGGCCCAAACATCAGCAGTAGCTGAAATATGGTTATGGCAGGTTGGTTCATGGAGGGCAGTTGGTCGCCTTCAGTCTCATAACCTAACTGTGACACAGATGGAATTCTCCCATGATGACAGCTTGCTTTTGGCGGTCTCTAAGGATCGTCAATTCTCTGTCTTCTCCATCAAAAGAACAGGTAATTTTTTGAATCTCCTAACATCTCCTTGTTTGAATCTTTGATGAGAAATTCTGTTGTCAGAAGCTTTATTTCTCACATCTGAAACCTGGTCCCACTTAGGCACGGACGAATTCAGCTCCGAGTTACTAGCAAGACAAGAAGCCCACAAGCGAATCATATGGACATGTTCATGGAACCCATTCGCCCACGAATTTGCAACCGGGTCAAGGGACAAAACCGTAAAAGTATGGGCTGTAGAGAAGAATGGATCATCTGTCAGGAACGTCTTAACTCTCCCACAATTCTCCAGCAGCGTCACCGCCTTATCTTGGCTGGGCCTGGACCCTCGCACCCAAAATGGTCTCCTTGCAGTTGGAATGGAAAGCGGGCTGATCGAGCTGTGGACCCTAAAGAGGCCTAATGAGGGTTACACCGTAGGCCCTAATCTGACCGCTTCCTTAGTATCAAAGCTTGACCCTTTCATGTGCCACGCCTCCACGGTTCAGCGTCTGGCATGGAGAAACAGGGAGAAGAGTGAAGCTTGCGATAGCGTGCAACTCGCATCGTGTGGGGCTGATCATTGTGTGAGGGTTTTCCAAGTGAAGCTGAGCTGAAACTCTTCAAGCCGGTCATTGGATTCTTCATACATTATATGGCTGTAAACTGAGTGAGGAGGAATGGTGGAACACTGTAACGTACTAATGTGTATAATTTAAAGTGACAGTCTTTTCTCAGTAGGATTTGAAACCCACATGAGAGTTCATTAGCAGCAGATTTTGGCCCTCAGAAGTAAAACCTCTTTGTTATTTTGTGTTAGCAGAATTCTTGTTCCTTTGCTGATTGAAATTGCTTTTAATGGGTTGGAATGATGCTTTTCATTTTTGCTGAAAAACAAATAAATCAAGATTTAAAATATTAATTTTGGTGCAAACTACTGTAATTTTTTCTAACAAAAAAAACTACTGTAATTTTTTCTAATAAAAAAAACTACTGTAATTTTTTCTAATTAAAAAAAACTACTGTACTTTGTTTGGTGTGTGAAAGAAATTATGTAATTTTCAATTAGGGCTCAAGAGTGTTCGTTAATATCTTCCCGCTGTCCGTTGGGTATAAAAAAGGGCTCATCGGCCGCCGACTTCCGAAAGGGGAAAAGAAACGTTTCTCCCCCTTCCCGCTACCTAGGGTTTTATCTAGGGTTCATCTCATTCTCTATCCATTGTTCTCTCTCAATCTCTGCCCTAGCAAAGCCATGAAGACGCCGGACTCAATGAAGGCGTCTGGCCGGTCGGCGGAGAAGCAAAGCCTGCCGATATTACAGTCGAAGATGAAGATCGATCCCGGGGGCTACCACGACGAGCTTCTGTTGATTAAGGAGCAATTCAACTCCTCTCTCGACTTGTTCCAGCAACAAGCCGCCTTGAACTTCAATTCTCTTAGCGGGATCGGCACTGACCCTACGGTGGCCAAGGATCTCGCCGATAGGGCCATGTTCCTGGCTCACATGAGGCCGTTCTACCCCAAGGATCTCTCCGAGTTCCCCACCAAGCTCGCCGAGTTGCTTAGGAGTTCCGCCAGGACGCTGCCGTCTTTTCTGAGGTGCCAGATTGTTCAGGCGCTTATACTTCTGATGAACCGCAAGGTAATTGTGGAAAAAAGTGTTGTTCTTGAATGTTGGAAGCTCAGTTTACTGGGGATGATCTTGAAATTGAATTGCTGGGTTCTATTGGTAACATGTATGTGGATAGTCTAGAATTCTAGGGTTCTGGAATGTTTAATCATTATCTCTGGTTAGTCATTGGATTTACTAGTTGTTATAATGATCCTTGTTTCTGTTGCTGAATGTGATTGTAAACGTCAGTTTCCAACATAGTATCCCTAAACATGTGCATTTTGTCTTGATAATGCTTGTTTTGGTGTTCCATCTGTGCAATTGATAATTTAATTATGTGATTTTTTTACTTATCTTCTGATTCAAAATTGTTCAATAGGCAGTGGATTTGGAGGATGTGCTATCATTGTTTATGGAGCTTCAGACGTTGGGAGACAAAACATTGAGAAAATTAGCATTTTCTCATGTGACATACTACAAGAAACCGTTTCTTTGAAGGACACACAATAGACACCTTCATACTACAAGAAAATTGGCAAATTCATAGTTTTATAATATGCGATCAAAATCGGCAAATCAATGTGACATACTAC
Organism: Polygonum maritimum; assembly: GCA_963924305.1. NCBI lineage: Eukaryota > Viridiplantae > Streptophyta > Magnoliopsida > Caryophyllales > Polygonaceae > Polygonum > Polygonum maritimum. The sequence continues at coordinate 10,409,695 of OZ002737.1, read as the reverse complement.
AAGAAACCGTTTCTTTGAAGGACATATAAGACGTTGTTCTAAAAAGAAGACATAATAGACACCTTCATACATAATGGAAATTTAGGTAGAGTTCTTGTAATATGAAATTACCTTCTAGATATTAAGTACGGGTCCAATATGGAGTACTTGTATACTTGTTTTTTTCTCTTCTCTTGTGTGACTTTCAACTTACAATTTATTCATGTGTTAATATTTATAGACTTATGATAAATCTAGATTGAATAGATAGATATTATTTGGATAGTTTATAAATATAAGATGTATTATCTTGATATGTTATGGATATAAATTATTATTTTGATAGATTAATATATGATAATTAGATGAAAACATCTTTCTAGGATAAATCTGGATGGTATAGATAGATATTATTTGGATAGTTTATGTATTAATATTTGTTTTACTAAATTATGGATGAAAATATTATTTTGATATATTAATATATGGTAATTAGACAAAAGTATATGAAAATTTTTAATTATAAAATTTATAAAAATATATATAATTGGGTCAAAATTAACATGAAGGTTCAAAGTTCTTGATTTTAATATATAGTAAAGATTTGTTAATCTTGCCTCAATAAAATTCTTGTACGAGTAAAGCCTATAGGGGTTCAATCTACCACAGACAGCAAAACGTCTTCGTTAACTACCTACATGCCTACATCACAATACTATCCAGAATTTTTTGGCAAGCTTTTTAATGTCTACGAAACAACAGGATTTTTACGTGTAAAATCTTCCATCCATCTCTACAAGTTTGTTTTTTGACTACTCAACCTAGAAACTACACATTTATGGAGACAAACTATGTACAAAAATGGGGTTCCTCAACGATTAAATCACAAGAGAACCGGACCCTTTAAGCCTTCACACATTAGGATGCTGCCTGATGAGATCATACTTCTCAGCTTCCATCGCTCAATGAGTAACTCTTCACTGCTTGCAGTTGCCAAGTAAGCATCCACGTCAGCCATCGTTGATCGCCTCGGCACGGCTTTTGCAAGTGCACGGCTCCAGCTTCGTCTGCTGCTCTTGGACTCCTCCTATGTATAGGACATCAAATTATAAGAGATGCAATAAAAGTTTACAAAGCCTTTGACAACAAGAGCAAACCACATAGAAAGTAATGAAACAATAAGTTCACCTCATGCAGAGTAGTGTCTGAAACAGCAGGGATTTGTATTTTATCCTTGATTTGTGGAGTGTCATCGTTCCTCGTCTCCCACGACAACCAAGGGAAAACGACCCCGTCCATCTCTAATGGCAAGGAACCAGTTCTTGGAGGAGTGTTATACCTTTCTAGTTCCCCAAAATGCATAAAACTGTCTCTTGGTCTCACTGAAACTCCAAATGCCGAGCTCGTATCACTCCTTTCACCATCGAAAGATGACATATCTGTATTGTCTTCTACGCTTGAGATGAACTCCTCGATTATTTTCTCTGCGTCCTCTTTCAGCTGGCCAGAAGTCCTCTGTTTGTCACTGCTTCTCTGGTCATGCTATTTGTTTGAAACAATTGACAATAGTATAGACCAATAAAGTTAGCAAATATGGTAAAGGATGAGGATTGTGAGATGAAGGGGATGCAATGTAGAGTTTCACAAGACCTGCTCAAGACCCGTCCTAATCTCTTCACCAGCATTTCTATGTTTGTTTTGCACAGCTTCAAGTTGATCATTGCTAGCACTACTTCTGACAAAAATCTCGGACTGTAGTAGCTATGACAAAGAGTAATAGTTAGTTGCATTGAAGTGCAATTAAAACACGGCAAACAGTAAGTTTATTTCCATTCCCTTGGAGCCAGGGAGCTGTGTAGTGTAGATTACCTTCTTAGTTGGATAGGTGGACTGTAAACTCTCAAAACCATCACTTCCATAACAAGCATCCCAAGCTTCATCATCAGTTAGTGCAGAAGAGTTGCTCTGCGACTGAGATTTCCAACAATGTATTCTTAGTTGACAATACCAAGAACCTAGAAAGCCTAATGCTTGACATTAAGACCACAATTCAAACTACCAATAGTCATAGAACACAATAACCACAACGAAAAAGGAGCACATACTGAGCAGCTATCGTGTAGCTTCAAGAAATCTGTCTGGCTTAAACACCTTTGTAATCCTCCGTTTTGAGGTGGAGAAACTTGCTTGTGCAATGTGGCATTTTGTCTGTTTCCAGTGTTAGAGGTTTTAACACCTTCATGGCAAGTATGCTTCTCAGAACTATCACACTGTAATTTCAACAAGGGAAGGAAGTCTAAAATTGCACAGCTGATTCTAGACATACAATCTTGTACAAACGGTTGAAAACAGATATCAGCCTTGAATTCTTGATTTAGCATTCACAAACTCAAATCTTCCCAACTAAACAATGAAGCTTTCTTATACACAACAGCAAAATTATATTTCATCATCTCAAATTGGCAACATCAAGCTAAGACACCACTGAACCCTAGAATGAACCTCACACACAAAATGCCCCTTCAAACGATACACACAGCAATCAATGCTCAGCAATTTAAGAAAAATGACATTTCCAAATCTGCATCACAATCAAAGCATAAATCAAATCAAACAGTAAAATTCAGTCACCTCCGACTCACTCGCGCGGAATCGCACCGCCGAAAGAGACCGTCTCCGTCTACCGGCGTCAATCCGACAACCGTCGCCGGAGCTTCCTCCGCCAATCGCACTCTTTCCGAAGCTACTCTGCCTAGACACCGACCTCCCCCTCCTCTGCGCCGCCGCCGTCTCAGACGAGCAAATCTCGGAGCTCCTCCCTCGCTCGCCGGAAGAGAACAATTGGATCGCCAGATCGTCGAGGCTGATCTCGGGAAATCCCGCTCCTCTGACGGTGTTGACGAACCTCCTCCTGGTAGAAGGCAAGGGCGTGTTGCTCTCATAGTCAAGCAATTCCGACGGCAGACGGTGCGAGAAGCGGCTGACGCTCCTCGTCCGACGCCGTCCGCCGGAGGAGGAGGAGCTCGTGGTGTCCTTTTCGCCGCCGATTGAGCTCCATCTGGTTGTGGATTTGAATGCCGATGTCGCCATTATCGGAGATCAGTTAGGATACAGGATTCTAGGGATTCATTGTCATGGGGAAGCGGTGAGATTAGGTGTGCGTGTGACATTGGCCATTGATGAAGGTGGTTGGCGTATTGAACCAAACGAAACGCTCGCCGTATTATTATTGAATTCAAATCAATTTATGTTTGACCAAATTGATATTGACTTTTTTTAAAAAAATATTTTTTCCTAATTAATTCTACAAATTCTCTGCCCTACGATACGAGATTTCTTATCCTCTCATTGTCTCTCTCCCCTTCGCTCACTCAACAGCTTCCAAACCCTATCGATCGTGAAATGGCACAAGAGGAGTTCGACGTCATCGTGGTCGGCGCCGGAATAATGGGGAGTTCGACCGCCTACAACACCGCTCGCCGGAATCTGAAAACCCTACTCATCGACCAATTCGACTTCCTCCACCACCGAGGCTCCTCCCATGGCGAGTCCCGAGGCCTCCGCGCCACCTATCCAGATCCCTACTACGCTTCCATGGTCCTCGAATCCGCCCGCCTCTGGGAGGAAGCCCAATCGGAGATCGGTTTCCGAGTCTACTTTCCGACGGCTCAGCTCGACATGGGCCCCGCCGCCGATCCCTCGTTCTCCGCCGCCATCTCCAACTCCCACTCCTCCGGCCTCCGACCTCGCATCCTCACTCCCGATCAGCTCGCCGGAGAGTTCTCCGGCAAGATCGCTCTCCCGGAGGGCTGGATCGGTCTGCTCACCGACCACGGAGGCGTTATCAAGCCGACGAAGGCCGTTTCGATGTTCCAATCGCTCGCGCTCCGAAACGGCGCCGTTTTGAGGGATAATTTGGCGGTGGAGAAGATCGAGAAACGGGGGAGCGGCGGCGTCGAGGTGGTGACCCGAAACGGCGTCGTTTTCCGTGGGAGGAAGTGTGTGGTGACAGCTGGCGCGTGGATGAGGGGCCTTGTGAAGGAAATTGCGAGGGTGGAAATCCCGATTCAGCCCCTCGAGACCGCGGTCACGTACTGGCGGATCAAGGAGGGGCATGAAGGGGATTTCACGCTCGAATCCGGGTTCCCGACGTTCTCCAGCTACGGGTACCCGCATTTGTATGGGACGCCTTCGTTGGAGTACCCGGGCTTGATCAAAGTGGGTGTCCATGGAGGGAGGGAGTGTGAGCCGGGTGCCCGGACGTGGGCCACGGCTTCCGGGTCGGAGGAGGCTATAGGGGAGTGGCTCCGGGAGACGTTTGCGGGTCGGGTTGAGAGTGATCGGCCCGTGATGGTCCACTCGTGCTTGTACTCGATGACCCCGGACGAGGATTTCGTGATTGATTTTCTCGGTGGGGGGTTCGGGGAGGATGTGGTGGTGGCGGGCGGGTTTTCGGGGCACGGGTTCAAGATGGGCCCGTTGGTTGGGAGGATTGTGGCGGATATGGTTACCGAGGGGAGTGTGGATGGCGTGGAGTTGGGTAGGTTTAGGAATAATGGTGAGGGTAATGTTAAGGAATTTAGAGAGAAAGTTTAGGACTTTATTTGTATGATGCTCACAAGTTGCAATTGAAAAATAAAACAACCATTCTTGAAGTGGTTTAGAAAATAATCATGCACTACATATTATGTGATGAACATTTTCATATTGTGGATCTGGGAAAAAATGGCCATACTGGAAAAGCAAAACTTCATGTGATTACAAGCACTGCACATTAATGACAAGCATCTCAAGTATATTTTAGATGACATGTTCTACAAACTCATTGAATGACCAGTTTTGAATTCAGAGGAAGTCCTCAATCGCAGCACACAGTTGTAGGCATACAGACGATTCAGCATTGGGTACCTAGAAGATCATGTATCAATCACAATGGCGTCAATACATGGGAAAAACCATTATACTTGTGTTACAAAGTTATTATGTTCACAGAGATTCTCAAACTCACATATCCTGGGGAAGTGTAGAGTCATCAGTATTTGAATTCAACAACAATGTGCCTCCACTCTGAATGCTAAGGAGCTTCAGCGATGCCAGATCTGTATATTCATTGGTCACAGTGAATATGTCCATGCAAACACTAGCTTGAACAGCTACAGCAGCCTGTGAAACATATATCCATGATCAACACTGGGAAGCAACAGCTATAAAACTCATGAAGTAGGAAAGTAAATAACACAGAATAGAAAAATATAATCACCAAATCTTTATAGAAAGGTGTCTGCTCTGGAAGTAAAGCAAGATCTGCATCCTCGCATATTGCTCTCCATACCGCCTAGTATCCAGCTCCCCAGGTCCATAATCAGTAGCACCAGACAAGAAAGCAAAGACCCTAGCTGAACTGGAAAATGAAAAGGCCTAATGAGATGACCAGAGCAGAAGAGGAACTGGAATTATACTGGAGCCAAAAACGACAACAAAGGCATAACATCTTCCAGCTCGAGAGATAGAGTTCCATCTGAATCTGGTGGGATAAATACATGTTTTACAACTGGAATAGGTCCTTGAATGTCATACAAACCTAATTTGTGGCTAAACGTTGCAAGGCCAAAGAGTGATCCAGGGGGAAGAGCTGTAAATGCATGTTTTATCATTGATCAGTCAGCATATTTTTACATGGTAAGGAAAAAGCATTAGAAAATTGTTATCCAATTAATGAAACCAATAACCTTCTAAAGCTGCTAATAACCCGCTCTTAGTCAGTTCCAGAAACTCTTCTGAAGCTGCTGCAAATGAAGCATTGTAGTCAAACGGTGAAAAATACAAATAAATATACATGAAGTGTTCTATGGGAGCAAACACACCCTAAAACCTCCTGTTAATAATTCCCATATCAGAATCAGAGCAATTTAGCAACACCACTAGTCCATGATGAACATGTACCAATTTAGTTCATGAATCATATATTCTGTGGACGGGATATGTACTGCATCTGACATTTGCACAGGATATTTCAATCCTACTAAGACTAAAGCGTTATAAGTTAAGTTCAAAACCCTCACCGATATATTCAATCATTTGGAAAACAAGTAAAAACAATAAAAAGTATGCATGGTCAATCACACAGCCAACTACAACCCTATAGTATCTCATCGTTGGACCTTCAGTCACCAATTTTCAAAATCAGTCAGTAACCACACTAATGATTTATCCTTCCATATTTCCTCTGTTGCATAACTATTACACATTATTATTATTCTGAGATGCCAAAAAATGAGATTATCAAAAAAAAAAAAAAAAGCAGCCAGACTATAGACTATAGTTTTGAAGTTCAACGATGCAAGACAATAAATATTGTAAATAAGTGGTGCAAAATTCTTATCTGTAAGCCAGTAAATGAACAAAGAAATCCAATAGGAAGGCCCCTTAGATTGCTTTCCATCACAATGAGATCAGGAAATGCCTTCACTACTTGCAATCAGTCACTGAACAAAAGACCATTAAGGTAAAGGAAAAGACTTACATGAGGATCAACTGCTGCTACATAGACAGGACAAGCCTGCATTACTTCTTCCTCACATCCGTCCACTAATATAGTGTGAAAACAGTGATCAATTAGAAGATACCAGCAAAATGCTACAAGACAATACTTGCAGTAGTTATTAACCAAGGCCACAATATCTGCAATTTATACTTCCATATTAAGAATTTCAGAGGTTAGGTCACTGTTTTTACATCCTCATTTCTGCAAAGGGTTTAGGGCAGTGTCAAATGTGCACTGGAACGTTGTAAATTATCAATTATATACACACTCTTAACAAATTGCAAGAACGATGATTTTGCACATATATCTTCAATTGCTTCTAGGTTCTAGCCGTTGAAAACTAATAGGATGGTGTTTGGCAGAATACAGTATGTCAGCATACAACTCCAATTAAAAGTAGGAAAGGAGAAACTAACAGAGATCACATGCCATTGTAACAATTAGCCTTAGGAAATTGGAATACAAATTAAGCAGTACCAATTTCATAACAGCTTGGAAGAATCAACAATTATCGCTTGTCCTGGGTATTGGAACTAGAATCTGAAACAAAAACTCGAAAGAGAAATTGAACTTACAGGGCATTTCAAGATTAACAATCCATATGGTAACAATTAACCAATGGTGCAGATTCCATTTAGAATGTTGACACGATCTGAGCACAATGAAAGTTGGACTTTATCGAGGCTCTACATACACGATAGCAACAATATCCACCTGTCCACATATTCAAGTGAATATAATAACCGGCACTGGATTTATTCTTGTATAGCTTCAGCCTCGGGGAATATAGTTCATCAAAATAAAAATGGTAGAGTAAAGGTCAATACAACAAGTATATCATGTTTCTTTTGACCAAAAAAAAGTATATCATGTTTCTTATGTAACCCTGCCATACAATGGATCTACCATCTAAAGAAATGACTCAACCTGTTTGTATCTTCTCCTACTGTCACCTGGAAAGCAATATGATTGTTTTTTAGAAACGACCTCTAAGTTTATATACAGAACCCCACAGATATTATACCGTGAAGCCAGTAACCTTTGGATGAAAGTGGTGTCTCCAACTAAAGTTGAGTGGCTCCTAAGCAGCAGGAAATATATTCTATAGTGAAAACATCAAAAAAGCTACTGATGGTCTAAAGATACTAGGTTCTTTTTTTGGTCCATATTAAGGATATTCTTTTTACTCACACTATATCACCTTGAGAACATATGGGAAGGCAAATGAGAGATACCTTGCGTGGATCAATGGTCAGAAAAATGACTGTAGTTACTAGTTAGTGCCTCAAAGGTAAACAAGAATACAGAATCAATAAAAACAATATTACTGTCTCACCTTGAAGATTTAGTATCCTCTTTTTTCTTCTCATTTTCCAGAAACGAGGTTCCTCTGTCTGCAGCTTTACCATCATTTGGCACTGATCTAGCACCCAAGTTATCTTTCATTTGAGTCACTGTAGCATTACAATCCTCCCTGTAAAAAAAAAAAGTGTAATGTTTAGTCAGTGAATCTACTTTGTATTTTAAGTAATTGGGCTCCACGAAATTAGATATAAGACCAGCTAGGCTAGCAAGACATGTAAAATATCTTTCGTGACCAATTTTGTTGATATAGCTCTATTACATAGCACTTTTATCAAACTTGCTTCTGCTTCCTGCAATTTGAGGACTGTGACTAGCTATAATAAATACTGTAAGATCATCTTTCATTGAGATTGAAACACTTTGCTGCTCAAAAGTTATCATGATAATAAGATAATTCACTACCTTGCACCAGAAGGACTTCGATGGATGGAAGATGTTGCATTTCTGTTGAATGAGGCGAGATTTGATCTAGGCAACAGTTCAGTAGATGCAGGTATTCTATCTTTCGTTATTGGCTTCAAGTTGAACCTGTACCGGCTGTACGCATCCAAACATTACTTATTCAGTTGGAATATCTTTAACGAATCCAAACAAAGCAAGATATTACAGCAGGTCTGTAAAATCTACTATAAACTAATGTTAAACAAAAACATAAGTATACAATCAATTATTCCGAAAAGCTGAGACATGATATGAATTTAACTCATGAAACATTGAGCAGAGAATAGCAACTAAGATATACTTGGAACAAATACAGTATAACATTACTATTGATCATTCAGAGATATAGATATGCAGACTTAATTCAATATCAGTAAATCCAAATAATCCAGGTATATTATTGCGGCAACAATGACCCTTGTAAAACTCGGTGTACCACTTCTGTATTTGGGTAAGACAACCATTTAAAGAAAGAAGTATTAATTTATACAATAATCAGAGCAGCAGAAAGTGAAGCTAGAAGGCTTTATAGATCTTACAGTTTACCAACGTCGAAATCCTTTCTCTTCCCCTTAACTGGTTCGAATTTGAAATCCATTGAGCCATCATCTGATTCTGCACCAATGCTCGTGTTCCAGGATCCAAGAAACTTCTTTGAGATGTCATCATCTGTTTAGAGTGCAGCAAAAACACTGTAATTGACAAGTATCCAGCAAAAATAGGCCTAACTTAGCAACTTTTATCTATTAGAAATCATAAACGGAAAATCTACATCCCTTCGTCAATTGCAGTTTAGTAAATTCAGCGATTCCCTCTAAATGAACAATAAACTACTCCTCAGGGATACCTAGTACTGAGATTTTCTCTTTTGCCTTGCTTGACGAAGCAGTTCAATTACCTGATTCCGCCATTGATCTGAAACTTGGATTATTTCTTGAGAAATTACAACGACGATCTCCTCGATTGACATAAAAACACTAACAAAGTAACAAAGCATTCAATTGCGAACGACACTTTCAAAACGATCAAATTTGGATCTCCTAAATCTGTAATAATTGCAGACAGGAAGAACGAGAGGAAAACCTAAAGATACTTACCCGAAGTTCAAACGACTATGACGAGGCCGAGAAGATATGTCGCCGCCGATGAAGAATTCTTACTACTCGGCAAACTTCCGAGTCCGGAATCTCGATCTCTCTGGTTCTAGGGTTTCGCCTTTTACACCGACCGACCTCAGATCCGTGTGATATTTATACATTCCAGGATCGAGTGAACAAACTGGGAGAGGGGAAGAAGAAATTTCAGAGAAGATAATGCGTTTTCTTGTGTTTACTCTCTTGTATATATAGTGCAGATTGCAGAGTCGGTTTCTCCTATTTTAGCTAAGCGTAGCCGTTACGCAAACAGTCTAGAGCCAATAGGAAAGCTTACATATGTCACGTCATCATAAGGTGGACTTGTTGACTCCCACCGACAAACTTTATACACTCTTTTTTTTTTTTTTTAATTACATGCAACATACTTTATGATATTCAAATCAGTTGATGAACATGGGCCGGTTTATAGAAAGGCCCGTGACCGGCCCAGTTAGCTAGTTGAACTTTTGGTCATTCACCAAGGGCTTAATGCACTCAATTTCACTTCTAAAGGGTTTTTTTGTTCTAATGTGTGTCAATTTAATTTTGTTTTTGAGTAATAAACTTAGAATACTTTTTGATAATATTTGAGAATAGCTATTGAAAAATGATGTTATTTGTTTAAGTTGATGGGTTTTGTGGTTTAGAATTAAAATTAGATTGGTGCTCGCATCACGCCACGAAATATAAGTCGGGTTTTATGCACAAGTATGTTGAATCTCACTCACAATAATAGCATTGTTCAAGTATTTTAATTGATTTTCAAAATAAATTGCTAAATAAAAAAAAAACAGAGATAGACTGACTTATTATGGTCAAAATAGTTCAAAATAAGAATAATATCAATGGCGTAAGTTTGTTTTTGTTCATGGACATATTGATAAAAAATAATTTATATGTTTTGCTAATTAAATTGATTGTTAGCATATCATGGATATTAAAAAACTCATGTTAATATTTATGATAGAAAATGTTAAACCTAAGTCGCATGCTTTTAAATAAAATTTATAGAAAATTATTTGTAATTTTGAGCACAACCAAAATTACAAACTCAACTCTCAAGTAATGATGTGATTGATCGATAGCCGATATAATCATTTAACGATATTTTTATAAGATAAAAAAAAATCCGTTTAATATTTTATTTGAATTCAGTTGTTTTTTTTTCCAAATAAATCGTATATAGATTAAGATTTTCTAATATACGCATCATCAACATATATAATAGGGAGCATCAATTATAAGGTGGATTAGGTTCTAAGTATAATCAAAATTAATTAGATATCGTTAACTTCTATTTTTGTTGAAATTAGATATCGTTAACTAATTACTACTACGATTTTGTTTTTGTTAATTGGCGTACAAGTTACAAGACTCCAAGATCAGAAGCATATATAGAAACTTACCTTATATAAAACAAAGCATATCTTTATTCCCTAGCTTACCCGTCAAGTAAATTATTAATCTCGTCCCCCTATATAAGTCACACAGCCTTCAATTGATCATCATAAACCTTCTCAAACACAAATCACGTCATTGGTTTCTTGTTGTCTCGATCTCTCGTTGCAAATCTCTTTCTCCTACAAACCCTACAATACAATATATTGCATGGATCCATCAAGCGTAGTGCACTTGCCAGAAGATGTGATCCAAGAGATCCTCTCAAAACTCCCCACCAAACCCATCCTCAAATTCAAGTCTGTTGCAAATTGATCAAGCTGCACAACTAGTCGTTTGAGTCGTGTGTTACAGAGTCAAAGAAGTCAGCACTGCAGCTGAATTTGTCTTAGTTGATTACCTTTATTTTAGGAGTTTGTTGAGTCAATTAAGCTAGCTATTTATTCTGATTAATTAGTAGCATTATTTGGGTTTGTTTGCCACGTTTCTAGGTGACTTTGTTAGTGGAATACGTGAGCAGCTTAGTTTGTTATTTTCAACATTCTTGTATTGGCTACTTAAGCCACGTTTTTACATTCAATCAAAGTAAGTTGCAGTCAAATATTTTCTCTCTTTTTCCAACATTTTGGTATCAGAGCTTGAGAGTTTATCCTTGGGTTTGGGTGTGTTTTTCGTGTGCAGTAGTGAACACAAAAGTGAGTTGGGGTACCATTCATCATGCAGACTAATGGGAATGGGAACGGGAACTCATTGAATCAGTTGCCAATCTTCAAAGGTGTGAATTATCACTTTTGGAGTTTGAAGATGAAGACTCTCTTTAAATCTCAGGAGCTGTGGAGTACAGTAGAGAGTGGTTTCGAAGACGATACAACTGAAGAACCAGACCAGGCGTTGAGAGAGAAAAGAAAGAAAGATGCTAAGGCACTCTTCATCATTCAACAATCACTTGATGATGAGGTGTTCCCACGCATTGCAGCTGCTTCCACGGCAAAGGAGGCATGGAGTACTCTGAAAGCAGATTACATGGGAGACAAGAAGGTGGTGAATGTCAGGTTGCAATCTCTAAGAAGAGAGTTTGAAACCTGTCAGATGAAGGAGAAGGAGACAGCACAAGAATATCTGTCAAGGATATCAGATATTGTCCATCAGATGAGGACCTTGGGTGAGGAAGTCAAGGAAACCAATCTGGTGAGCAAGGTGTTGAGAAGCCTCACAAACAAGTATGATCATGTTGTTACAGCAATTGAGGAATCAAAGGATATGGAGAAATATACCTTTGATGAATTAAAGGGATCTCTTCAAGCACATGGAGAAAGGATGTGCAAGAGAGAGGACAAGAAAGAAGAGAAGGCCTTTCAGGCCAAAGGAGATTCTTCAAGAGGAGGATCAGGATCACAGTCAGGTTCAGGCAGAGGTAGAGGAAGAGGTGGCTTCAGAGGAAGGGGCCGTGGAAGAGGAGGGAGCAGTGAAGGGAGAGATCAATCCTCACAAGGCTCTAAAGGCTCCTTCAAATGCTACTACTGTAAGAAGCCTGGACACAAAGAAGCAACCTGCTGGAAGAAGGAGGAAGATGAGGCAAAAGGAGATCAGAAATCGAATTTTGTGGAGCAAGAACAAAAGCTTTTTCTGGCGCAAAACGCATCTAGCAACGATGCAGGTGGTGTATGGTATATAGACAGTGGTTGTTCTAATCACATGTCGAGTGTCAAATTCATGTTCAGAGATCTGGATGAATCACAGAGAAGCAAGGTCAGGATCGGAGATGGAAAGCAACTCGATGTTGAAGGTAGAGGTACAGTTGCATTTAAAACTGAGCAAGGTAACACTAAGCTCTTATATGACGTGCAATACGTACCAAACTTGGCTCACAACTTGCTAAGTGTGGGACAGCTGTTGAATTGTGGTTATTCTGTACTCTTTAAGAATGATTCATGTTTGATTTGTGATGAGAAAACTAAGGAAATTGTGATGAGAATTTCCATGGGAAGAAATAGGATGTTTCCACTGGATTTGTCAGGCAATGTGTGCAGGGCACTGACTGTAAAGGGAGACGATGATGCTAAGTTATGGCATCTGAGATATGGTCATCTCAATATACAGGGATTGAGGTTGTTGAACTCCAAAGATATGGTGCAAGGGTTGCCTAAAATTGGAGAGCTAGAGCTTTGTGAAGGCTGTCTATATGGAAAGCAATCAAGAGGATCGTTTCCAAGTGGTAAAGCTTGGAGAGCAAGCACCTGTCTTGAACTTCTACATGCTGATTTGTGTGGACCGATGCAAACCGAGTCCCTTGGTGAAAGTAAATATTTTCTACTTATAACGGATGATTATAGTAGAATGAGTTGGGTTTATTTTTTGAAAGCAAAGTCTGAAGCTTTTGAAAATTTTAAGAACTTCAAAGTCATGGTTGAGAAGCAATCAGGTTATTTGGTGAAAGCATTGAGAACCGATCGTGGCGGTGAGTTTTTGTCACATGAATTTGCTAAATTCTGTGAAGAGGAAGGCATCAGGAGAGAGCTTACAGCCCCATACACTCCAGAGCAAAACGGTGTGGCTGAAAGAAAAAACAGGACTGTTGTGGAAATGGCGAGAAGTATGCTCAAAGCTAGAGGTTTGCCAAACAGTTTCTGGTGCGAGGCTGTAGCAACTGCTGTATATATTCTCAATGTCTCTCCTACAAAAGCTGTCATGAATATGACACCCTTGGAGGCTTGGAGAGAAAAGAAACCAGTGGTAAGTCATTTGAGAATTTTCGGATGCATAGCCTATGCCTTAGTTGACTTGAGATCTAAGCTTGATGATAAGTCTGTAAAGTGTGTGTTTGTTGGTTATGCTACTCAATCCAAGGCCTACAGATTATATAACCCTCTTACTGGCAAAATTATCGTTAGTAGGAATGTGGTTTTTGATGAGGATGCAGGCTGGAATTGGGAGAGGAATGAAGCCAGCAGTCAGGTTAAGCACAGAATTGTGAGTCTTGATGGTTCAGAGGAGGAGATGCAAGGTTCTGTAGACAATAATCAGTTTGTAGACAATCATCAGTCTCCTCCATCATCGCCATCAACACCAACAACTCACAGCTCAACATCCTCATCAAGCTCAACTCCTTCTAGCACATATTCAGACTCATCAAATGCTTCAGGACCAAGAGGGTATAGGGGTCTTAGAGAGTTATATGGAAGCTGTGATTTTGCATTGCTTGCTGCTGATCCAACGAGTTATGATGAGGCTAAGTATGAAGATGAATGGCAAGCTGCAATGAAGGATGAAATCAGATCCATTCAGAAGAACAACACTTGGGAGCTAATGGAACTTCCACAAGGGAAGAATGTGATCGGATTAAAGTGGGTGTTTAGAACAAAATACAACACAGATGGCAGCATTGTGAAGCATAAGGCACGATTAGTTGCCAAGGGGTATGCTCAGCGAGAGGGAATTGACTTTGAAGAAACATTCTCTCCGGTTGCAAGGTTCGAAACGGTGAGAACTGTTCTTGCTCTGGCTGCACAGTGGAAGCTGACAGTTTTTCAGTTTGATGTGAAATCGGCCTTTCTGAATGGTGTGCTTCAAGAAGAAGTCTTTGTGGAGCAGCCACAAGGGTTTGCTAAGGAAGGAGAAGAAAGCAAGGTGTATAAGTTAAGGAAGGCTCTTATGGATTAAAACAAGCTCCAAGAGCTTGGTATAGCAAAATTGATTCATTCTTTCAGGAGAATCAGTTTCAGAGAAGTGAAAACGAGCCAACCTTATATGTTAAAGGAGGAGGTATGGGTGAATTCATTGTTGTGTGTCTATATGTGGATGATATTATCTATTTCAGTTCTTCACAGAAATTATTGAATGAGTTTAAACTCTCCATGATGGGAGAATTTGAGATGACTGATTTAGGAGAGCTGCAGTACTTCCTTGGGCTGGAGGTCAGGCAAGGGGAAGATGGAATTTTCTTGTGTCAAAAGAAGTATGCTGAGGATTTGATCAAGAAATTCTCTATAGAAAGCAACACTGCAGCAAAGACTCCAATGAATGTAAACGAGAAGCTTCAAAGGGATGATGGAACTGGAAAAGCTGATGAAAAGATGTATAGAAGCTTAGTTGGAGGTTTGAATTATCTCACACATACAAGGCCTGATATAGCCTATTGTGTGAGTGTGGTTTCGAGATATATGCATTCTCCAACTAAGCAACAATTAGGAGCTGCAAAGAGAATTCTTAAATATGTTGCTGGCACATTGGAGTATGGGATACTGTATGAGAGTGTTGAACAGTTCAAGCTGGTTGGTCACACAGACAGTGATTGGGCTGGCAGTTTGGATGACAGGAAAAGCACATCAGGTTCGGTTTTCTGTCTTGGCTCGGGTGCAATTACTTGGAGTTCGAAGAAGCAAGAAACAGTGGCGTTGTCATCCTCTGAAGCTGAATATGTTGCAGCAGGAGCAGCTGCAAGGCAGGCTATTTGGCTTAGAAAATTGCTGACAGATCTGTGTTGTGCACAAAAGGATGCAACAGAGTTGTGGTGTGACAACAAATCAGCAATTGCAATGACAAAGAACCCAGCTTTTCACGCAAGAACCAAACACATTGAGGTTCAACATCATTACATCAGAAAGCTGGTTTCAGAAGAGAAAGTTGCTCTGAAATTTTGTGTCACAAATGAGCAGAACGCAGATCTGTTTACCAAAGCCTTGGCACCAGCCAAGCATATGTTCTTCATGGAAAAAATGGGTATGTGTGCACTTGGATCAAGGGGAGGTGTTGCAAATTGATCAAGCTGCACAACTAGTCGTTTGAGTCGTGTGTTACAGAGTCAAAGAAGTCAGCACTGCAGCTGAATTTGTCTTAGTTGATTACCTTTATTTTAGGAGTTTGTTGAGTCAATTAAGCTAGCTATTTATTCTGATTAATTAGCAGCATTATTTGGGTTTGTTTGCCACGTTTCTAGGTGACTTTGTTAGTGGAATACGTGAGCAGCTTAGTTTGTTATTTTCAACATTCTTGTATTGGCTACTTAAGCCACGTTTTTACATTCAATCAAAGTAAGTTGCAGTCAAATATTTTCTCTCTTTTTCCAACATTTCCACCTCTAAGTCATGGCATTCCCTCTTGGAATCCCCTTCTTTCATCAAATCCCATGCTCAGTATCATCTTCAGAACCACGACGATGAGCGCGAGAGGAATCGGCTCTTGTTCTCCGATCCTTCGACCAATGGACATTCCAACACGATCTACGGCCTTTCGCCCTCCTCTGCCCAACAGACGACCCCGGTGTTCGATCTTGGACCCCTTCCCGAGACGCTCTGTCACGTCCAAGGCACCCTGCTGGCTAAGCCTACTCTCTCCGTGCTCGGTCCCTTGACCAACGGACTCTTCTGCATCATGGCTAGAGGGTTCTATCGGACACGGCCCACCGACGACACCGACAACCAGAGTGCAAGGCTACATGGCTTTTGCAACACCGAGTTGTGCAATCCCGCCACAAGGGAGTTCAAGTGTCTTGCCCCTCTCACCTGGGACGCCGCCAAATATCTGGCAATCACTCAGCATTTCAATGGCTTTGGTAGCGTCGTTGATCACAAGTCTAACACCGTGGTTGACTATAAGATGGTTGCTATAGCCCAGATCCAAACCCGTGACTCTACTACATGCCCATATGACGCTCGCGTATACAGCCTACGAAGTGGTAGCTGGATTGGTCTAGTCCACGACTCTCGCAAGTTCGAGTTCCCAAGGATCACTCAAGGCTCGTCTTTCTTGCAACCCGCGTTCATGAACGGGTCGTGCCACTGGATGGCTCAGGTGCCTATCCATGATGAGGGCCCAGACAAGCACGCCGTCTTACAGTTTGATATAGCGAATGAGGTTTTCGGGTTAGTAGAAGGTCCGCCCCACGAGTATAGTGTCATTAATGGACGTCCGAGCTCTTGGAGACTCAAGAGTGGCGTTTTCGTGCTCGATGATCGCCTTGCTGCGGTTATCGTAGCACATGATGTGCAAAGGCCTCGAGTGAGTATCGATGTGTGGGTGATGATGGAATACGGAGTCGGGAAATCTTGGACCAAGATTCATTCGTGTGAGATCGAAACCAGAGGCAACTTCCATAGATTCATGGGCTTGTCTTTCTCCAAGACTACAAGTAAGGATGCTTATGGTATGAGTACTATCGAGAGGATGTTCTTGTGGGCGTTCGAGTTATGAAGAAGTTTGTGCTTTCGACTTGTCCAAGGCTTGCTGGAATACACTTGGACTTTCAAGCTATGTCAAGACGCTCGAGCCCGTCGCCGTCCAACACTAGGGCACATGATTTGATCTGTCTTACGTTATAGCTAGACTTATATATAGTTGATTGTAATTTTACGTAGATTTTGACACAATTGATCGAGACTTTATGATTTTTTTATGGACTTATAGTTGATTGTAATTTTACGTTATAGTTTGAGTTATAGTAGTAGATCGGAGTATCTCTATCTTTTTATATGTCATATATTAATTCTATATATATTGATGTTTGGGTGATGAATATGAATATATGATGATGGATTACAGAGCTGAGAAAAATTCATTCATGTGAGATTAATATTGATGTTGATGAAGACAGTAACATTCAATTTGCTCTCATCTCCTTTACCTTGATCGAGTTGTTAGCTAAAACATATATATTTTCGCTTATCTTCTTCTAGTTGTTCTTCGGAGGAAGCCTCGCCTTCGTGTTTCCGTCCTCATATCCTCATCTGTGAATGCAACAGATGAAGGAAACAAACTTGAAATGTAGATTCTTCCGAACTATGATTACTACATGATGGGAAGATGGTATTTTTACCTTTCAATCTACCCGCGAGGAAAAGAGCTTTCTTTGCAATGGGCTTCCATTGTTGAGCACATGAGTAGTTGATGCCAAGCCCTACACTCAGCCCTCTCAATAGTTGCACTGTCCGGAGAACTGAGAATAGCTCCTCTGGAAAAGCCTAGCAAAGTGAAAACAGTACAAGAATTGTATGACATTGTTCCCAATCTAAAGCTGAGCTCAAAGCCAAAATAATCAAAACCGAGGAGCGATGAAATGGCACGGCCGAAATCTGTACCTCAACCGAGATTTTCTTGATAGAAGAATCGTCAGAGAATGGTTGGATAGTCTTTACGCCGGGGGGCAAAGTTGTATCAAACATTCTCTGCGCCAGGTTCAGCATCTCTGTTTGTTCATCTTCACATTTGGCCATGGTTCCAATACCAAGCTCCCTGTAACCTTGAGGTATCAGAACTAAAATGGCATTTTTGGCCTACATAGTTCATGGAATATGTATTCAAGGGAAAAAAGAAGAGTGACTACCTGAAGCTTTCTATAGCTCCTCCAGCATCGTTATTGGCAATCGCAAGGATCAGCCTGGCGTATCCGAGCCTAAGATCATCCGGAAGATCCTTCACCTGTCCATAATCCAGTAATGCAACCTGTTGCATGACAAGCATAATCAAACAGCCATTTTGAGAAACATAGTCAACAGGGCCCAGAGATCAATCATGTGAGACTATATACATTTTGAAGTTTACACTAACCTCTGAACCTTTGCCAATTAGTATGTTTCCAGGATGAGGGTCAGCATGGAACAAATTTGTTGAGGGCAGGAACAAATTAACATATACGTTGGTTGTTAAGTCTTTCATTTAAACAAGTTAATTAACCAACTAGTATATATTTACTTGATTTTAGTTCATTTATTACATCTTTTCAAATATAAGGATACAATACCCTAAAATTTACTTGGCTAAACTTGGGGTCTAAGTATTATATTTACACGAACTATATACTACCTCATCAACATGTAACCTGATGAAATCAAATTTTATTACTCAAGAGAAGAAGAAGACAGATGAAATCAAATTTTATTTTATTACTCAAGAGAAGAAGACAGTGCGTAGTAGACATGGAGATGAAAGAGTGCCTTGTTGATCTGTACAAGAGAGCCCTGAAGGTGGCAGACACCGCGGCCAAGGATGTCAGCGGCCACGGTGGCGAAAACCCGCTGCATTGATGCGCTGAGAAAGCTCCAGACATTGCCGGTGGATATCAAGATCCTTATTGAAACTCAGGCTGCGAAAAATCTTCGGAGGCTCACGAAGCACCCTCGCAACAGGATTCGAGCCGTTGCCGTTGATCTGATTGCAATTTGGAAGAACAAGTGTAGTCTCGAGGGTTGCTCTGCTGATCATTCGCCTCCACCAGTGAAGGTCGCCAAGTACGCTGAGCCGTCGTCTCGGACGCTGAGTTGCAACGACCAAGCACGCGACAAAGTCCGAAACCAGATCTTGGAAGCGCTGTGCAGGGTCTCTATAGAAGCCGGTGATCAGACATTCAGACCGTCCAGGAAAAGGTCAGGTTCGGGTGGCAGCCTCCGTAGAGACGGCGCTGTTCAAGAAGCTGGGCCGGCTCACGGAGGCCGGGGCTCACAGGGCGCGTGATGTTCAACCTGAAGGATGGTCTGAACCCGGACTTCCGTGGAAGCGTTCTTCTCGGGTCCCTGAGCTGAGCAGCAAGGAGATGGCGAGCGACAAGAGGAGGTCGGAGATCGAGGAGATCCGGGTCAAGTGCGGGCGGAACGAGGGCGGAGGAAGTGCAGGCATGAGTCGATGCAGACGAGCCCATGACCACTTATGTCCAGTGTGTCCACTGCGACAACACTTGGAAGCTCGACTAGATTACAACTCATGGAGTTAATTGTATGTTTACTGTTATAAGTGCATGATACATGAATCTTGTCGCCCCTAAGACGTTGTATTACAGTGTTGAGTGCCATGTTGTGACCCAGTTTTGCCTATACAATTGCATACCAATGTCAGCCATTTAGTAAGGCTAGGCTAGCTGTGTATCAAAGTAGGCAAACTTAGTTATTTAATACCAAGTATCTAGGAGACTCAGGGATACAAAACATGCCCAAACCATAATTATGACAAATAGAGGAAGATTTTGACTGGAGGTGTGTGGTGTGTGTGTCTGTGATAGCAAGGCTTACATCTCAATCACAGTCTCGTAGATTAGTGTATATATACTTGACTGAAATTGTTTAGCTTACTCATAAAATTCAAATTTAATCATCACGCGCGAAAGTCTGTTAGGGAGGTACCTCCCCCTTTAAAAAGGGATCTGCGCTCTTGCCTCTCATCTCTGTCACTCCATCCTCTCCATGGCTCCCAAAATCCCCTCGAGCGTGTTGAGAGCACTGAGAAGGTTTGCCAACGAGATGAAGAAGGAACTTAAGAACAAAGTAGATGACCTGATCGAAAGGATCTACGAGACCTTATCAGGTAAAAAGCAGGAACCAGCCAAAGGAGGAGGTGGAGAGCAGGAACCAGACAAAGGAGGTGGAGAGCAGGAACCAGACAAAGGAGGTAGTTGTAAAGGAATGTATACGACTTCTTTTTACTTCAAAATCCTGACTACAACTACAACATTGTCGTTGATTACAGGTAGAGACGTGGAGGAAAAGCACATTGAACACGCCGGCGCCGGCAACGGTGGAGACGAGGAGAGCGAGAAGAGCAACAAGCAAGAGAAGAGCGATGGAGAGGGAGACAAGGCCAAGGAAGAGAAGAGCGATGGAGAGGGAGACAAGGCCAGCGAGAAGGAAACCGGCACCTCCGGAGAGATTGTGGAGGAAGAGAATGATCCGGCAGCGTTATACATAGATATGGATGTTTGGACCCCCAATTCCCTTCCGTAGATCGTCTACTGTTCGCTCTGCTTGCTGACTGTTTCGTCCGACTCCGTTGAATTTCAATTGTCCGACTGTTTCGTGTTTTCAATTTGTGTTGCGTAAATGATAACCGTAGTCTCTTCAATTTGAAGTCTCTTCAATTTCGTATGTGTTCTGTGTCCGATTGTTCTGTGTATCTCTGACTGTGGCGTATACTGTATAATAAATAAAGTTGTGCGTTGTTTTTTCGATTTCCGGTCCAAATATGTCGCTCTCGTCTCTCTCTATTAATTAATTCCTCCTCTACCTCGTCGGCTTTGCACGCCAGAGGTCGCATCGTCCCCCGCTCCAATCCAATGTGAAATCTCGACTTCGGATCTTATAGGTCGGATGGATCCGCTGACGCTGATGAACGAAAGCTCGTTCCCGGCCGGAAACGGAACTCCGTACAATTTCTCCGAGATCTGGCCGTTTCCGATCAGTGGCGGCGAATTGAGCAGGCGACCGCCTTTTCTCGCGGATGTAAACCGATTTGGTGACGACGGAGCGCAATTTCTCCGAGATCTGGCCGTTTCCGATCAGTGGCTGCGAATCAAGCAGGCGACCGCCTTTTCTCGCGATTCGGTGACGACGGAGCGGTTTCTGCCGATCCAGATCCTTCTAGAAGGAGGAGGAGAGACGCCGATGAGGAGGAGGCCGCCAAGAGCGTTTCTACTAGCACTGCTAATGTCATGGTATCTCAAACTTGCTCCGAGCTAAAGTTTTGCTTTCGGTTTTTCAATCCATTGATATTTCGAGGACATTGCATTGCTAATCAGTTCATTAGTTGTGTTCTGAATCTGATTGATTTTGCTGGAATGCTGATTCCAAGGCTGTTTATGTCATGGAACTTACGATTTTGAGTTCTAGCTTGAGCGCTTCTTGTTATGAATCCTGCTCCGTGATAAGATTTTGCTTTCGGTTTTTCAATTCGTTGATATTTCGAGGACATTGCATTGCTAATCAATTCATTAGTTGTGTTTTGAATCTGATTATTTTGCTGGAATGTTGATTCTGAGGCTGTTTAGGTCATGAAACTTAGGATATTGAGTTCTAGCTTGAGTGATTCTAGCTTCTTCTAACGAATCTTCATTCATGGTTGTTGACTTTAAGATTGGTATAATTGCTATGTGTCTGATGCTTTGGTAGTGTGTTGAACAGTTTATAAGTTCAAGTGCTGGTATTTAGGATTTGGTTGTAGTCTCCGCTTTTTGTTCAGTGAGCTTCAAGATATCATGTACCTTTCTGTAATAATTTTTGCCTCTTGATAGATAGAATTAACAAGGAAGAACGAACAAGTATGAACTCATCATTACCGCGCTTTAATTAGGTAGTAAGGAGATAGAATGTATCTAGATTGGTGATTGTTTTTCAATAGACCCCAAGCTCATATCTAGATAAGGAGTTGAGGCTTTATCAAGTTTTATACTAGCAAGGAAATATATAGGTTCGTGCTGAGTTCTGAGTTTTTGAGTTGTGTCATTTTATATTAAGCAGAATGCAAGTGACAGTAAGAGACCCAAAACTTCAGGATCCGGGGATGAGAATCAAAGTTCCAAAGCTGATGGTGAAGGAAATTCGGGAAAGGGAGTGGATCAAGGCTGTAATATTTACTCCTGGGTTGTGTCATTCGATTGAACACATCCAAGAGTTTGTGCCTTTACTCCTGGGGACATAGCTGTAATATTTAAGTTCTGTATGCATATATAATTGATAGTTTAATAGTGTATTGCATGATTTTATTTTACTTTAAATACTTTGCTCTTTGCTGTCTTCTTAGTTTTGTTAGATTGCGTTTTCTGAGATTTCTATATTTGTTGTGATTTTTTTTGCATAGCTTATATGCAATGTGACTCCAGCATCTAGCAGTATGGAGGAGACTCATAGTACTCTGAAGTTTGCTAGCAGAGCTAAACAAGTAGAAATTTTTGCTTCACGCAACAAGGTACACTGGTAATAGGATTTTTCTGTATATAATTGAAAATTTTCAATTATCTAATCCTTTAATCTTTGTCTCTGCTTTTTCAGATCATTGATGAGAAGTCTCTAATTAAGAAGTATCAAAGGGAAATTTCAACTCTTAAGGAAGAACTTGATCAGGTAAAAAGAGGAATGTTGGTGGGTGTTAGCCATGAGGAGATAATGAGTTTAAGACAGCAGGTTCTGGTCTCTTGATCTGATCTCTAATTTTGTTTTTTAATGAATGGTTAAATTGTTCAAATTTTGTTACTTTTTTTTAATACTCAATTCTTAACCGTGCTCTATAGCTTGAAGAAGGACAAGTCAAAATGCAATCCAGGTTAGAGGAAGTAGAGGATGCAAAAGTTGCTCTTATGAGTAGAATACAAAGGTTAACTAAACTGATTCTTGTATCGGCAGGAATTTTAAGTGATGTTCCTGGTCATCACAGGAGCCATTCCCCTAGAGGTGATACTGTAAGGCCTTTTTAACATTGCTCAGTTAAATTCCATATAATAGTTCAATTTTCTTTGCTGGAAATTACAACTGCCAATGTATTTGTGATATCTGCAGCAATGTTTTTGCACTCTTCTTGTTCTGTCTTTCTTTTCTGTTTGCTGGGTGCCTTTATCTGTATTATCGTTTATAGGAATTAGGAAACATCTACAACAACGATGTAAAACAAGGTGTAATAACATTTTTAAATTTTGCATTAAGAAGTGTTGCTGTTGGTATGCTGATATTGATCCCATCTATTGTCAGAAATTAGAGTCCTCAAGGAAGGTTCTTTGCTTGTGGATTCTGAGGTCAATAAGGACTCCCCATCCTCCGGTACGGTTGATACTACTGGCGCTTTTAAGCATAAAAGATCATCAAGCAAATGGAATGATGATATATCATCAATCAGCAGTATAGTAACAGAATCAAATCAGGGCGGTGAACTTATCAATGTATCAAAACTACCAGGGGTATACAGCTTTATTTATTGTTTTTTATATTGAAAAGCATTTTTTGGTCTATGGTCTTATATTTGAAGGAAGCCTGAATAAACTTGAAGACAAAATTGGGACCTAGGAGAAAAGAAATCACTCTCAATCTTCCGTTGAAACAATCCATACTAGATGCAATGTATTTGTTTTTCTAGTTCAATGACATTACTTCTTAGATCTCACTTGTATTGTACCTCACCTATGAGCAACCCCGTTGTGGAACAGAAAGATGACAACATATCTTCATTTTTGCCAGTCTTGAGGACCATCTCAATTGATACTTTGATGTGCTTGTCTTATTGTTGAATTATGGAATCGCTACTTACTCTTACGTTCTGGATGGGATCTTGACCAAAAAAAAAAGTTCTGGATGGGATATTGTTGTTGTGGCTTAATTTAATGTAATGTTTCAAAATAGCGTACATTTGCTTCTATTGTTTATAAAATTCAGTATGTGAACACTGCTATGAAATTATTCATTGACCCTGTTTATGATGTCTAGAATGATGCCTCTGATGAGATGGAACTTTTGGTAGAACAAGTCAAGATGCTTGCTGGGGACATTGCATTCAGCAGAAGCATCCTCAAGCGTCTTGTAGAACAATCTGTAAACGATCCTGAAGCCTCAAAGACACAGGTATCAATCTCTCTTTTTTCATATATTTTGATTACCTGTGTCTGATGATACATGGAGTTTTGAGAGATTTCACAGATCTCCAGTGTCATAGTATTGCCAATGCTATAGTTAATATAGCGCATAGAAATTATCCACTCTCATATTTCTATTACAATGTATATATGCTCTTCCCAGTTATTATTTAGTATTTTGAAAGACAACAGAGGTTATTTTTAAAGAAGTGAGGTAATACTAATTACGGTAGTACAAATAATGCACTAAACTTGTTCTTGTACTTGAAGCTTAGTACCTTGTCAATCATAAAGTGAATTTAGTCTTCTTAAGCTCTTTCCTAAACGATACGTTCTGATGTGACTCTATGTGCTTTGTTCCTGTCTATTCAATATCCCATCTTGTGAACTGTGCGAAGTCCATGGTAAGGTATTGTTGGTCCAATATCTGGAGTTCCATTAGGTTTTGCAGGATGTTTTTCTTTTTTGCTTATTTATGTTAAGCTGTGCTATCATATAGTTTTGTTCGGGATCATTGACATTCTTTCAATTGGAGTCGTTTTGTAGGTCATCTTTGTTGTTATTATAATTTGGATTAGGATGAATGCTTTAATCACACTAGTTCTCTTCACGGGAGCTTCTTGGTTTGGAGTATAGGGCATTCTGGCATAGCCCAGAAATCACATTACAGTTCGTTCTGTGTAGTATACCTTCTAATTTTATGGATTACCACGGAAGAGTACTTTCTACTTGTTGGAACTAAAATTAATTAGCTATATTTCTTATCAGTTTTACAGGCACAATTAATTCCACTAAAAGCTTTGTTATATTTCAAGTGCAATCTTCTTGCTGTTTGGATAACCTTTCTGTGATTTTCTGAAAAAGGAGAGAAATGCTTGTTATGATCATTCTGTATTTGCCATGTTTTTTTTAATCTTTTGTGAATGTTTGTAATGATTTTCGATTATAGATTCAAAACCAGGAACTTGAAATCCAAGAAAAGAAGAAACAATTGAGAATTTTTAGAGCAGAGAATTGTTCAGAATGGCAAGACTTCAGCGGCTAACACCTCCCTTGTAGATATGCAACAGGTTGTCTACTTTCCATTCTTTGTATATGATTTATTATTTCTGTTTAGCTGTTGATCGCTGATGGTTCTTGACTTCATGTCTTAACCAAACAGACTGTCATGAGATTGATGACTCAATGCCATGAGAAGGGGTTTGAGTTAGAGGTGCGTGATGCTTTATATTTGAATGTTATCTTCCTTTGATTTGCTACATCTAATTTTAGGGAGCATATATTCGCTGTATTGCAGTGCCAATTTTCAACTTACAGCATCTGTAAATGCTGATCTATAAAATGTATCTATATTTACTTGTCAAAAGTTATAAATTTTATCATATATGGAGCAACTCATGAATTTGTGGTGATTTGTAAAATATTTCAAGCCTCGTGCTCCAACTACTTGTGATGCATTGGTCCTTGAGATTAATATGTTTTGTTGGTATACTAATAGGTGAACTAATCATGGTTATTAACTGTGAAGAGAGTTGCAAAAACAAAGTAATACAATGAGTCTGCACATACATGATAGCCCAGCGTCAGTATCCACAATCCAGAACTCAGTACACTACTGGTCAATTAGTAAAATATTGCAAACGTTGGTAGTATAGGCAAGAACATGTGCAGCATGCAAGAATGACAGTTTTCACTGGATGAACACAACCCACTTGTAACATGAGCATCCAACACATTTGAAGAGGCAAAAACCCACAGTTACCTTAGTAAAAAATAAAATAGCGGATTGTTTTTTTTTTTGGTGTTTTGCATTTAAACTATGACTTTTTCCATATTCAGGCACGTTTGCAGGAGATGAAAGAGAAAGAGAAAGAAGTCAAATATGTAGCCAATGGGGATACAAACTCTCATCTTTGCAAAGTGTGTTTTGAGTCAGCAACTGCTGCCATTCTTCTTCCTGTCAACACTTCTGCTGTATGTTCTCCTTGTAAAAATTCTCTCAAATAATGTTATATACTTGATGTCCTTTTCTGTGTCCTCACTGACCTCCTCCTGGACCTCCTTTACTTCTGCAGTGTGTAAACCTTGCTCCCTTGCGTGTTCCGAGTGCCCTATTTGCCGTACAGCTATAGCAGACAGAATCTTTGCTTTCACTTGATATTAAGTTTTTGCTCTTCAAAATGAAGGTATTGAAACTTCTTCAAAATCTTTTTTTTTTCAACTCATTCTGCTAGCATAGAGTAGAATGTTGACATTTTATGATGCATAGATATGGTTTCTTCAGGATGATGCATTAGAAAAATTACAAGAATGTCTTTTCATAACCCCACTTGCATATTGCATGGACTTGAATCAAATTTGTCAAACTCTTGCCTTATATGTAGCTTTGTACTGGTGCTAGCTATGTCTAGAAATGTCCAATGAACCTTCTCTTGCATGTGCAGGGTAATGTTGCGATTTCCATGTTCTGTCTCATGGAATGATGCTGGAAGAATTCTGTGTTTAGGTAAGCCTGTATGTGTTTCTGAAGGTAAATGAATATTCTTCATTCTTTCCCCACGAAGCGTTCTGTAAGATGAGAACTCCGAATAGTAAATAGAGTAATATGGGCAAGTATGGGTTTTTAAATTTTGTCTCAAAGGAAAAGAAAAGATGCCGTTAATATGAAGCTAAAGATGGCATCATATTGCTTGTTGCTAGAACAACAAATTATTGGGTATATATCCTCGTCATTTTATGTATAGCTTAATCACTCAATCCTCAATGAAAGAATGCTTCCTCCAGTCACGTTTTCATGCTAAGTTTTTTGTTGCAAGAAGTCAACGCAGATGCCCTTCTCCACGAGAGGACTTGAGAGTTGAGAATTTGTCATTCAGAAAAATTTGCTTTTCTTGGAAAAATTTGCTATCCTGGGCTATTTCATGGGGTCAGTCACGTTATCTGCTAGATAAATGCGATGCCTAATTATACAAATTATGATAAAGTTCGCATCTTGAACTTAGTAGCATTTCTTGACCAAAATAACTTAGTAGCATTTTTTATTGGGGGGACTATTTGTAATTTGATGTTGCAGTTTACCATATCGTTGATTTCACCACCACACTTAACAGAATAACTTCCCAAAATTTTCACCATCACCGCACCATATCGTTGACCAAATTTATATAAACTATCTCATATATACTATCTCATATCGTTAAAAATAGAATATCATTAAATAAAATAGTTTAGTAACAAGGATTCTTGTAATAAATATATTTTTAAATTTAAACACTACATTAAATATTTAGGCTTAAAGATAATGATACTAGGATAAAAATCACCATTCACGATTGGTCAAAATCGAAATCTAACTAACCCAAAATCACACTTAACCCGAAATCTAGTTGAATCGAAAACTAAATAACCCGATCAAAATTGACTCGAAAATTGGACTTTATCCAATTAAATACCTGATCCGAAATGGTCCAACTCAATTTGACCCAATTTTTAAAATGCTCGAATTTACTCGGAATCTAGATTGATCCAAGTCTAACCCAACCCAAATCGAACCCGACCCGACCCACTCGATTGACACCCTTACTTGCCTTGCTTGAACATCAACGAGTAAAACAATCTATCTATCTATCTATCTATATATATATATGAGTTATAAGGACTATTGTATTATATCATGTCATCTAATATTTGATCACATGTCATTCTTATTCAATTCTTTTATATGCTATTTTGTGTTATTTTATTTATATGAATAATTGGGTCCCACTTTATTTCAATAAAGTAGTTTTTACGGTAACAAATCTATTCATATCATCATCCTTTCAAAGTCCCACCATAATTTTGTTAACTATTACAAATTACTTACCATATATGAGTAATGTGAATATAAATCTGATTTGAATGATCTAAGATCAAATATTGACTCGAGCTTGTTTTTGATTCGAGAATATAAAACCTATTAAAAGATGAATACTCTCTCTATCCCATTATTGTTTGTCCACATGGATGAATTTCGCGGTTACTAATGAAAGATTTAAAGTTGTATTGAGAGATGGAAAAGTATGATAAGATGGATAAAATATGAGATTGAATAAGGGTGATTTTATTATTTGATGGAGGGAAAAAGTATATAAGAAATAAAGTAGTTGAAAAAAAGGATAAATATAAGATTGGATAAGGACAAAGGGGCTGCTACACATGACCTCCAAAAAGTACGTTTTAAATAAAAGTACTGGTTTTGCTAAAAAGTAGTTTCTGAGAAAAAATTTCTTTAAAAATTTCTTTTTCTTTCCAAAAGCAAAACTCAGAAAAATCAATTGGAGACTCGTCATCGGCGTACCAGCTCCGGCCCTAAAATTCCCAAACCCACCGTACCAGCTCCGGCCCCGACAGAAGTAGCCGATGGAGTTCAAAGAGATGAGATGCAATTGGAGACCTCATCATCGGCGTCCAATACTATTGACCGGATGGTGGCGGTGCTGGCGGACACTGGCTGTACGCTCGTCAACGTTCTTCCAACCGTATGGGTCCTGCGTATCTTCTTCCTTCGTGCCACTATCAGCCTTCCTCGCCGCCGATTGGAACTTTTCGCCGCCGCTTGGACCCTTGCGTGCTGCCCCTGTGCGGCCGATTGAAAACACTGCCAATTGGAGTCTCTGCTTAAAACCCTAGAATGTGTAATGGGAAAAAAGGTAGGCAGATATGAATTTTTACTTTTCCACAAAAAAAAAAAATTTGTTTCTTTTACCTCTATCCGAACGGTCTTTTACAAAAAAAGTAGCTTTTGTATAAAAAGTACTTTTTTGAGCTCATGTGTAGCAGCGCCAAAATTGGAAAAAAAATATTGATATAAAAGGAAAGTGGGCAAACATTTTGGAACAATAGAAAAGAAAAGCGGATAAACATTATGGGGCGGATGGAGTATAATACAAAAAAAGAATCATAATATATACTTTATTTGGGGTTAAGAAAGAAATATCATATTTTGTTTTGATAAATTTTTTCTTGATTCGAAGTATTGTTTAAAATAAAAATATATATAAGATATTTGAATATATCATATAGGGCTGTAAAAACGGATCGATCCGATCCGATCCGAATTCTCGGATATTAGAAAAAAAATTCGCATAACATTGTGATCCGTATCCAATCCATTTTTACCCGGATATCCGAGAAAATAAATCCGTTTAGATCGGATATTCGTCGGATATCAAAGATATCCGAACTATCCATTTTAATTAAACAATACATTAATTTAAGACAAAACTAGAAGCGGATCAACAAGAATTTGGCTTGGATTCCAATTAAACTTGTGTTTACTAGTTATAAAAGTTAATTTAAGCCTACTTAAAGTTCAAATTCAATATTACTTATAAATTAGAATCAAATTCATTATGTTATTTAAATTATATATTAAATTTTAAAAAATATATATTAATATATATAACGGATATTTTCAGATATCCGTTTATCTGAAACCTCGATCCGTATCCGATCCAAATATTCGGGAAAAATAGCGGATCGGATCGGATACGGATCAATTTTAAACGGATTAATTTGGATACGGATGGATCGATGGATATCTCGGATCGGATCGCCGGATCGGATACCAAATCAACGGCTCTAATATCATAGGTATGTTTTTCACATAATTATTCATTTTCCTTATAATGTAGAAAATTATATAGCTTCATGTTCAATTGTTCATCCATCTTATTTTTCATTGTATCATTTTTAGACAATGTTATAAGAAATTTGAATATGTTTTAATGTACAAACTTTAATTTATAACACAAAAGTTTATTATGAGTTAACTTTAATTTATTATAAGATAAGACCGCTCGCCCGACCGCGGTGGAGACCGCTCCCCCGACCGCGGTGGAGACCGAACGTCCGACCCCTCGCCCGACGAAATTATCGGTTCTTGAGCGGAACCTGAAGCCGTCGACAAATCTAGTTTGTTGAAATCCATATTAGGCGAGAATAAATCGAAATTTGGCTTGTGAATGAAAGAATTGGAAGACAAAAAACCGAAATCGAATTTTGGGTGGATGTCGCTCGACGGCGGCTAGGTTTATATCCAAGTTAGGTTGAAGACAAAGACACGCTCCGCGTTTTGATATTGGGGGCTCGTGTGCGGATCCCGGATCCACACAATAGGGGCCACCTTTTTTTTTTCGTTTCGTTTTATTTTTCAAACTTCTGGTTGTGCCGCTGACTTCGGTCGAAGATGGGGCTCTTGTGCAGATTGGCCATCTGCATCACGCCATTTTTTTCGTAATTTCTTGGACTTTGTGCGGACATCTTGCGCGGGTCTAGTATCCGCACAAGATTACACCGGTTCAAAAAGAAAACCGGGTCTTTTGAAAAACCTTGTGTGGATCCTAAATCCACACAAGAAAAACCCGGTTTTAAAAAAAAAAATAGTGCGGATTGTGGATCCGCACAAGTCGGTGTGCGAAAATGAAAAAACGTAGTGCGCAAATCTTGCCCCAAAAGGGCTTTGACTGAGGAAGAAATGCGTTGACCGTGTTCCCTTCGGGGCTACAGTATTAGGGCCC
This sequence comes from Polygonum maritimum, assembly GCA_963924305.1. Taxonomy (NCBI): domain Eukaryota; kingdom Viridiplantae; phylum Streptophyta; class Magnoliopsida; order Caryophyllales; family Polygonaceae; genus Polygonum; species Polygonum maritimum. Next base: position 10,378,960 of record OZ002737.1, on the reverse strand, counting down.
GTTTGGTATCCAATGGCATAAACGTAAACAGAATGGGAACGAACGTAGTCTACATTAGCATCATGATATATGATGAGTCACCTCAATTTTCATATAAAAACTACCCGTAAGCTAGTGCGGATTGTTGATCAAGTTTTTTTTTGTTGATTTTTTAATATCTAATTATGTCCAATTTTAACATTATAATATAAGCATGTAAAGAGTAACTAAGCTAGTGTGGCACATTACATCTTCTTCTCATTGATCTGAAAAAAAATATATAAAGTAGTACAAGCTTAATAAACAGTAAGGAATACTTATATATGAGATGTTGTCATATATAACCATGGTTATTCAAGGCTTACAAGGAGAAGAATGTTAGTTGAGTAAAATCCTACAAATGCCAATCGATCTAGCTCATGATGGCCTGGCATTATCAATCTTGTTCCATCATCTATCGAGACGAAAATTGCACGAGACGCTGTAGATAATTAGCAACAACCTAAAGCTGGCCTGGCGTTTTCGATTGTAGGGTTTCATTGTAGAAGGCCATGGCTTCCTCTTGAGCTTGGGCAACTAACTGAACCCTCCTTTTTTCAGATGGATGTGTAGATTTGGATTCAGACTCTTTAGGCATGTCACCCCCTAATCTTGCAAACTCCATTTGTACTTGGAGCCCGATACGGGGATGATATCCAGCTGAAGCCATCAAGAGCAACCCTATGTAATCCGCTTCTAATTCATTCCTACGTGCATTTTAAAGAAAAGCAATACATACATTAGTCAATAGGAACAAAGAATTGTAGACAAAAATATGCCAATAATTGATGTAGGTTCACATAAGCAATGCTGAGTATTTCATAGAGAATACGCAAAGCTGGCATATACTATATGTATGATATAGTATATATATAGCTGAACAAAGCATATGGTTGCTTCAAATGAAAAGCATACATGCGATTTGTACTAGATATATGCATATATAGTTGCTTCAATCTCATCTAAAAACTGCATGGTAGCAAAAATATATGAAGCATGCATGCATGTTCATGATCAGAATATCTATTACTATATACTAAAGCGGAAGCGAATTCCGCCACCATATTGCGCCACATCACCCCTTTTATTAAAATAACATATTGTATATAAATTCTTTTATCTTCTATTGAATTGAAAACTTTATCTTTTTATACGATATAAATCTTTTGACATAAACAAATATGATAAGATCTATTTAAAAGCATACACATATATAGTATGAATAAATTTTATATGTGACGTACAAGCATCTTCCTATACAATATAATTGTTTTGTATAAACTAAGATATATATATATATCTTTAACCGTTCATTATATAATAAATATAGCATGTTAATGTATGCTTTAAGTAAAATCATGTTAATATATGTTTATCATGTTAATTTTGACAATATGGACGGCTATGTGAATTTTATATAGCATGTCAAATTGTCAATATATCGTTGTAAAGTATATTGCAATAAAAGTATGTTAATTTTATATACACTATAAATATATAATATATCATCTTAACAAATTTAGCTAAGTAATATATCATACGTAATATACTTTATATGGTGTATCTATCTCTACCAATAATTATATTTTTATTAAATTTCTACTACTATATACTAAAGCAGAAGCTTAATTTTTATCATAATATTATAATCATAATCTAATATATAGTTAGTTAATATATTAGGTTTATCCTATATTTTGAATTGTTTAATTAATAATTTTATCCTAATATATATAAATCACAATCTTATCATAATACCCATTTAATTAATATAATACTATATTAATATGAGTTTTTATTTAAACTTAGTTATTTATTTATATAAGTTAATTTATTCAATTTAATTTAGATGCCAAAAGATTTGTAAGTATACAAAATATATAACAAAGTATACATATGATAATATTTGTTAGTATTATTATAGCAAATTCGATCATATACAAAATAATAAATAAATAAATAACACACCGTACAAGGTGCGGGTCAATTCCTAGTTACTAGCTAATTAATCAAGAAAATTTATTTACCTTCTGGACAAACTTAGGACTAAGGGATGTTTCCAAGACGTCGACTCTTCATGGGTGTGCACGAGTAGTCGAGGGATCTCTAACAGGAATAACAGCACAGCCATTGCTGCCGCCTCATCAAAATGCCGAGCCACAACATGGCCAACCTAAACAAAACTTAGCAATTATACACATAATCAGCATATACATGAATGTGTTGTTTAATTATGGTGAAAATATATACCTCATGAGCAATAAGGGACGCTATCTCGGCATCAGACTGGAAGTGCTCAAGAAGACCCGTATACACCACAATCTTCCCATCACGGCTAGCCCAAGCATTGATTCTAGGGTCCTCAATGACGATAACTTCCCAGTCGACGATACATTCGCGTATTGAACGGCAACTCTCCCTAACAAGTGCCTTACTCAAAGTAGCCTTCCAATCCCATCCACCTTGAGGAGTTGCCCAGACTTTGTCATCGCTTAAACCCCTCTCCAACGCCGTAATCAACTTGGCTGTGATGGATCTCACCCTTATGCTATGAGGATGATAGGATGCCAATATGTTGCCCTTGTTTTTCTCCTTTAAGGCTTCCCAAAGCTCCCTTAGCTTCGCCATCTCAACCACCTGCCTTCGCAAAACAGTCAAACGGGTCCTCTTCGAATAAGGTATCGTGTCGAGATCACTTATCAAGCAAGCAACCCCTCCTACACAAGAGGCTGCCGCTAAGGCAGAAACCAAGCAACGGTAACTCCTCCTCTTTGTCTTGACCACATCTACATTATTATACCTATCTACATTATTGACGTAGTGCCTTCTTCCAAGTACATGGTGAGCAGGTAGACCGTTGATTTGGGTCTGTTTCGGTCTGCCCATATAACCAAGTGTTGAAGAAGAATACTGTAAGGATGGAGCCAACCCGGAAAACCCTAGTTTCCATCCATAGTTCGAGCATTGTTGTTCAGGAAAACTGGTCTTCCAATATTGATAAGAAAGCCTGGTAAATATACCGCGAACAGGGGCGGGAAAGAATGGATTTTCGAGCAGCTGCTTCGAGCCCAAGCGAACCAAGTTCCCAAACACAAGCCTTGAGATCGATGCTGTGTGATTTGCCATTATTTTGTATCTTGTTTAATTAACCACAATAGCAATTAGATCGATCTTGCTCCTCCACATATAGTACTCGATCGTAGTGCTAGTAATCGTCGCGCCGTGACGATCGAGTGTATAATGATATGTAAGTACAATAAATAATAATTAGTTTCGACCAAAAAAATAAAAATCATAATTAGTTATAGATATTTCGACCAAAAAAAATAGTTACTATATAGATAGCAGCACTCGTATACGTACATCAATTAATTATATCTTGTATTCCATAAAGATCTCAAGTATCTTTTTTTTTTAGTCAAGAAATATCTCAAGGATCTAATCTTAAAAATACTACAATATGTTATCTATATCTTATTTATGAAAATTACACTTGATCTTGTAAATATAGAAAATAACTTAGGCATAAAATGATAAATTTATTTAAGTAAATCAAATAATAAAGTGACAAAATCATTTTTTTAAATATGATGTGAGACCATAATCAACATTAAAAATATTACCAAAATTGATTAATTAATCTTACTATATACTAAATTGTACAGCGCCGTCTCTATGGCCACCGCAACCCGAACCGGGTCGCAGAGTCTGACCTTTTCCTGAACGGTCTGTGAAATAATATATATTATTGAAATTGTATCCATAAGGTTTTCTTAAATATATAATTAATTAGTCTTACTATATACTAAATTGGGGATTAAAATAATAATATAGAAAAACATATGTAAACTCCAATTAAATATAATTAAAACTATAATCCATAAATATTAAAATAAATCCTACAAATCTTAGGACTATTCAATCCTTATACAAAAATTATAATCCTAAAATTTTTTGTTTGATTAAAAGAATATATTACAACAGAAATACTATATCATTAAAATAAATCCTATAAGAAAAAAATAAAATAAAAATAAAATAAAATAAGTTTTGATATGAAATGATACTTTTAATAAAATTTTTTATGAAATTTAAATTAATTTTTTAGTTAAATCATATCGAGAATAATACTAGTTATATATTAAAGCAAAAGCAAAAAATTTCACCATATTGCGCCACATCACCCCATTAGTAAAAAAGTTATTTCGTTAAACCTTATTTTTATCATAATATATAATCTTAATGTTATACATATTTAATTAAAGTATTAGTTTTATCTTTTCTTTGAGTTGCTTAATTGATAATTCTATCCTAATATATAAATTTCAATCGATCTTATCATTCTATTCTAAATTTTTAATATAAAAAATATTTATTCAAGTCATAATATATAGATCATATAATTCTAATAAAATATTATAAATATATTTTATTTTCATAATTATATTATAATTTTTTTTTATAAATCTCAATTAAAGGAAATTCTGCTACTAATTTTATACATCTTCCATTTATTAAAATATACTTTTTTCTATCATATCATACTAAAATCCCAATAAAAATATTCATAAAAACATTTGATGATATACTTATCGTAAATATACTTTATACAAGCTGTTAGATACAACATAGATTTCCTAACTAAGAAAATGATTCATTAGTATTTTAATGTGATAATTATATACTTCTTATTTTAAATAGTTTTTCACACCTTTATTACATATAAATACAAGATAATTTGGCTCTAATTTTTTTATCTTTACTAATACTCTCTAATATAATACTACATTAATCCAAGTTCCTATTTAATCCAAGGGCTTGGTCCCTATATTTTATCATATGTTGGTCTGCAAAGAAGACTTTGTGTATTTTTAGTTTTATACTTCGTTCAAAATTTTGGATTTGTGGGCTAATTAGGGTTTAGGGTTGAAATAAGGATATAGGGATTGATCGCCCACATTCGCTTATGGGGTGTGGTGGATGTGGAAATGGCGAAACGCAAGGATTTTTGATGAGCCGGCGCTATTTACTGGTGACAAGCACATTTTTATTCTTCAAAGGGCTAGAGAGTATGCTGATCTGCTGAAAGCTGAGGGCTGGAGTTATGGGTGCGTCTTCCCTCTCGCATTGGACTAGGCCGGTTCAAGGCTGGACTAAACTTAATACTGATGGTGTGTACTCAGAGGGCATGGAAGTGGTCTACGCTGGAGGCTTATTGCGGGATGCTGATGGGAACTTCATCAGAGGCTTCTCGGTCAAATTCCATGGGAAGTCGGCGCTCAAAGCCGAGTTGGTTGGGTTACTGCAGGGTCACAATATTGCTAGGCAGCTGGGCATTGAGAAACTTGAAGTGGAGCTCGACGCTTTGCAGGTGGTTAAGACCATGACGGCGGATGGTGTGGTTCCCACGATGCTTTGGGACCTCATCTCGAGTTGCAGGTCGCTCATTTAACTTGAAGATTGGAGCGTCAAGATCAAGCACGTGGCTCGTAGCGCCAACCAAGCGGCTGACTGGCTCGTAAAGTTTGGGGAGGAGTGTAGTGATGAGTTTAGTTTATTTGATGTTCCACCCAATGGACTTGTTCTGTCCATGGAGATAGACTCCTGGATGAGTTATCACATGTAATCGTTCCTTTTTATGATAAATAAATCGTGTTAAATCCCTCCTTTGGATAAAAAATATAGCTTTTAATTAGTATGAATCATCGACTCATCGTAAAGAGTGGGAGATTAATGTGTACTTTTGTAGATATATATGCTTGATGTATTTTTTTTAACTAGTGAGGATTAGGATCTCGTTGTTAGGGCGGGATTCTTAGGGCATCCTTTCAGATGAGAACTAACAGCTTATGATGGTTTTAAATAAAATCGCATGAGAGACTGTTTCCTAGGGCGCTATCTTATCGGTCACAGAATTACACTGCCAACTCCAGGCCCGGCTATATGGGTGGGCCATTGGGGGCGGTCGCCATGGGCCCCCGAAATATAGAGGCCCCCGCATATAATATTAGTACTACTAATAATAGGCCCATCAGTGTTTAAAAAAGGCCCAAAATTGAAAAAAAAGCCCATACATTTATGAAAAAAAAGATTAATTTACAAAAAGTTGGATGGGAGCCTAGCAACTAATTGAGCCCCAACACCCTTATTCAAAGTAAAACATAACCTTTGAAAAATAAAAGACCGAACATTAGCACTAGAGGCATGGCTCTGAGCAGCCCATGTGACCCTATACAAAAAATCAAGAGCATCACTTCCCAATTCTCCAAAGGTGGAGAAAGCGAAAGCGATGAAACCATACCCATTATCAACACATTTGGAGGCATACTTAGTCTTCTTCCTGGCAACAGCCTGAGCAACAGCACCTCCGGGGACGAAAGCGTCAACACCGACACCTGTGAAGGGAGAGACACCAGTGACATCCAAACAAACATTTTTGCCTCTGTCCCAGCCATAAACAAGGAGATCTGCAGGCCTAAGGTCACTGCCTTCTTCAGACAAAAAACCTAGAGGCACCTCCTTTTGCACAGCAACACCAGCTTGAGTACATATATCACCCAAAACATCACGGACAAGGTTATGGCGAAATTTAATGCCAATATCATTTCCGCAATGCACAGCATGATCTCCAAAACAATCCATGACCTTGGAAGAGCAGCAAGGACAAGTAAAATCAGCAGGGAATAAAGGGATCGCTAGACGATAGCATAAAACGCACCTAAACTGCCTTGGATGCATCGTTTGACCCAGCCCTTCGATCGGAATTGCTTTCAAGAAGTCCAAAGAGTGCGACGCCTGATTGCTAATAAGGATAGCCTTTTCACGAGCACTAGGATTGTAACGCCTCACTAACCCTCTCTCCACCATGTCAAAGTACGCTGACGCCAATTTTTTCATAAACGGGGGGGCTGGTACGTTATGACAAAGGTCACGAGGGTCGAAGTCGCACAAATCTCGAAAGCCGTCCAAGGCTGACTCACAAGCAGGTCCTAACTCAGTAACACCACAGTGTCGAAGCAACCTGTTCTGTAAGGTAAGCGACTGCATCCGAGAAGCCACAAATGCATACTCAGAAGCATCATGCGCTGTATAGATCCCAAAGCCACCAAGGCGGAAGGGTAGGGTGACACAATGCCATTGCCAATCACCAAAGCCAGCTCCACCTGCCACAATAATCTCTTGGAGGACCTTACGAAGGGCATGATCAAAGGTGAGATGAGCGGACCCGAGCATTTGGGGTGGACAAGTCCGAAGAGAGAAATATAACCGACCAACACCAACGCAATTGCGCAAAAGAAGGAGCCCCACCTGGGGGTCATTAAGCCCTGCGACAGCCTCCATCAGAGCCACCGTCTTGGAAACTCTTTCTCCGATCAAACGACTATAAAAGTCAGCGTTCAAACTGACCGGACCACCAAGGAGCTTGACCCCATCTAAGGGACGAGCCATTTTATGAGGAAAAAGATTAGGATCACAACACCTTGGGTCCGGGGTTGGCCAAAAGATTTCCGTTTTTTCCACATTTAAGTGTAACCCCATTGCCGGCCCTTCCCTAATGACCAAATGCAAAGCTTTTGAGACCACCTCCGTGTCACCAATAAGGGTCCCATCATCCAAATACCAAGCCATAAAATCCAGGTTACATTCCTCATTGATCCGATGAACAAGCGGATGTAGGGTGAGCGCAAATAGCAAAGGCCCTAAAGGATCACCTTGTTGGACACCTTGACTAGAGAGCAAAGAAGACTCGTTATAGTAAAGTCGGGCAGGTCGGGCATAACAAAATTCGACCCACGGAGAAAGCGATGGACACCGAAGTCGGACCTCTCTAAGCATGGCGCTGCGATCAACCAAGTATATTGGGAAGGAGGAAGCAATTAAACCTACGCTCCTTTCTTCAACCCCCCATCTTCGGCATTTCCATTTCCCCATCTCCATCAATGCCCCTTTCTCCAAACTCCAATCTTGCCAGCCTACTTTTCAATCAATTCTACCATGGTGAGTTTCAAGGTTTAAATTTTCTCTAAATAAATTTCAATTTCAATTCTAGTATTTTCATCTTCTTCCTTTAAACTCAATTTCTAATGTTTCTCTAGAATTACAATTTCTCCAAATCCTTCCGGCGCCGTCCTCGGTCCTCACGAACCTTGCCTCGGCCGACCAACCACCAGCCACAGTTCGGACGACTCTGGCGCTGTCCTCGGTCATGAACTTTGCCCCGCCGGCGACTGCCTCGGCCGACCAACCACCAGCCACAGTCCGAACGACTCCAGCGCCGTCCTCGGTCCTCACGAGCCTTTTCCCGCCGGCGACTGCCTCGGCCAACCAACCACCGCCCCAGCCACCAACTCTCTTGTCATATGGCTTTTAAGTATGGTTCATACCCTTGTTTTCGACGGAAACTCAAAAACTCCAACCAGGCGGCGTTTCCCGTTTTCGACGGAAACTTAAAAACTCAAACTCCGAAACTCGTATTAAAATTCATGTGTTTCTCTGTTTTCGTTTCGGTTTCCTGTTCCCGTTTCTGTTTTTCGTGTAACATAGGTTTATAGTAGGGTATGAGAGTATGTATAGTATGGTAGAAATGAGCGTTTTTGCTAAACCAAACATGGGACTTATTATGGAGTGATTCCTTATTAGATTTATTGTTATCTTACTTAATGGATGAGATGGGATTTGAAATTCAGGGGACCAGGAGTGCCCATAATGATTCTATCATGGGTGATTACACTCTACACTCTATGGCAAATGGTGGAGATGCATGAGATCGTCCCCGGAAAGAGGTTTGACCGATACCACGAGCTCGGTCAGCACGCGTTCGGGGAGAAGAAAGGGTGGTGGATAGTGGCGCCTCAGCAACTCTTGGTTCAGATCGGCGTGGACATTGTGTACATGGTGACTGGTGGCAAGTCTCTTAAGAAGTTCATTGAAACCCTGTTCCCGGCCACGCACCAACTCAAGCTCACTTACTACATCATGATCTTCGCGTCGCCTCACTTGTTGCTTTCCATGTCCCCAACTTCAACTCCATCTCCGCCGTCTCCTTAGCTGCCGCCGTCATGTCCCTCAGGTACTTCAATGACGTATTCTTCAACGGATCAGGTGCAAATGGGCGCTCTTGTGCGAAATGATGCATAACAATATTGCTACACTTTGATGTAGAAAGTACTTTTTCGTAGAAAGTATACTTTTTGTATCTCGAAATGTGTGAATTGTAGTTACTTTTTACGAATTCGAAGGTAAAAAATTATACTTATCACAAAAAAAGTACTTTCTATGCCTAAGTGTAGCAAGGCCTAAAAAACATGTGAATGTGGCCTAAATAGAGATGTGGTATTAGGTGTGCATGTTTATATGAATTGATTAGGTTTGATTCTGTGCGGTTTGGCAGTTACTCTACAATAGCTTGGGCAGCATCAATCCACAAGGGAATGATAGCGGGAGTGGAATACACGAGCAGGTGTTTGGTTACGATCAACAAATTAACTATACACATGAAGTGGATCGAGAGGCTAGGATATATATATATATATATATATATATATATATACAGAGAGAGATTAATTAATAATGTACGTATGGTACGTATCTAGTTAGCTAGCAAGGATAAGACCTTTATCGGGTAGACATCGATCATCGTACATGGTTGAAAGTTAGCTTTAGCGGGAACTCCCAACTATGTTAGCTACTGCCGACCGTCTTACATACTTACAAAAAAAGACATCAAGTCCAATGCAAAAAAGGTTCCTATATGATGATCCTATAGGACACCGTACCACACTTAACTAAAAGCAGTCAAGTACTCAAGTAACCGTTAGGAGTACTATTACATATTTACATGTGATATCATACTTAATTAGGGTGTGTCTTGCAAGCATTGAAAAACCTTCACTCATATCATCTACTTATGTACATGGAGCTAGCTTGTCCGTAAGAAAACGTACGATCATTGACACATCATACGTACGTGCAAAACCCAACACTATAGTCTATATATCAGGGTGTGGTGTGTCGGATCGGGTCATTACAGGTTCAGGTCAATCCGAATTCCAGCTAAAGAAAAAGGACGACCATTTTCGAGCCTGCTCTGTCTGAGGCTCGTACTGCAGAGCAAGCGAAGAAAACTACAGGGCGGGGGATCCCCCTGATCCCAAAGCGAAAGGATAAGCATCATATTTTTTGGTAATTCGGATATTTTAAGAATCAGTTCAGATCAGATTGAACCATTTTGGATCGGGTATTCAATTAGTCAGATAAAATTCGGTTTTCTAACCTATGTTCTAAGGGTACAGATTAAAATCCTTAAATTTATATGATATTTGTAATTTATATTTAAATGTTTTTAAAATTTTTAAAACAGGTTAATTAATTTCCATTAGAAGGAAAAGTGTGTGTGCTTGGATCGGATTCATTTCCTAATGGCGTGTTTACATAAATAACCAACGAAAAACGGAATTGAAGGGAAAGCACTTTAATTTGTCCGAGGGAATTGAAACGGGATGAGGATTGAAATATGGATACGGATGAATTATAATGTGAATGGGGCAGTAAATTGTGGGCGATGATCCATTTGGAGGCTCTCGGAAACAGGATCTTGTTTTCGATGGCAAGATTCAATTCCCTGTTATACACTTATACATGCACGTGTTGGTGCATAGCCTACTGTCTGATTTTCTTTTGTCGTTTCACGTTTCGGTTAATGGAATATTTGTTTCTTGTCAGATTCCCTAACTCTCAGAGTTGATTAGGTTTTTAACCGGTGAACCGAACCGACCGAAACCGGTTCAAATCGAAACCCTAATATAAACGTGCGATTTAGGTAATGGAAAGTAAGATTATGTTTGCAAAAAGTCAAATAGTCAAATCGACCAAATCATCGGTTCATATATTTATTTTTGAATTAGGGTATAAATTTGAGCTAAATTTCGAATTTCACCGGTTCATTCTATTTAGGGCTACACCTTTTGTTTCAGTCAATTTCGACTTTTGTTTTGTTTAAATTGCCTTATGACATCCTACTCCTCTCTTGCCTGGGACAATTTTTCCGGTCCAATTGTTCATATTCCACGATAATATTTCAGATTTAGCGTCATAGATGATTCACGGAGTTGAATTAAATACTGCAGAATTAATATAGGTGGAAAATAAATATATATTAATGATAATTTGGATTAAAATTTGGATTTTTCTTATCAAATTTCTTCTTTATTATATAGCGTCATATACTAATATTAGCAGTAGCAACATTGATACTATCAAGATGTTTTTGGACAAAATCATATTTTTTTTTGAATGAAAAAGGGGGTGATTCATTCATTTTTCGGGTAAGTTATAATACGAATATATATTATATAGAGGTGAGATGTGTTTATATATATTGATGATTATTATGATTAGAGCATGGATTTTTCGCCTCAAATATCTTCTCAATCTATTAAATATAACTTCAAATAGTAATTGCAATAATCCTTAATTATCTCAATATTGATATATTATACAAAAAGCTTTTGGACAATCAATATTGAATATGGCAAAATCAATAAGGACATTCATAATTAAACTATTAAACTGCAAATTAATTTGCGGACATTCACGTCTTCTCTAACAAGTTAATCTTTCTATAACAAGTTAATCTTTCTATAAATTATATACGCGATTAAATTATGCTCTTTAGCCTTAAAATATAATAAAAAAGGCTCCTAATTTAGTCTGTGGAATTCCCCCCTCCCCCAATGAATGAATTATCTTTCATTCAAAAAAAAAAAAAAACAATTCCCCCCTCCCCCCACCAATAAAAACCACAGTTGTGGAATCCAAGTTTTCTTTGAAGATTAAGATTTCTAAATTAATTACTCCATCATTTATCATTATTATGCCAATTCACTAAAAGTTAAGCTTTTTTTTTTTGATCAAACTAAAAGTTGAGCTTTGCTTGGCCTATGAATGAAAATTTTCAACAAGCAACCACATGTTTGATTCATTTTCCAATAAGTTTTAGGGGTAAAAAGACTAGAAAACACAAAAAAATCATAATCAAATAACAAAAGGAATTAGGAATTGGCGGTGAAGAATTGGCGGAGCATTAATTACCTTAGGATTAAGAGGAAGATCAACTTCTACCACATGGCAACACGATGAAGCAACAAGGTGATGAGAAATTAAAAAGAGAAAACCTTGCATAATTTCTTCTCTCAAAGTAGCATAAAAATTGGTTATTACTTGATGGGTTTGAAGGTGTTTTTTGTGCTTTCTTTTACTCTCCATTTCAATTTGATATGCTCTTAAGTTATGAGATTCAGAAAGGGATTTTATAATTAGTATCGTCAATTCTTGGGTTTATATATATATCAAATACAAAAAAAAAAAAAAAAAAAAAAAGCCTAGGGTTTAGGGCTTTAGGATGGCTCTTCAAGTGGCCAAGGTGACTCTAGAGTTAACTTATGGGGTGACCCTTTCTCAGTGCTTGGGACAAACTGACTAGAGTTCAAGATTGAGCTCTATAATTATGTCCATCGAACCACGTACAACAAATAAATAAACATTAACCATTTTTTCTAGTGCTCCATTAGAAAATTTGCAACGATGAAATCCTATTTCATATATAATGAGCACTTGGTGTGTTTCATTAGACATGCTAATTGCTAACAAGATTGGATCAGATAGTAAAGCCTGACATCCTTAACTATAGAAATATGTCATTATGCCTTATATTAAACACATATAGATAGTATTACATGGATATATCTTGAATGGAGTGGAAAGTGTGTCCTAAATTATGCTTTTGTGTTACTTAAAAAATTAGTGCAAAGCATGAACACATGCCTGCAAAATTTCCTCGTTTATCTTTACAATTAAAATCATACAAAGTTCATTTACTTTTCAATATAGCTCAAAATTATATAATCTTGATTTTTTTGTGGTGAAAGATTTTAATTTGTCCAAGAAAATCAAATTAGAGACCTCTAAATTAAATCCTATCCTTTAAGATAGATGTCCAAAGGCATAATCTTTATTGCTTGAGCCCGACCCGTCCTTATTGTCGAATTCCCTCATTTTCGAATACAAAGTAGAGTTTGTTTTCTATAAGAGTGTTTATTGATGCACGATTGCATGAATCCAGTGATGATTTGGACCAACATGCACGCACACAATATATGCAAAGTACTATTGCTCACTTATACAAGAGGGTCGAACAACACGAACACCATGCAAGTCGGCGTGCACACACTTATATCAAACTTTGCCCCCCTAAGAAAAATATTTGAATATATCCATTTTATGTCATTTGAAAACTTTGTCCATAAATTAAGAAATCATATAAATTGATTTAAGTGCTCTTAATCTTTTTTAATATATTAAAATCTTGGACCTAATTAATGCTAAATATGTATATAATTAGCTTTAATTAATAGGAATAATATAGAAAGTAAGTGTGATAATATATATATATATGTCGAATACTTAACAAAACAATCAAACTATAACGACTAACATTGTTTAACGGAGGGAGTATTATGGTCACGGTCCAAAGAAACTTTACACATGAGGGAAATCAAACACAAGGATTTCATCATGTCGATATTGAGACGGACTCGGCCCTCATTGTTACCTTAGTTAAGAAAACCATTAACCCCAGTCACCCCCCTTTTAGCCTGATCTCTCATTTCCAAGGCTTCCTTAGACGCGACTGGAATGTTCGTCTATCCCATGTCTTTAGGGAGGCGAATTTTGTCACCGACACCCTTGCTAAGCTTGCCTTCTCCTTCCCTTTAGGCTGCACTGCTATTTCCGAACCGCCCGAGATTGTTGGTTATTTTGGACGATGCTAGAGGTCGTTGTATGCCTCGTTCTGTTTGTAATTTGGATGCTTTTATTAATAACTAAGTAAGGCCTTGTGCCCTTGTCCTTGTTTTTGACAAAAAAAATAAAATAGAAAAAGGCAGCTTGTACCGAGCCTTAATTAGTCTTTTGTTAGCTAGTGCCACGTGGCTAATAAAAACCCCAAAGTTCCAATGGCTCTTCTCTAGGTTTTTATAACTTGTTCGAGCAATGAGTGCATTATAATTAAGGTATGAAGACGTCAAAATTTCCTTTTTCTTTGGTCTAGAAGATTCATATTCTTGGTCGACCTCGTTGACCGTGGTCATGTGATCAACAATGGGGGTTAAGCCAACGAGTTGATTGACCCAACCGAGCTAGCTAATCGGGTCTGGATTGCTTTTGAGTCTTGACCTATTGATTCTTATATTGAGACTCAACACTAGAAAATATTACACATACACGTTCAAATGAACATATTACATAATGCTCACAAAATAAAAAGCACTCGACAGGTTCGTACAAATAGCAAAATACCCTGCTAATTTAACAAACCGTGGTGCATTAATGCTAGTACAAACTTCCAACACATGAAACTTTGGCAGAAGCCGTTTTTATTCGTGGTATGTATATAGTGTGGCTTAAATCGAGGATTGCATGCCATGGACGCGAAGATGCAAGGAAGAGACGCGATCGATCATTTGATATCGTTGGAATTGGCCTAAGTGTGCACATCAAACCTTTTGTAATCAATCATATAAGGCAATGCCTTAGAACTAGGCGGGATAAAAACAATTACGAGTCGACGCGAGAAATGCCTTGTGGAGAAGGTTTGATTTCCCAAATCCCAAGGTTCGACGAAACCTTGTAATGACTTCCTTCCACCTCTAAATGAATGAATATTGTTGTTTGTTAAGAAAGAAAAGAAACTGAAATTGATTTGCTTTTACATACCTGAGCTTGAAACTTCAACAACTGAATGTACTTAATGGCCTCATCCAGGATGGACGCCATGCCTTTCTGTCATGCTCAAGTATCGCAAGATTAGATTAATTGATTTTATCGCTAATACATACGTACATAACCTAATCATATTGTACGTGAACCCCGTGATCGCACAAGAATTCATATAGATGAAACTATGATATGATATGGCCAGTTTAAGGTTAGGGGCAACAAACCTTATCACAATTAGGAATAAGATCCTTCAACGTTTGCATTTTCTCCTTGACCCTACCCCTTCGCTTCTGTAATGCAAAACGATCACTATTTAATGGTGTATATCAAAATAATGATACACAAACAAAAAAAAAAGAGAGAACCGGCTAATTAAGATGATTAATTTAGGCATATGGCCGGTAATTAATGAAACATACCTTCTGTGACACACTGACACATTATGTGCTTCGCGTGGAGTTAATGGTCGTTGATGTTGGCCCTTATAACGCTTTGAACTCTGCTCTTGAGTTGAGACGCTTGATGTGAGCACGTGTTTATTCTATTTATAACATAATTAAGAGGAAACTATATGAAAACTATGTACACATTTATGAAAACAAAACAAGCGTAGAAGAGCGAATGTATGTATATATATAGGCAACCTTAGACATTTTAGGTGGGTCGTGTTCAAACTTGATTATGTCATGTCCTGGTTGAGGTTGTGGTCGTGGCAACACCGGCGGTGGTGGTCGATTAGGGATTTGATCACACGGTGATAAGTCGAAGATATCGGAAGGGCAAATAGTACTAGTAATTTGCTCTGTGACCATGAGCGAAGAAGAAGGATTACACGTATAATCAGGGAGAGGAGAATCAAGTGAAACCTGCATGAGAAAATCGGGTTCACTCAAAATCTCATCCAAGTCGAAGGAATTGTGTCCTTTAATATAAGTTGCAATTACCGAACATGGAATAGGACAATTGATAGAGAGATTCAATCCGGTTATTTTAGGAGTCGTAACGTTTTGCTAGAAACCAACTACGATTAATGGATTAAATAGTTTAATCCATAGCTATTATAATTGGGTCCTATGAGGTCACACACATTGAGTTGATGGGCTGGATCAGCGGGCTGAAAGTCAGCCCAATAAGAAAAGGATATACTCCCTCCGTCTCCATAAGATTGTCCATAAAGCAAAATTATGTTGTTTTTAAGAAAAAGTGGAAAAGTAAGGTAATTTGGGTAATACTGAAAGGGGACAAGGGTATTTTTGTATTTGTGTAGAGAAAAAAATGATAAAGTTGATGTGAAAGTTGGATAATGGGGGTAATATGTAATATTAGATGAGGGTACTTTTGTATTTTTGCAGAGAAAAGTGATAAAGTTGATGGGAAAGTTGGATAGTGGAGGTAATATTTCAAATTGAGTAGGGGTATTATTGTAAGAAAAATTGGATGGAAATGGAAAAATTGAGAGATGGACAATCTTATCGAAACGTCAAAAAAAGAAAGGCGGACAAACTTTCGGAGACGGAGGGAGTATTTATTTGGAGAAATAAATATATAAGGCCTTTACAGGAAAGAAGAGAGTAAGGGTTTTCATAACTTTTACGTAAAACAGAAAAAGCTCTCTTCTGGCACTTCGATCTAGCAATCGAAAGCGAAGGAGATCCAGATCCGTGCTCGTGTGGACTGATTAGAGAAGTCACAATTGAGGCTTTATCTCTCGAAAGAAGAACCCTAATCGCGCATCAAGAGGTATTCTACTAACCCTAATTTTGTCTCTGATCAAGAATGCTTTAGATCCATGTTTAGGTGCAAGAAATTGTTTCTGAAATTCCGCTTATACGCATCTAAAACCCTTCAGTGGTATCAGAGCCTGAAACATCTCTCGATTGGATCAAAGATTTAGATTGTTGTTCTTGATGCAAATTTTGATTCAAATTGATATATAAATTTTTGTTTGTTGAACATTTTGGGTTCGTCGAAGAACTCATCCAGGTTGAGGGGTAAGTCTTCGTTATTCATGAGATTATTAGAGTTGATTTTTTTTAAAAATGTTTGGATAAGTTTAATTTTGAAGAGTTCGAGCAACAACGTATATATACACGATATGGATCATCGACGTATCTTGTACGTATATTTAGTAGTACTATATCAGTGGACTTGGACGTACGTTAGCTTTGGCGGGAACTCCGATCATGTTATCAAATATTTTCACTTTTATTAAGAAGAGTATATAGTATAGACCTGGTAATTGGGTTGGGTCGGACCAGATTCGGATTCGGTCATGGGTTATACGGGTGGATTTTTTGCTAGTTTTCATGCGGGTCAGATTGAGGATGTCCAAAATATCGAATTTCTTACATTTATTAAAATAAAATAATTGATCAAATATATATCTTTTTATGTATTTTAATAATAAAATATATAACAACATTAGAAAAAATAAGATCTTTAAATACCATATTGGTTGATTCAACGGGTTTAGAGTTTCAACACAAACGAGTTTAAGTTAGTCAAATTCGGTTTATCCAGGTTTCGAGTTACAACCCAAATTTTGGGTCGGATCAGGTTGACTGATTTCGGTCAATTTTTATAGATTATTCTAATTAAGTATAATGAATAATTTTCTACTCACATTCTGTTTTTCACTATGGTAATAATTTCTCTAAGTTTAAAGAAGAAGGAACTAATTATCGTTCTTATAAGGGTATGGTACGTACCTATCTTTACTTAGTATATTTGTAGGGTGGGCATCGGTCCAAACCCAGACCATTTCGGTTTTGGATCAATTTTTTATTTAAAAAATAATAATAAAATATTAAGAAAAAAAATCATTTTTAATATAAAATGATTATAATATAGTTTTTTTTCGATCAAGTAATGATTATAATATAGTTTCAGATATATAGTTTATAAAAAAAAAGTATGATATTGTTAAATATTTAATATAAATATGAAACTTAAAAAAAAAAATGAACTTTATAACATTAAAATGAACCATTTAACTCCGTACCAGCCTGAACAGGGACAAAGTTTTACATTTTTATGGACGAAGGACCGGACCGAATCCCCTCGATTCAGTCCCGTTCCGTATCGGTTCAGCCCAAAAACCCAGTCCGGAACGGATTTTGGGAGTCCTAACTATTTGCTTTCATAGTTTCATACCCACCCACGTACGTACGTAAGTACCATACAACTCTCCCTAACAGGACGGAGACATGGCGTAATGTGACGAGAAGGGCGATGATTTGGAGGCTGCATGCTCGGTTAATTGTCTGCTACACGTAACATGTTCCTGCAGGCTACTGGATTTTTCATGTATCTACATTCATTCAGATTTCAGATGGGATACTGGAATATAATATTCGTATCTTCTCAGATTGAGTTGGGCTGGACAGCCTGGACTAGGCCCGATTTTAGTTGGATTCCATTTGTGTTTTTTTTTTTTGTTTTTTCATGAAATAAAAGCTTGGGAGTTCGATCATCTTTAAATTTGCCTAATTGATTTCTCCTACCTTGACATTCTTAATGGAATTTTTTATTAATAGATATTATTATTGTTTCGGTATTCATGATTTTTTTTTTTGTTCCGATTAAAAATGTTTGCAATCGAAGTTCAAAAAAATTGAGTTGGAAATTATAACTTTCGACACTTGTCCATTGATATCCAAGAAAACTATAAAATTATACATCAAAAGATCTTATAAAATATCATGAGTTTAATTTAGAATAATGGTTTATATTAAATGGTTGGAATCCTCAGGAATTAATCGATAAATCCTTAATTGTGTTTTCTTTCATTTTAAAGAGTCACGATGACCAATTAGAAAAAAAGGAACCACTAGGATGAACCATGGGAGTAGACTAGACAATCCACGTTGAAATTTTTGTTATTTTACATACCCGAGTGAAAATCTGGGCAGCATCACCTAGCTAGTAGGAGGTAGGCGATATTGTTCTTGCTACACTTATTTATTTGTAAACAAATAACTTTGGTAAAAAAAATATACAATCATTTTTATATTATAAAATGTGTAAAACTTAATTATTTTGTTCGAATTTTAACGAGAAAAATATATATTATGTAAAAAGTACTTTATATGTGGAAGTTGAATTTATAATCACAATAATATGTTCTTATAATTTAAAGATAATTATTTATGGAAAAACAAAAGAGAAATTATATTTCCAATGTAAAAAATATAGTGGATAAGATTTTTTATGAAGATACTAAAATACAAAAAAATAATACTGATAAAATAAAATAAGTTAAATAAGAGTGTAGTAATTCAAAAGATAAAAATGAATATATTTAATAAATATATAATACACAATAAGAATTTATATTACATGAAGTAGGCCCAAACCATTCACAAAAACACACATATATATATATATAATATATGAAGTTTGTTTAATACGAACTATAATTTGTTATTTATTGTTAATTTAAAGTATACTTAATTTGAGGAAGCTAGAAAATAGGCATGAATTGAAAGGCATAACAACAAAATACTCCGTATAACGTAAGTTCGGACCGTAAAAAATACTTTACCCATTTCGTTAAGTTGGGGCCGTAAAAAATACAACTCCGGGTGAATTGGATGTAACAGACTAACACGTACAACTGATACAAGTGATTGAGTTCCAAAATGAAGGTAAAATCAGACAAAATGATTGACATGCAAAATGCGTCATAGAATTAGAGGTAGGATATTTTTCATACGTACTGATGACTATAATGATCAAAGTTTTGGTTTTTGTTCCCTATAATCAATTTCCTCGTTATTAATGGTATCTCATATACTAATACGTACCAAATATGTAGATTAGAGATGAGATATTATTTTGTAAATTGAAGATTGGTATCATTAAAGTTTGAACTTACCCGGCCCTAGCCCTTCAAACCAAAAAAAAAAGTTTGAACTTACCCCCACAAATTTCTTCTTTACAAACATAACTTCAACTAACGACTACAATAATCTGAATAAGGGTATTACCAAAAATGTTTTGGACAGGCGAAAGTTCATTAAGAAAATCCATAAACCTAAAAACTGATTTGTACAAATTAAGTTGCGGACGTATTACCAAAAACTCCACTAGTATGTTTAATCCAAAATTTCTTCAAAACTCAAGCTAGCTTTCCTAAGGAAAATTCATTTTCTAACACTTGGTAGGTTGAACTTGTAGTTACAAAGTACGAAAAACATATAAAATCATAATCAAAAGCCGGAAAACATATAAAATCAAAATCAAAAACTTGATAATCTAGGAGAATACCTCATGAGGAGGGAAATCTTCCACCACATGACAACATGATGTAAGAGCCAGGCGATGAGAAATTAAAAAGAAAACACCTGTCATAATCGGGTTCCTGGTTATTAGAGTTCCGAAGGTGGTTTTTGTGTTCTTCCCCTAGGATTTTCAATGTACGTGGTTTGCTCTCTTAAATTATGAGACTGAAAAAAGGTTTTTATAAAAACAGAAGGAAAAAAAAACAAACCTAGGGTTTAGGGTTGGCTCTTTGGGCCGAGCAAAGACGAGTATTCATGTGCTAGCTCCATTGTTTTTTTCTTGTGTGTTCCCATTGATGACTTATATCGATTTGTCTTAACCTTGGTTTTTTTATGAGCACTTAAATAGCATGTCTGACATTTTTAAATTCTTTTTTTTTTTTACCCTGTCATGTGATTCCACCACTACATATCTACGTACTACAACGACTATACTAGTGCAAAACATGCACACATGCATGAGAAAATTTCTTATTTTATCTTCAAAATTAAAAGGGCTCCTAGCCCTCGTTCTTGACCAAAAAAAAAATCTACTTTGAACCAGACTTAACCAAAGGTTTAGGAGCGTAACCCCTGACAAAATATCGAGGGTTTTGCCGCTATTAGGGATCCTTACGTTTTTAAACAAATGGTTGAAATACCTCATATATAATATGTAACCTCAATTCAATCTTCAAAATAAAAAATTAAACGGTGTAACTGTAACTAACACAAAGTTAATTAGTAAACCATGTAAATTATGGTATCGTTTTATCCATTCCTTCTCCGTTCTCTTTCATTAATTCTCATTACAACATATCCAATCTAGGTCAAAATTTCGAACAAAAAAAATTAGGTCAAATTTTTTCTACACCTTAAGCATGGCAAATTCAAGATAATCTTGAAATTCATTTATCTATATCCGCTGCCTTCACATCGATCTCTCAGCTGAGTCGGTGCATAATTAAACTCGTCAGGTGTTCGTATATGTTGTAATGGTGTATTGTAAGGTTATGTACGTCTTAGAAGCAGAGGAAGCCAAGCAACGTTGGATCCAAAACCCCGTTTTAGAGGTTTTTTAGGTCTCTGCCGGTTGAAGCTGCATGATGCCAGGGCCAACAGGCATGCACCTCTAGTTTGGAATATAAAAACATTTCTTTTGGTCGAGGAAAAAAAAAGTAATGCAAATTACAACTCATGACAGGAAGGGTTTTCAAATAAGAGAAGTGACCCTTAACGTATCAGCTTACTGGTTAAACACTCATGCTTGTACCATGAAATTTCGGATTTGAGACTCTAAGCCTTGGTAAAATAGATGTTGACGAAGCTTATTGTACCGTGCAAGAGAAGCTTGTTTCAAACTGTAGATGGCTTGGTGTAACTTGCGCACATGTGTCACTTGCTCTTTGTCAACAAGCTTGGAGGTTGAGCCGTGTAAACATCCTCCTCGTGCAATGTTAACATCAAGCTAGAGAAGGGACCAACCACACGAAACCACTAGAGACATCACAATGAGAACATTGACTAATTTGATGACAGGGTTGAACATCTCATAATAGTCACATCGGGACGTTGATGAAATCCCTTAGTAACAAGCCTTGCTTTGGATCACTAGTACCATTGATTTAAATTTGATCCAACAATATAAACGATTCTAAATCAATCAGATATTGGACCTTAACCTTAATCCTAAGTACCTTTTTGAAAAAGGCTGGAAAATATGATACAAACTTCTTCTAGATATGGAGTACGACCAAAGGAATCAGCCTTGCACGCCAAAACTAGTAGTGGCACAAGTTGAACGATCGATCGAGTAGAAAGTCCACTCATGTGTGAGTGTGGCATGCCACCTTCAATTCCAGCCTTTCGGTGTAACCAAAGGCTGTATTACGTTCATTCCCTCAACATGAATAAAATGGTTTATAAGAAAGAATTCCAACTTGAGAACTACATGAAAAAGCGAGGCCTAGTTGGTGGGCATGAAGAAAATGGAGAATCTACCATGCCCATTATCATATCACTTTCAAACATGAAATGTGTCAATACAATAACCAATTATATATATCCTTCTGACCACAAAAGAAAAAAAAAACCCATAAAAATCCAAGTTGACTAAGACATGCCCACAGCCCACAAGGCCTTAAATACATATATAGACATGAGATAACTTTATTTATTTGGATAAGAGCACCTACATATAGTTTCTCTATTCTACTCTATTGGAAAAACAAAGGCCAAGAAGAAACAAGTTATGGTAAGGGAATGGAGCTCAATAGGAAGAGGCAGAGAAGAAGAAAAAACAAGCATTGATGGAGGACTCCTCTTGGTGTTTTGGGCGGCTCTTGTAATTCTATGTCTTGTATCAGCAACCATTTTTTCCTGTTCCGATGGCGCCTCTTCCAGAGAAAAGGACTCGGTCAACGGCAACCATGTTGACTATGGCGCCGGCTGTGGTGATGGGTGTGGAGGTGGCTGCGGTGGCTGAGTTATTAACCCAGATCGATCCGATCTGGGTTGATCTCGATCGTCCATCTTCTTACTTGATTTCTTGGAATGTAACAGCTGGATGTATTCCTATATATGTTGTCATATAAATGTAAGAGCAAAAGGGCTTTGTTGTATAGGATTCATGACTAATTGATGTAGTGAGATTACAAAATCTTGTGGGATGCATAATTTGCTACAAATGCAAGATTTCTGCTCTGTCATTATCTTAATCCTACGCAATGAAGTCCATAAAGCCAATTGATTTAGTCAAATCTTGTGCTTGATGTAGATATATACGCATATAGCCGTTGCCATCTTTGACTATAGGATAAAACTAATAATACGTGAATGAACACAAAACAGGGCATGTGCATGCCTAGTCATCTTTGACTTGTGAATGGATTTTTTTGGTCGAAATAATCAAATTTTAGTTGGATTTCCTTTTTCCTACAATAAGTAACGTCTGGTCCGTCACAAGTAATTAAGTGACGACCAACAAGGTCGATTTTGAGCTCAATGATCATTTTGGTGCGATTGTTGTAGCCTATGGGAACCATCGGCTTGTGATGAGCACTAGCTAACGTCTTAACCGCCTTCGATTTCTTTTGAACTTGGACCTTCGTAGTGTCCTCACGCCCCAGCTTATTGATCGACGGATCAACAAGCTGGGGTGTGTGAACATTGAAATCTCAATCGAATCCAAACCCTATAATTTCAAGTCAATAATAGTTAAATTAAACAACATTCCGTCATTCAAACCCTAACCCATTCCAAAAATATGCATTCACAATCAAGCTAAATATCCCATAAGTTAGAGAAAGAAAAAAAATAATGGCCAATTTGTAATTTTGAGTACAAGCAAAAGTACAAAGTAATATCTCAAGTAATGATATGATTGATCAATAGCGGATACAATCATTTAATGTATTTTATTATAAGGTACTTTTAATCAAACAAATATCTTTTTGGTCGGGTTTAATCAAACAAAAAAATCCGTTAAAAAATCTGATAAATATCTTTTTGATAGTTTTTTTAAAACATTTATTAAATTTGGAGTATTCCTTAGTCGAGAAAATATCCTTTAAATATCTATACTGTATATTAAAGTCGAGAAAAGTAATTTTAAAGTCTTTCTTATTCTTATTGATTGTCTATAATTTATCTAATTCTTTTTCTAATTTCTATATTTTTTCACCTAATTTCTATCTTTTTCAACTATTTGTTTAGACATTTTTTTTAAATCAAAATTTTATAATTAATTTCTTAAACTTATTTGTCACACCGAATTTTTGTTTTGTGTGATAGTATATTATTTTTGTTTTGTATTGTATTTATATATTTTATACATTCTCCATATTTTTTTGTCAATCTTTTTTTGTCCTCAAATGTCATAATTTAAGCTACAGATGTTTAAAAATATATTTGAAACATATCTTTAAAATATATAAACTAAATTTGTGTAATAATATTCATTTATAAACTATATTGATCTATAACTCTACTATTATTAAATTAATTAGAATTTTATAAGATTTATTAAATTATTCATTTTATTTCAAACGACTTTCACGAGCCCGAGAAGATATATATCTTTAGATATAAGTTGAATTCTAAGTTGGATTAGGTTCCAAGTATAATCGAAATTAATTAGATATATATCGTTAACTAATTACTACTACGATTTTGTTTTTGTTAATTGACGTACAAGACAAGGTAGATCACTCTCCAAAATCAGAAACATATATGGAAACTTGCCTTATATGAAACAAAGCATATCTTTATTCCCTAGCTTACCCGTCAAGTAAATTATTAATCTCGTCCCCCTATATAAGTCACACAGCCTTCAATTGATCATCATAAACCTTCTCAAACACAAATCACGTCATTGGTTTCTTGTTGTCTCGATCTCTCGTTGCAAATCTCTTTCTCCTACAAACCCTACAATACAATATATTGCATGGATCCATCAAGCGTAGTGCACTTGCCAGAAGATGTGATCCAAGAGATCCTCTCAAAACTCCCCACCAAACCCATCCTCAAATTCAAGTCCACCTCTAAGTCATGGCATTCCCTCTTGGAATCCCCTTCTTTCATCAAATCCCACGCTCAGTATCATCTTCAGAACCACGACGATGAGCGCGAGAGGAGTCGGCTCTTGTTCTCCGATCCCACGACCGATGGACATTCCAACACGATCTACGGCCTCTCGCCCTCCTCTGCCCAACAGACGACCCCGGTGTTCGATCTTGGACCCCTTCCCGAGACGCTCTGTCACGTCCAAGGCACCCTGCTGGCTAAGCCTACTCTCTCCGTGCTCGGTCCCTTGACCAACGGACTCTTCTGCATCATGGCTAGAGGGTTCTATCGGACACGGCCCACCGACGACACCGACAACCAGAGTGCAAGGCTACATGGCTTTTGCAACACCGAGTTGTGCAATCCCGCCACAAGGGAGTTCAAGTGTCTTGCCCCTCTCACCTGGGACGCCGCCAAATATCTGGCAATCACTCAGCATTTCAATGGCTTTGGTAGCGTCGTTGATCACAAGTCTAACACCGTGGTTGACTATAAGATGGTTGCTATAGCCCAGATCCAAACCCGTGACTCTACTACATGCCCATATGACGCTCGCGTATACAGCCTACGAAGTGGTAGCTGGATTGGTCTAGTCCACGACTCTCGCAAGTTCGAGTTCCCAAGGATCACTCAAGGCTCGTCTTTCTTGCAACCCGCGTTCATGAACGGGTCGTGCCACTGGATGGCTCAGGTGCCTATCCATGATGAGGGCCCAGACAAGCACGCCGTCTTACAGTTTGATATAGCGAATGAGGTTTTCGGGTTAGTAGAAGGTCCGCCCCACGAGTATAGTGTCATTAATGGACGCCCGAGCTCTTGGAGACTCAAGTGTGGCGTTTTCGTGCTCGATGATCGCCTTGCTGCGGTTATCGTAGCACATGATATGCAAAGGCCTCGAGTGAGTATCGATGTGTGGGTGATGATGGAATACGGAGTCGGGAAATCTTGGACCAAGATTCATTCGTGTGAGATCGAAACCAGAGGCAACTTCCATAGATTCATGGGCTTGTCTTTCTCCAAGACTACAAGTAAGGATGCTTATGGTATGAGTACCATTGAGAGGATGTTCTTCCTACGTGATGCTCAGTTGAAGTTGGTCTCTTGTGGGCGTTCGAGTTATGAAGAAGTTTGTGCTTTCGACTTGTCCAAGGCTTGCTGGAATACACTTGGACTTTCAAGCTATGTCAAGACGCTCGAGCCCGTCGCCGTCCAACACTAGGGCACATAATTTGATTTGTCTTACGTTATAGCTAGACTTATATATAGTTGATTGTAATTTTGCGTAGATTTTGACACAATTGATCGAGACTTTATGATTTTTTTTCTTCCTAGTTCAAGTTTATTCATGTCCTTAGGTTTTCAATTGTAATATCCTAGCAAACATTACGTACCTAATGAATGGCCCTTTGAATCAAATGAATGAAACTTCTTGGAAGTACATAGTCCAAGAACGAACTCAAGTATCCTCCAAATTCAAAACTCCGTTCTTTAATAAAAAAAAATATATGTTAAAATAAATTTCCAACAATCTAAAACTCAGTCAAAACAAATGTTTGAGATCCTCGATATCAAAATTAAAGTTTTCATAATAAGGCGAAAATAAAAGGAAATATAAACCAAACGAAAAAGGGTCACAGACTCACAAATCCCATAATCTAGTGTCATTAGTGAGCGCGGCCAACCTTAAGCACCCACAAAAGAAGCCCTCAACAGTTAACACACACAAACGACGGCGCATAGCCTACAACACCCAACTCCGCCTCTCTAGAGAAGCCATGGCTAAGTCAAGGTGTGAAGTGGAGAGAGTGTTCATAGGAGCAGGTTGCAATAGAATCGTCCACAACGTCTCATGGGGAGCTTCTGGGCTCGTCGCCTTCGGCGCCCACAACGCCGTCGCCATTTTCGACCCAAAGGTCCATTCTTTCTTTCACCCCTCATCTCAATCGATTTCGCTATTTTGCCCTATTTCCGCCTTGCCCATGTCCTAATTTGTCAAAAACTGTATTCTGATTCCGGGTTTTTCTAGTATGCAGACATCACAGATTTTGACTACCCTCTCTGGACACAAGGGTTCTGTGAACTGCACCCATTGGATACCCACCTCTAAGTTTGCATTCCAAGGTGCACTTTTTTCGTTTGTCTTTGCTTGCACTTTTTTTTCAGTTGGTAAAGATTTGGTGGATTTGTGTTGTCTGAATTGATTGAACAATCGGATTCTTTAGGGTGGGAATGACTTTTACCAGATTAGTGAGCAGCTGAAGTTGTAATCTGTAGCATTGGAACTAAAATTTAACATGCTCATCACTGCCTAATATTTAGATGGAAAGAGTCCTGATCAAGTGGTCATTTTACACCTTGTGGTTAAAGCTTTATTTCAGTATTTAGCATGGGGCCTTTGAATATTCAACAATGTTAATTGGTGCCTTTAATGTGCACCATTTGAGTTGCATGACTAGGGACTCTGTTTGCAAAAGAGCTCCTTGATATCTAATTGGACACAAACCTTCTCTCCTTTCTTCTTTACATCTTATTGTAGCAAAATGTGTATTGTATTGAACATGTTATCATACTTGTATGAAATGTATGTGGATCTACTGATTACTGCAATTGAAATAAAACTGGGTGACAATCGTATGAACTAGGCAGCTAAACCCCCCTGGTTATGTTTAGTCTAAATAAGATTGAATCCTATCAAATCAGAAAAACTAGCTTTATAACAATCTTAGTCCTCTTTTTGATATATTTTTGTGAACAGAGATGTATGTGAACCTAAACTACAACTGACTCGTGTATATAAACTTCTCTCTTGCTCTAATTCTGACTTATATTGTTTACCTCCAGCCAAGGATTTAAATCAGCACTACTTGTTATCCGGAGATACTGATGGTGCAATTATCTTGTGGGAATACTCTCTCATGGATAGGAAGGTATTGAGCTTGTTCATCTCTGTTTTGTATCTCTTACTGTTCTAGATTAAGCTTTTTCCTTATTGTCCTAGATTAAGCTTATTCCTTATAAGTCATTAATCTATCTTGGACTTTGTAATCAGCTTGGAAAGTATAGCCTTAAATGAATACCTAATGAAATTTTTTATGTTTCTTGATAGTGGAGGTATGTACTAAATGTACCTGAATCACATAAGAAGGGGGTCACCTGTATTACTGCAATAATGGTCTCTCCAAGTGAAGCAATATTTGCTTCTACTTCCTCTGATGGCACTGTTGGTATCTGGGAATTAATTCTTCCTTCCACTCATGGAAGTACGTTAGTCTTTTACTGCCGTTTACTTTCTCCATTCAGTGATTTGAATAACAATTTGTTCTCAATGTTAGTTGCCACTTACAGTTTTGCTATTGTTGCATTGCGCTAGGATTGACCAATCGTGTATTGATTTTCTGAACGTCCTGTCCATGCAAAATTAAGTAGTTAATACTCTGTGCATCAAGTAGTAGAATCTCAATGCAGTATTGGAGATGCATGCTTTTGGATAATGTTTTGATAGCCTTTCTTTTAGAAAATGAAGAATCTTATTCTCTAGTGGGCATAAGGCCATATGATCTGAGCTCAATTTGCAGATCATGAAAGAAACTTTTTTGCTGCGTTGATATTTGTTCTTAGAGATCTTTTTTTCTTCTACTCTCATTCCCTCTCCTTACAGAAAAAAGTAACTTTGCTAGTTTACATGTTTTTCCTTATACATTGTATATTAATTTTGTTTGTTTCTTTGTTTCAGATGAATGTAAGCTATCATGCCTTGATTCCCTCTCAGTGGGTAAAAAACCTATGGTGGCACTCTCATTAGCTGAGTTGCCTGGTAACGCTACTGGTCATCTAATCCTTGCAATGGGAGGTTTGGACAACAAAATACATCTTTATTGTGGTGAAAGGACCGGAAAGGTAGGCAATTTAGGAATTTGATAATTTTCAATCTCTTTTTTGTCACATAAGTAAAATCATTGCTGATCAACTAACGATAGTCATGCTTGCTCGGACCAGTTTGTTCATGCTTGTGATCTGAAAGGGCATTCAGATTGGATTAGAAGTTTGGACTTCTCACTGCCTATACATGTAGATGGCAAAGCCA
The DNA here is from genome assembly GCA_963924305.1 of Polygonum maritimum. Classification (NCBI taxonomy): domain Eukaryota; kingdom Viridiplantae; phylum Streptophyta; class Magnoliopsida; order Caryophyllales; family Polygonaceae; genus Polygonum; species Polygonum maritimum. Next base: position 10,350,259 of record OZ002737.1, on the reverse strand, counting down.
ACACTTTACTGCTCGTGAGTTCCTCTCAGGACAAAGGCATACGCATATGGAATATGGTCTTGCGTGACTCCCTAGATATCTCTGAAGGGAAAAGGTTAGCAACCTTGGCATCATATATTGAAGGTCCTGTACTCGTTGCTGGGTCATCCTCATATCAGATATCTTTGGAATCTCTTCTCATTGGACATGAGGATTGGGTATATTCTGTGGAATGGCATCCCCCTTTGTTCTCATTGGCCGAAGGAACAGGTTATTCTCAACCGTTAAGCCTTTTATCTGCATCTATGGACAAAACTATGATGATCTGGCAACCTGAGAAGACCAGTGGCATCTGGATGAATGTTGTCACTGTTGGAGAATTAAGCCATTGTGCTTTGGGATTCTATGGAGGGCATTGGAGCCTAGATGGACACTCTATTCTTGCTCATGGATATGGTGGATCTTTTCATCTTTGGAGAAACATTGGTCTTGACTGTGACAATTGGCAGCCACAGAATGTTCCTTCTGGGCACCATGCTGTTGTATCAGATATTGAGTGGGCTGTATCAGGCAAATACCTACTGTCTGTCAGTCATGACCAGGTTGGCTTTCTTCATTTCTATTGGTACTCGTTATTGCTAATCTTTATTCCCTCTGAAGCAAAATGAATAAATTATATGTTCATTGCTGTTTGCTGTAAGGCTAGAGAAACAATTCTCAGAGAACCTTTTCATGTTTTGACATAATAAGATCATTTGAATTTACAATTTGCAGACTAGTCGAATTTTTGCTCCGTGGAGGAATGGAGAGTCTCTAACAGATGGAGTCTCTTGGCATGAAATTGCTCGCCCTCAAGTTCACGGACATGATATAAATTGTGTTGCAATCATTCAAGGAAAAGGAAACCATCGTTTTGTTTGTGGGGCCGAGGAGAAAGTTGCAAGAGTGTTTGAAGCTCCTTTGTCTTTTCTAAAGACACTGAATTGTGCCAATTCACTAGATGGTGATATCCAAGAAGACCTTCAAGCAGATGTTCAGATTTTGGGTGCAAATATGTCTGCTCTTGGGTTATCACAGAAGCCCATATATTTACATGGTATATATACATCAGACTCTTAAAGGGGAAAAAATTGATTTTGTGGATGATACAGACAAAATTGATGTTGGCTGTACAATACCATCATGCAAGAGACCATCTTTCTCTTTCCTGTGGTTGATATCTTTCTCTTGGTTGCAGCTTCACGTGAGACAAATCTTGACAGAAATGGTGGTGAAGCTGGTGATACTCTTGAAACCGTTCCAGATGCTGTACCGGTTACTTTGACTGAGCCTCCTATTGAAGAACAAATAGCATGGCACACACTGTGGCCCGAATCTCACAAACTTTACGGTCATGGAAATGAGTTGTTCACTCTTTGCTCTGACCATGAGGGCAAGCTTGTGGCTTCATCATGTAAGGTAAATCATACTGACTGCATGTTTCCTAGTGTGCTATATGATTAAGTGTTTATGGCATTGTATAAAGGGTGCATGTGATTATACTTGATAATGCACTATAAGGCAATTGCTCTTTGTACTGGGCAACTGTATTATATTTGCTCACCTTAAGATTTGTATCTCTTGCAGGCCCAAACATCAGCAGTAGCTGAAATATGGTTATGGCAGGTTGGTTCATGGAGGGCAGTTGGTCGCCTTCAGTCTCATAACCTAACTGTGACACAGATGGAATTCTCCCATGATGACAGCTTGCTTTTGGCGGTCTCTAGGGATCGTCAATTCTCTGTCTTCTCCATCAAAAGAACAGGTAATTTTTTGAATCTCCTAACATCTCCTTGTTTGAATCTTTGATGAGAAATTCTGTTGTCAGAAGCTTTATTTCTCACATCTGAAACCTGGTCCCACTTAGGCACGGACGAATTCAGCTCCGAGTTACTAGCAAGACAAGAAGCCCACAAGCGAATCATATGGACATGTTCATGGAACCCATTCGCCCACGAATTTGCAACCGGGTCAAGGGACAAAACCGTAAAAGTATGGGCTGTAGAGAAGAATGGATCATCTGTCAGGAACGTCTTAACTCTCCCACAATTCTCCAGCAGCGTCACCGCCTTATCTTGGCTGGGCCTGGACCCTCGCACCCAAAATGGTCTCCTTGCAGTTGGAATGGAAAGCGGGCTGATCGAGCTGTGGACCCTAAAGAGGCCTAATGAGGGTTACACCGTAGGCCCTAATCTGACCGCTTCCTTAGTATCAAAGCTTGACCCTTTCATGTGCCACGCCTCCACGGTTCAGCGTCTGGCATGGAGAAACAGGGAGAAGAGTGAAGCTTGCGATAGCGTGCAACTCGCATCGTGTGGGGCTGATCATTGTGTGAGGGTTTTCCAAGTGAAGCTGAGCTGAAACTCTTCAAGCCGGTCATTGGATTCTTCATACATTATATGGCTGTAAACTGAGTGAGGAGGAATGGTGGAACACTGTAACGTACTAATGTGTATAATTTAAAGTGACAGTCTTTTCTCAGTAGGATTTGAAACCCACATGAGAGTTCATTAGCAGCAGATTTTGGCCCTCAGAAGTAAAACCTCTTTGTTATTTTGTGTTAGCAGAATTCTTGTTCCTTTGCTGATTGAAATTGCTTTTAATGGGTTGGAATGATGCTTTTCATTTTTGCTGAAAAACAAATAAATCAAGATTTAAAATATTAATTTTGGTGCAAACTACTGTAATTTTTTCTAACAAAAAAAACTACTGTAATTTTTTCTAATAAAAAAAACTACTGTAATTTTTTCTAATTAAAAAAAACTACTGTACTTTGTTTGGTGTGTGAAAGAAATTATGTAATTTTCAATTAGGGCTCAAGAGTGTTCGTTAATATCTTCCCGCTGTCCGTTGGGTATAAAAAAGGGCTCATCGGCCGCCGACTTCCGAAAGGGGAAAAGAAACGTTTCTCCCCCTTCCCGCTACCTAGGGTTTTATCTAGGGTTCATCTCATTCTCTATCCATTGTTCTCTCTCAATCTCTGCCCTAGCAAAGCCATGAAGACGCCGGACTCAATGAAGGCGTCTGGCCGGTCGGCGGAGAAGCAAAGCCTGCCGATATTACAGTCGAAGATGAAGATCGATCCCGGGGGCTACCACGACGAGCTTCTGTTGATTAAGGAGCAATTCAACTCCTCTCTCGACTTGTTCCAGCAACAAGCCGCCTTGAACTTCAATTCTCTTAGCGGGATCGGCACTGACCCTACGGTGGCCAAGGATCTCGCCGATAGGGCCATGTTCCTGGCTCACATGAGGCCGTTCTACCCCAAGGATCTCTCCGAGTTCCCCACCAAGCTCGCCGAGTTGCTTAGGAGTTCCGCCAGGACGCTGCCGTCTTTTCTGAGGTGCCAGATTGTTCAGGCGCTTATACTTCTGATGAACCGCAAGGTAATTGTGGAAAAAAGTGTTGTTCTTGAATGTTGGAAGCTCAGTTTACTGGGGATGATCTTGAAATTGAATTGCTGGGTTCTATTGGTAACATGTATGTGGATAGTCTAGAATTCTAGGGTTCTGGAATGTTTAATCATTATCTCTGGTTAGTCATTGGATTTACTAGTTGTTATAATGATCCTTGTTTCTGTTGCTGAATGTGATTGTAAACGTCAGTTTCCAACATAGTATCCCTAAACATGTGCATTTTGTCTTGATAATGCTTGTTTTGGTGTTCCATCTGTGCAATTGATAATTTAATTATGTGATTTTTTTACTTATCTTCTGATTCAAAATTGTTCAATAGGCAGTGGATTTGGAGGATGTGCTATCATTGTTTATGGAGCTTCAGACGTTGGGAGACAAAACATTGAGAAAATTAGCATTTTCTCATGTTATTCATAGCATCAGACATATGAACTTGAAGCATAAGGATGAAGCTAGAAATCGGGCACTTCAAAAAATCTTGTTTCAAATGCTTCAGGTTTTTCCTGCTCTTAATTTCCTTTGGGTTCTTTTTTTTTTTTTTTTTCTAAGGTTAAGAGATTAGGGGTTGCCATAGATCATCCTTCCTCGCCTTTGGCTTTATTGTTTCTGCTATAATAATTTTCTTTCACTTTTGCAGCAAGCTGATGAGTCAAAAGCAAAGGCGTCACTTGTTGTCCTGTGTGATCTGCACAGGAGGAGGGTTTGGTTTGATAGTAGGATTGCAAATGAAATTTGTAGGGCTTGCTTTCACTCTTCATCAAAGTAAGTTTCTTTTACTTCTATGATCTCAAATTTTTCTAGATGAATTTCCTGTTTACATGATAATTTTGAATGTCTGTAGAATCATGAAAGCTGCATTGCAATTCCTGCTTGATTATGAGAAAATTGAAGATCATGATGATGATAGTGATGCTTCAAGCAGTGATGATGAGGCTATTGATCTAAATCCTCAGATACATGTCAGTAAAGAGGATGTATACAAGGTAATTTGATCATTCCTTGATTCAAGGTTTATGCTCTTTTGTATCTTTTATTCTTGTGGAATCTGCTTGTGCTAGGTTGCTAAGCTGCTGGTAAATTATGTTTACATTTTTGGTTTCTTCTTGGTATACCAACCTACCCTACCCTTTTTTCATCTGTTTGGATTCTTGCAGGAACATTTGAACTTCTGATGTTTGACATTTTTATGTATTTAAACCTTTTAAAAGAAATCACCGCTGACACATTTAAGAGGGAGATTCCATTTAGCAACCATGATTTACTAGTTGCAATTGCTTTAAGAAGATGCATTTCCAAGTGGAAGCTAACGTCGCTTCATGTTTACTTTTTACTAGGAACTCTTCCAATGTGTGTTTTTCAACAGTAGAAAAAATTAAAAGTGAATTGACTTAATATGTCTTTACTGCAAATGACTTTTGTATTATACTCTAATTTGCTTAGCATTGTTTTTCCCTCTTAATTAGGCCCACCACAAAGGCACAACTGCCAGTAAAAAGAAAAAGAAAGCCAAATTGCAACGTGTTGTTCGTAGCATGAAAAAGCGGCAGCGGTTAACTGAAGAAAAGAGCAGCCCGAACTACTATTCACCTCTTGACCTTCTGAATGATCCAGCGGTTAGCTATTTTATGATTATTCTTTCTCCCAGATGCCTCCCAAGTTCTCTTTTTGACTGTTGTTACTTGTTACTAATGTTTCTCATGTCTTAGGGATTTGCGGAAAAACTGTTCTCTCTCCTTCAAACATGCAATGAGCGTTTTGAGGTCAGGACTGTTTGCTGTTCTTTTGTTCATAATTTTGCTCTAATTTATAATGAACCAGAATCCACCTAAAATCAATAGGAATATTTTCATTTTTATCACTGCTTCTCATATGGCCTAGTAGCCATATTGGCTTTAGTATTCTCGAGAGGTGGGAACTGAAGTAGAAGTTGTTGAAGATTTGGTCGGTAGCTAAAATCGCAAATTTAACATATTAATTGTCAACTGCAGGTTAAGATGATGCTATTAAAAGTAACTGCACGAACCATTGGGCTTCATCGTGTGACTTTGGTGAATTTCTATCCGTATCTACAAAAATATGTTCAGGTAAGTCATAACATTCCTATGCATTTTCAGTTCACATAGCATTCGCCACTTATCCTAAAATTTCTCCTCTTGCAGCCCCATCAACGTGATGTAACAAATCTTCTTGCTGCAGCAGTTCAGGCATGCCATGATATGGTATGTTAGTGAATTTCTTATTATGAGTTGTGTTTCCCATAATATAAAAATACCTCCCTATAGTAAAGAAATGGAAAAACACTTGGTAAACCATGGCTTACTCTAGATTGTTATATTTTACTAGGTGCCGCCTAATGTAGTTGAGCCTCTATTCAGGCAGATTGTGAATCAGTTTGTAAATGACCGATCACGTCCAGAGGTATGGTTTATCTGTTATATAAAGATGTCTATATATTGTGCTCTCTTCTTTTGACTGATCTCTTTGTTTCCTATCTAGGTAATCGCTGTCGGATTAAACGTTGTTCGAGAGATTTGCTTGCGTATTCCTTTGGTATTATTCTTGTTCCTTTCCACTTTACTGCTGATTGTATATTAATGAAAGGTTATCTTATGAAAGATATGTGAAAGTCTTGCATATATTATTTTTAGCAAATACTTCTCGGTGTTCGTTGCTAAACTTTCTTTTGATCTTCTCATATTAGCTGATGACAGAAGAGTTGCTACAAGACCTTGTGCTATACAAGAAGGAAAAAGAAAAGGCGGTTTCAAGTGCGGCTCGCTCACTTATGAGTTTATTCAGAGAGGTAAAATGCTATTTTATTTCTGCAAAAGTGCGCATCTTTTTCTTAATTTGTATCCACTGACAACTGATTCTTCTTTACTGTTAGATTTGCCCTTCACTGTTGATTAAAAAAGATCGTGGGCGTCCTGTTAATCCAAAGGCTAAGCCTAAAGCATTTGGAGAAGTCGATGTTGCTAGCAATGTTTCTGGTATTGAATTACTGGAGGATACTTGTGATGAAAGTGATGATGATGAAGATGGTGAAGATGTTGCCAGTGAAAATAAAATGGAAGACTTTGCTTTAAGCGATGATGAAAGCATTGACCTTAATGCTACTGATTCAGATTCATCTCAGAGTGGAGATGAACTGGCAGAAAGCGATGAAGATGATCTATGTGATGAAGACGAAATGCTTAGTGCTGATGATGATGACAGTGCAAGTGATTTTGACGGCAGTGATGATGAGGAGGAAGGGATGAGCTCACATAAATCTCAAGATACTAATTCAAAGAAGAGGAGGGCGTCTGATTTTGATGGACAGCTAAATACTGCTGATAAAAGCCTTAGAGCCCTTAAGAAATTAGCTTCAGCTAAGGTAGAGGATGAGCAGTTAGACTCTGAAGATGGTATTCTTTCAAATGAGGAGTTCAAACGGATCAGAGAATTAAAGGTTGGTTGTCTGCTTGTTATAGTTCACCAGCTGCCCCTTGTTTTTGTCATAATGAGTAATTGGTCTTGAAGAAATGTGGTTCACCTTTTTGTAGGCAAAAGCAGAAGCAAGGGCTGCTTTGTCACATCATGGATTGCTTAAAAAGGGCTCTGATTCTAAACCAGCTCTGAAGATTCCAACTGCTGATCAATTAACTCTCACACGAGTGGATCCTTCTAAACTTGAAGTACATGCTCTCTTTCTGTATCTGTTTGTTGTATTTCCTATATTTAAATACAGTGTTGCACCATTAATTACGGTTTTGGCAACATGTTACTTTTTTTGTTCCTTTTTATTGGCTTATTGCTTGTTGAATGGTTATTGAACATGTGAGCCATATGACGCATACTCGAATTTACCGCTTTTGTTCCTCTTCTCACTCTCTGTGTATACAACAGGCACGGATGCATAGAAAGATGACCAAGGATGAACGAATGGCACTTGTGAAAGCTGGGAGAGAAGACAGAGGTGCCTATCAAGCTAAAACTGCTCTTAAACAGAAAAAGGTCAGTCATTTTTGCTCAACTACTGCTCCAAATTCTCTTTTCCCATGTGTTGTCCTTCTTGATCATCTGGTTAAAGGTGGAAAATGCTTTGAAAACCGGTGCATCATTGGTTTACCACTCGTTAGACTGAATCCCCTAAATGGTCAATCAAATTCTATATGTACTTGCTCGTGTAAGTTAGAGCCCCTATTTGTGTTTCCCCCATAGAAATAGTTGAAAAAGATGATTACTTTGTATTTAGCAAGTAGTGATGTTCTGCTTGTCTTTGTGATGGGTATGAGCAGACTGGTGGTATGAGCAACAAGCAGAAAGAGCACAAGAAGTTCATGCCTATTGCAGCAAAAAGATCCAAGATTGCCAGATCCCGAATCGTCAAGAAGAAGAAGAACGCTCGTGCTGATAAACAGTTCCGTGGAAAGAAGGCATGGAAATGATCCATTCTATTCCGTTTTGTTTAAGCTTCTCGAGGTTTTCTTCTGCAATTTTGGTAGTATCCATTTATTTATGCTTTCCTGCTTTCTCTTTTGACATCAGCAGCTCTGCTAGCTATAAATTATTGTTGTCCCTTGTAAAGCCGAATATGGTTGAGTTTTGGATTAAGTTAATCTATTATCATATCGTCAAGAATTATCTGATTAATCAATATTTGAGCCTGATTATGCCTTCCAATCTAATTGTCACAAGCAAATTGTGACTACTGAAGGGCCCAGAATGTATTATCAGCAAGTGAAAACTGTATAATGGCATGCCAATAAAGAGCTCTGGTGGGTTATAATAACCCTGAATGGATTCGGATAAGCTTAGGTTATAATAAAGAGCATAGGTTATATTCTGGGCTTACATTATTGGTTCATTTGATTATTCGGATAAGAGAGCACATAGATATTAAATCATGATGTTAGCACTGTATAGGAAAATCATTTATGCTATAGCTACCTAGCCCATAGAAACAATTAGCATGTTAGGACTACGCGTCTAAGCATTAACAATGCTTTCTTTTAGAGCATCTACTGTTAACCTCGTACTAATTAAGTCGCTAATTCTGACCTAGGGGAGTTCATTTTGTTGTCTTGAAGTTTAATTTAACTTTATATAGCCAACTTACAATATAGTGCACCGTGTAGCAGAAATCAACATTTTTTAATCGAAATGATGTTCCTTGACTTTAAAACTTATGTGAATGATACTTATCGTGTATTTCATAAGAGAGTCAAACCATTAAGCCCCTATTAAAAATGTTCATTATTCTACCAAAAAAACAATTAATAATGTTAATTATTTGGAAGGAAATACTATTAAAAGGGTGCTTTTTTATTTATTTATTTGTGCTACATAACATAACCTATAAAATTTAGTATTAAATAAACATTACCTAGTTGCAAATTGGAACAGAAGATTTGTTTAGATATTATGCATAAAAAGTGCATGAAAAAGGTAGCAAAAGAGATTGCCCTCTAATCTATATACGTACCACACAAATTACACAATACTCATCCATATTATATTAGATGCAATTAATTTACTTAATTCCAACGAATTATAGATTGTAAAGTGAGAGAGGAAATAGGAGGGCAAACCGGCAAAGCGTGTAGATGGCATGTGATAATACTATTGGGATTCAGTGCGTAGTGACTTGTAACCTTCTTACTTATTCTTTTCCTTTCGTATCTTTCACATGCATATATCTCATGTATCATGCATTCATGCTTCTAGAGATTCACCATTTTTTTTTCCCTTTTGCCTATGTAAATTTTCTCGAATTTCAATCACCCTACTCTTTAAATATGATTTTGGTATAATCCAAGAAAAAAAACAATTACATAAATAAACTTTACAGGAAAATGTATACATACATGACTTATGTCATTCTCATTACTTATCTTATCATGTGTTGTATTATTGCTCTTTGATTTTGTCGCAACGTAGTTGTTGACACTTTATTCTTCGATTGTGGGATACATTTTCTACATTGGGTAGAAAATAGTATCTCAATTTCATAAAATTGCAATAACTAGTGTAAATTTTAGTGAGGACGACATAGTTATAATGGAGGTTTAAAATGTTTGTAATTTATTTAGATTTTTTTTGGGTATATTTTTTCTTTTTCATGGTATATTTTAAGATCTACAACTATAAGTTTAATTAGAATATGTTCATTGTAATTGGATTATCCTCTTCTAACTTGTTTTTATTTCCTTGCTAAGTAATGTGCTAGCTTTTTAGATACATACCCATATCTCATGTTAGCATCATTATTTTGACTATTAAAAAGAATATCCATAACCATAACAACCCTTACACTAATAAAGATTCATTCATCTGAAAAATCTCTAATCATTGCAAGCATAATGCCACAAGAGTGCATTATTTAATGTAATAATCACTCTTAACATGTATGGTCCAATTTGGTGCATATGTAGAATTTTATAATCAGAGATGGCTTATGGGCTATATAACTACCAGAAATATTAACATATCGCTAGTAGATCACCATCATACACGTACGGAATATCCAATAAGAAAGTATTAAAGAGAGAAAATTAAGATTAACTTAATTTATTAGTATATCTCACCATTGGAGTTGAATATATGTGACTTAAGATGAATGGCAAGCAATTTACGAGGCAATCACGTTCACTTCAAGTTACAAATTTAGTGAGATCCAAAACTTCAGATTCGATCCATGAACAGAACCCGAAATCCGAATAATATAATACTCTAAAATTTTATGATAAATTTGTGGCCATATGTACTTGTGCATCATCTAGCATATACATAGATTTTGCAACTTTTAGGCCCCATCGATACTGACGGAATGGGTAGCGGAATTCACTAGCGGAGAGCACCCTTAGGGATACAAGGGGAGAGTGGATCCGCTACCGACCTGCTGAACTCACCCTAGACAAGTATTATCTTCGGGGGAGGACGGAACTATCAAAAAAAGAACGCCCTTGGAGATACAAGGGGAGAGCGGATCCGCCACCGACCTGCCGAACTCATCCTTAGACAAGTAATTTCTTAGACAAGTTTCTTAGCGGAAAACAGGATAAACGAAAGCCAAAATTTCTTCCAACATATTGTTTGTTGAAAGGGGAGAGATTTCAAAATGTGATGATGATGATGCACAAGGCAATAATCCTTAAAAAACGCTGCATGTCTACCACTTACGGATGGTGATTGATTCCACATCAAAATAATTGGGGTTGGAAAATGAAAGGTAGTTTGTTTATTATATCACAACTTATCAAGTTTACGTCAACTTAGGAGCTGTAACGCTACAATAAAGTTTGAAAACTTAGGTCCTTTCTTTGCTGAAATCACCAAAAGATACCAAATAAGTCAAACAAACCTCATCCAAGAATAGCTCCCTTGGAACCAAACATAGCTTGTTCAATGCAAATGGGATGAGAAAAGCCTGATACATGCCACAGACTGTGGATCCATTCAAAGTAAAATGAAATGCTGTTCCAGAATTATATAAACTATAGCTGAATGTTCATAAAAACAAAGATAAATGTTCACATGATTCTCTGGTCTGTAATTTTACAGTATGAGCTAAGCTCAGCCCCTATATACTGACATCATAAATGTACCATACAAGCAGAAGCAAGTAACATACTTATTCCCTAGTGCAAATACATGAGAAAAAGAAACCACACACCAAATGCCAAATTAATAAAAGATGCACACTGAAATAAACACAAGACTCAGATCAGAATGTATTGCTCCAAAATTGTATCCTTTTTGTTTTTTCCAAACTCACCTACAATGGCTGGGAGGTTCTTATCTGCTGTTTGGCATTGTCATTAGGATTTGCAGCAGAAGCATCAGGTATAACCATTGCAGGGCCCGAATTCATAGTCTGATACTGAGGGGCCAATGGAGCCTGAGTGAAGTAGACCTGGGCATGAGCAGGATCAGATAACTCGTAAGCATACTGCCCGGCAGCTGAAGCAGGAGCCATGGACTGTGAAGGATGATGGTGCATCTGAGGGTAACCCATGAACTGTTGCGGTTGCTGTTGCTGAGGCATTTGAACGAGCTGTGGATTGGGCGCGTTGACTGCTGCTCTATATACGCCGGCTTGTGGGATTTCGGGCTTCTGTGGAGGAGGGGCCATCATTCTTGTTGTGCTAGCAGCTTCGGTGTAAGTAGGCTGTTGCTGCTGCTGCTGTTGCTGAACAGGCAAGTTGTAAGGATGAGCTTGACCGGCAGGCACGTAATATACGGGATAGCGTTGATCAAGCTGCTGCTGATGGCTCTGTGGTTGTTGTGAAGGATATACAGGATAATATGACAAGGGCATTCCACCAGCCGGGTGATGATGAACATATTGGTTACTAGCATGAATGAATTGCTGTGCTTGTTGCTGTGCCTGTGCATGCTGTGCTTGTTGTGCTTGCTGTGCTTGTTGCTGTGCCTGTGCATGTTGTGCTTGTTGCTGTTGCTGTTGTTGTTGTGATTGAATTGCTTGCTGTGATTGAATTGCTTGTTGTTGCTGAAGTTGATCATAGTGTTGAGAAGGCAAAACATAACCTGAATCTGGAGCCTGTTGAACCTGACCAGAAGTATCACCAAAAGCCATCCTTGGATCTATGAAGCTTGCAGGCGCCCTGTTGTTCCCAGATGGATCTTGATACAATGGCTTTTGACGAGTGGTTGTGTTTGACAGATTACTACAATCACTGTCAATTTTATACAATATCACAGAGGCATCGTCAGAGAAATGAACAATCAGATCCAGTCAAGTCAATCTCCCCGAATCCAAGATTGCAACCAACACTCAACCAATCTCCCCCAATCTAGATCAATTAAATCTACACAAACAATATGAAAGAAAGAAAGAAAGCGTGTGAAGACACATACCTTGAAACTGAGGCAGCAGGAGAGGGCAAATCCTCAGTGATCTGCTTGTTTTGGGCCTGTGAGTTCGGCACCATCACCATCTGTGGTGGCTGCCGAGTTTGGTACCCAACGGGCGCTCCATGATCAGATCTCTCGTCGTCAGAGACGATTCGGTTGGTGTACTCGCTGGGGACTCCAACCGGAGCACCGGTGACCGGCAAATTAGAGGGAGGAGAGGACATCATAATGAATCCCTCTTCCAATTTCTGAGCATTGACTCCCATCTGAGCGAATTGATCCTCAATCCCAATCCTCTGGTCGTAAACCCTAGCACCCCCACCACCACCTCCCTCCTCCATATGAACCCTAATTCGAGGCAAATTCAGCATAGCAGGAGAGGAAGAGGCCGATCCGAACGACGAATTGGTCTCCGCCATAGACGAATCGAGGACCGAGTGCACGTCCGGATTGCTCTGGTTCCCAACCTTCCCCTTGGCTCCACCCATCCCAACCACAGCCTCGCCTTCGTGGGAGTTCAGATCCAAATTCCGGTTTCCACGGCCGTTCTCCTCCAATCCGAGCAAGGTGTTAACCGCAGACGGATCGGAGAAGCCTCTCTCCAAGAGATCGGCGGTGTTGAGGACGCTCATGAACCAGTCGTCGGACTTGTTGGATCCGTCGAGGATGGGGCCCATGGAGGCGGCCACATCGAGCTTGGTGGGGAAGAGGAAGAGGCGAATCCGGGAGTTTCTGGCCGGATTGGGGCCGGCGTTGAGGCGATCGTACTCGTCGATCATGTTCTCCAGATCCTCGTCGGATGAGACGGTGATGAGCGAGTCCAGATCCTCGTTGGGGAGCTGGTACTTGAGCGTGAAGGGGCGGCCGTTCAGGAGAACCCTAGAGAGGCGATTCAGGAGCTCCGGGAGCGAGGAGTTCCGCTCCACCACCACGATCCTCGTTTCGCCGCCGACGTAGCAGAGGGACTTGTCGTGGGGGCGGGGGACGATGTGGCCGCCGTAGCTGCACATGAGACGGAGCTTGGCGCCGCCGGGGACCGGGGGGAGGGCGTCGCCGGCGTTGTTTTCCCATGTGTCGGTGGTTCGGGAGCGAGGGGAGGACTCTACGGAGTCAGGGGGGTAGGGGGGGTTGGAGAGGGGAGCGCTTGGGGTTAGGGTGGGGACGGATGTTGGAGGTGTTGAGGCCGGCGGTTCCATGTCGGACGACGCCGGCGAGGGTTTGCAAGAAGGGGACGGGGAGGAGGGGGAAAGGCGAGAGCGAGAGCGACGGCGTTTTATAGTGAGTCCATGAGTTCGTAGTGATATACTCGGGTTCAACGTTGCTTATTTGGGCATTTTTGGGTATTTACGCAAAACCGCCCTTAGGTATGTGGATCTTCGAAAAATGCCCCGGTGAAATTGGCTTTGGTGATCTGGTGTGGTAGTGGGGATGGTGAATGAAAGGACGAAGAGAGCTCCGTTCGGGTAAGAGTTGAGAGTGCGTGGATGATGTGAGCGGATGGCTCACACCCTTAAAAAGCGCATCGGAACCGGCTCGAATTGGGAAAAATTGTTGGTTTTAAAACCGGAATCCTACTCTTTTTCAGTACCGATTCGAGAATTCTTAGAGCGTGGTTTCAGTAGTTCGAACTCGGTTTGAAATGGCGGTTCCTTGATTTATTTAGAAAGAAATGAAAACTAATCATGATAAAAGACAAAATATGGTGTTAAATGAAGCGAAGGAAAAAGAAACGTGGATTAAAAACGCGGTTATTTGTACTCTATTAGGTGCATTCAAGATTTTTTAATAGATCGCTTATTTTTTTCTACTTTTCTTAGGATTTAGTTTCTTAAAGTAGAATTGTTTCCCCATACGACATATGTAAAAAATCCAAAATTTATTAACAAAAAGTAATCTTTTAAGCAAATATCTCAAGATTAGTATATTTTTACTTCTTAATCCGTCAAAAGGTGTTATTTCTTTTTCGCCTCGTAATCCTACATTAATATTAAGATATCTCCCTTTATACCTCACCTTTCATCTATGTATTTATCCAATGGAAAAAATATCTATAAATTGTCATGCTTCTTTCATCAAAAAAATAAAAAATAAAAAATAAACACCAAGTACCTTACCACAACATAACACGTGGTTACGCTCCATCTTCCAACTTTAAATGAAATACCTTGCATATAGCTATCAGTTTCAATGCATAAAGACAATAGTATACATTCGTTCAATATGGTACTTAATTGGTAGAATATTGACGACCCATTCTCATGTTTTAGCATTTTGAGATTTTTCGATTGCAAACTTTACCCTTATACTCCGTAATTATTTATTCTTAACATGCATGAAAGCCCTTAATGTAGCCGATGCTGAAAATTCTTCATGCACAAACTAGTGCCACAATACATAAGCATTTTGTAATTTATTTAGCAAATGTTTTAGAGATTTATACAAAGTATATATGTACATCGGATGATATTAATAGTGATTGAAATATATATATACATATATGTGTCATTATAGGGGAAAAGACAAACCTAAGAAAAACAAGGGAAACATAAAGATAACACGTAGAAAGTGAGGTTACACACGCGAAAGAGACCACTAATAGAAGAAGAAGAAACATGGGGAAGAAACCCATGTTTGCCCATCCTTTCGAAGATAAATTTTCATCGTTTAATCAATGATAACAATTAGAATTTTAATTACGAGTCCCATCATTGTCAAAATCTGATTAGCTCATATTTTTACGTTAAAAAACAAAATTAGTCTTAACTTCTTTCTTATGACAATAATGTTAATAGGATTCTTGACTTCTATTTTGATCGAGAGAGGATCAAATGTAACATGTTGTGGAAGCTATTTAGACTTCGGCTTTTTGTCTATATCAAAAGATAGTTATCTCAAGTTTAAGCCCAATTAAGTGCTACAAAGTTTTAGTCCTTCAAAGCCCATTTGGAAATCTTGGGCTTATTCTGTATGTGCTACTTTGTTTTTGTAACGTTTCTCCCCAAAATACGCTGTATGTTATGACAAGCACGCAACTATAAAAAGTTTTGCTGTCGATGATCCAGCTCTCGCAAATTAAATAAATAAATCATGTTTTATTCATCATAATTATTCCGTCCCTTAATAATCGCTAAAGCATGTTGTTTCATCTACTCAATACATCATTTAATAAAAACTAACTACAATTGTACAACATATATTATATATCGATTACCGAGTTGGCTCCATTTATTATTTTCGGAAAACTATACGCCAAACTTGGATTATTTAAGAGATTAATCCATCGATGGATATGAAATTTGTTCCTACCTAAATTCTTTCTCTTGTCTTCTTCTCCTCATTCATTCAAAAAACGTTTTCCATATACAGGATCAATTCCAATCTTGTCATTAACTTGTAATTGCATGGATTTTTCTTGTGCTGATCACCCTAAGTCTTTGTAGCATCGATCTGGAATCGGTTACATTTTACTGTACTTGTCCTCCCCGGAAGCAAATCGAGCAATGTACACAATCTTCAATGGAGCAAGACTCCATGCCTACGACTGGCTCACATTGCTCGTACTCATCGCGATGGAGGCAGTTCTCGAGCTCGTAATCCATCCTTTCCATCGGTTCGTGAGCAAGGACATGATGGTTGATCTCAAGTTCCCTTTGAAGCCTAATACTGTCCCTTCGTGGAGTGTCCCTGTAATTACACAGCTCTCTTCCTCGATCCTTTTCTCTGCTTGATTAGTTTTATCAAGCTCGTAATCACGTTCTTAATTACGTGTAGCTGTACGCCGGGG
Source organism: Polygonum maritimum (assembly GCA_963924305.1). Taxonomy (NCBI): domain Eukaryota; kingdom Viridiplantae; phylum Streptophyta; class Magnoliopsida; order Caryophyllales; family Polygonaceae; genus Polygonum; species Polygonum maritimum. Next base: position 10,334,182 of record OZ002737.1, on the reverse strand, counting down.
TGTTGCCCATTGTCGTCTTTGTGATCTTCTATCTCCGGAGGAGAAATGCGCATGATTTACATAACGCCACTCTTGGTAAGTTATCATTCTTTTGCTTTTTTAACTACTCACTCACGTACAGAAAAGCTGGAGTTGGTGTTATAATGCGCGATCCAAACAAACCCCCTAAGTTGTGGCCGCGATTTTATGTAAGAGCAGGGCTGTTGTACGCGATGCTAACGACGGCGATCATGACGAGTGCCCTAAAGAACGCGGTTGGTCGACCGAGGCCAGACTTCTTCTGGCGTTGCTTTCCGGACGGAAATGAGGTATATATATGTATGTATAGTTAATGAATGTCTAATAATGAATAGATTTCGAATTACATATTAGCTGGTATGTTTTTTGCGCGCTTATACGTGCATTATGAATTTATGAATCTCATCTTAATTCATCAAGTTTGTTTTGGCAGATATACGATAGTCTTGGCGATGTAGTATGCAATGGTAGAAAAGTGGATATCATTGAGGGATACAAGAGCTTCCCTAGCGGTCACTCTTCAAGTAAGTACATTCATAATTTAACCTAGCTAGCTGTCCATAACTAATTTGAACCTTAAATTAGGGTTCATTTGGATCCAAAATATATTACTACTATAGTTCATGTATGTATACATTGTATCATCTTACAAATTAAGCATGTACGTTTTTTTGGGCACGGTTCGGGTGAGAACATCCTCTCTAGAAAAAAATGTAAATGAGCTTGTACGAATCATCGAATCTTAACGTGTCCAGCCATTAAATGGAAAAATTCAGCTATGCGGTTTTTGTCCTTTGATGTATGAATGATCGAATTGAGATCGGATGGCTGTGCTTGCGCATATATGTTCAAGCGTGATACATTTCCTAGTTTTCTTGGTTATAACTTAGTTAATCAAAAACTTAAGGATGTTGTTGTTAGGGCAGTGTCATTTGCAGGGCTAGGATTCTTGTCATTGTACTTAGCTGCCAAGATGAAGGCGTTCGACCGCAAAGGCCACGTTGCGAAGCTCTGCGTTGTCATCCTGCCTCTCTTAGCTGCCACGCTTGTCGCCATTTCTCGGGTCGATGATTACTGGCACCACTGGCAAGACGTGTTCATTGGTGGCTTGTTAGGTTAGCTATATATTTGATTCAATATTAATTAGATAATTGGCCGACTAAGTTGATTCCCATCTGGGTTTGTGGTTCTAAATTACGTCTATGCACGTTAAGAAGAACCTTATAAAACTGATCATTAGACATCTAAAATTAGTTACTTCTCCGCATGATATATGCTCATTTAGCATTATATAATAAAGTCATACTTCTATAAATGATCGTTAACCTTGATTTATTTAATTAACCCCTTAATTTTTATATAGAATTAACTACTAACTAATTACTTGTGTTGCTTTGTCATGGGATAAGGGTTCGTGGTGGCGTCGTTCTGTTACCACCAGTTCTTCCCTCCACCATATGATGTCAACGGTATGTACGTGCATATAACAATATGTAATTAAAAAAAAACAATATGTAATTAAGAAAATAATATACTTGCTTAATTATCTTAATTATATTGATTTGATCCAGGATGCGAACCTTATGAAACTAGCTTACTAGAATTGGAGGAGTTGCAGAGAGATAATGAAGAAGGAGCTCATACAAGTGATCAAATAGTTGACAATTGTAACACTGAGGTTCACGATAATAAGCACTTGAATGTTAAGTTAGATTCCCATGTATGAAAAAGGTTCATATAATTAAATTGGTACATGTAAGAGTAAGTTAATGGAAATACAGCGTTAACGCATAATCCCAACATATCATTTAACTAAATGTCCAATTGTCCATTATGAGATACTTTGTTATTAAGTGTACGTCTTACTTTCTTCAAAATGTGTATGACTTACTTATATTTTGACTGATTTCAAAATTCAACAAAAAATATATGTATACAAGCTATATAGATCTTTTTATTTCACTAATCATATAAAATACAGTACCAAAATGAAAACAATTGTATATAATATGTTTGCTTATGGTTATGGAGCCTATCAACCCACTAATCCAGCATGCTCTTCTTGGTCAAAGTTGTTGACTAATCTCCACTTCAGTCTAAAACCAGCTTACATCATGATATTGACATTTTTCCCATAATTATATTCATCATTGAATTCAAATCACATGCGAATCTCCTCTAAATTATTTCAGCATTTTTATAAAATTAATCAGCAATATACTCCCTCCGTTTCACAATAAGTGTCGTTTTAGCTCTTAACACAGTTTTTAAGAAAAGCAATCATTCATTTTAAAACTTACAACTTTTTCTTAATCTTAACACTCATTACATTTTTTTGGCCAATGAATAAACAACTTTAGTTAACAAATACACATTCCAATAAAAGTTATCATTATTCACCCCTAATAAACCACTTTAAAAACCTAAAACGACACATATTATGAAACAAATTTTAAGTGCTAAAACGACACTTATTGTGAAACGGAGGGAGTAGCAATCAATGTTGATTGGTGTGTCAAGATGCTGACTACAGTATTTATCATCTCTCAAATGTGAACTACGTGTGCTACTTTTGGAGTTTAAAACGTGCCTCTACTGCCAACTAACCAAAATCAAACTTGCTTCAAACCAATACATTCCCTTCTTGCATACTGTTTTTTTTCCAATAGATAGATTTCCCCCCTTGAGTGAAAGCTTGTGATATGAATATGATTAGTTTTACAATAAGTAAAATAAGTATCACACCAACTCAGAGCTATTATTCCTCCATAAGTTCAGGAATCACGTGAAAAATTATTCATTTTTAATTAAATGGTCCATACTTACAATTTTATATGCTACATTCGTTGCCTATATCATAGACGGTCCGGATCCTCTGTCCCCTTTACATGTTCCTCAAATCTTATTGGCTGATACTTAATAGAATTAAGTGAAAATTGGTTTTATTTTAATAAATTAATTTGCATTAACCAATCAAATTGTAGGGACATGGAAATAGGACATGTAACGGGGGACAGAGGATCTCCACCGATCATAGATAGCGGTACAGGGTGTCAAACTTGACCAATTTTGCTAGATAATTGCCACTCCCAATGTAGTCGTAGTATTAATATACTCGAATTAAAAGCTTTATCTTTGGACTGTAAGAATCATAAGAGGTGACTATTTAAGAGCATTTCTTGTCTCATACAGAGGCATTAACCAGAAGCTAGACATTGAAGAAAACCAATCTTTCAATCTCTAAAGATGGTGGTGCAGAGGAGCAAGAAAGAGTCCTTTCCGACACAGAACGGCGTCCGGGTCCTTGAGGTGGATTCGGGTCAAACCCGTCTCAATGAGCTTGGCTACAAGCAGGAGCTTAAGCGCGAACTCTCGTAAGATCCAACCGAATCTTGAATTCATTCTAACCAAATGGGTACTTCCAACTTAGCTCAAATCTTTCTGGGTTGTGCTCAATTTATCCAAATTTTGTGATTTGGTTTTTAAACTTGTGGCTGCAGGGTAATCTCAAACTTTGCCTTCTCATTCTCAATCATATCTGTGATAACTGGTGTGACCACTCTGTATAACACTGGACTGAATTTTGGCGGGCCGGTTGTGATGGTCTACGGCTGGTTTATCGCCGGCGTCTTCACCATGTTTGTGGGCTTGTCAATGGCTGAGATTTGCTCCTCTTATCCTACTTCTGGTGGACTCTACTATTGGAGTGCTAGTCTTGCTGGTGGAAAATGGTCTCCTTTTGCCTCCTGGATCACTGGCTGGTAAATGCTAAGAAGTTCAAATGTTGTAATGAAGTAGTTGGAGTTTGAATCTAATGCTGTTTGCAAGAACATTTGCTTTTGGAGCTTGCACAAACTTTGTTTGAAATGTGCATGTAGCCAAGGTAGCTGAAGTTTCTCTTCATGGTCAATTTTCTTGCAGGTTCAACCTTGTTGGTCAGGTAGCATATAGAGAATCCTCCCATTTTGTGTCTTTTCAGCAAGCTACAAAATTGTTTGAGTCTGTTTATATATGTGTTACAATTTACAGTGGGCGACTACAACCAGTGTAGATTTCTCACTTGCACAACTCTTGCAAGTGATTATTCTTCTTAGTACCGGAGGGAAAAACGGCGGAGGATACGAGCCTTCGAAGTATGTTGTGATTGGTCTCCATGGAGGAATTCTTCTTCTCCATGCTATCTTGAATAGTCTACCCATCTCATGGCTGTCCTTCTTTGGACAGATTGCAGCTGGTTGGAATGTTCTTGGTATGGCATCAGTTTCTAACTTCAAAATTGCAAGAAAAGGAAGAAACTCCAAATCATGTAATGTGACATTGATCTTGTTGGTTGTTATTAGGTGTGTTTCTCCTCATGATTGTCGTCCCACTCGTCGCAAAGGAAAGGGCAAGTCCAGAGTTTGTGTTCACTCATTTCAATACTGATAATGAGAATGGTGTCCATAGCAAGCCTTACATCTTTGTTCTCGGGCTTCTTATGAGCCAATACACATTGGGCGGATACGACGCGTCTGCACATATGGTGAGTTTTGCTTGTCTTATATCACTCCAACTCTTCTTAAGTCAAGTTCATTCCCTTCAAATTGCTTGCTTGTAGACAGAGGAGACGAAAGATGCGGACAAGAACGGACCGATAGGAATAATCAGCTCAATCAGCATATCTATAGTTGTGGGATGGGCCTACATTGTTGGAATCACCTTTGCTGTCAAAGACATTCCTCATCTTCTTAGCAGTGATAATGATGCTGGTGGCTATGCCATTGCTCAAGTCTTTTACCAAGCATTTAGGAGTAGATACGGATCTGGGATTGGAGGTATAATTAGCTTAGGAGTCATAGCTGTCGCCATCTTCTTCTGTGGCATGAGTTGCATCACAAGCAATTCCAGGTACACACATACCCATACACCTTCACAATTACTCACTTTCTTGTCCTTTGGTTTCATCACCTTTCTTAATACAAGCCTAAACTTGAACTCCTTGATTAATAGAATGGTCTATGCATTCTCGAGAGACGGTGCCATGCCATTTTCGTCGTTTTGGCACAAGGTTAACCATCAAGACATCCCCATCAATACTGTTTGGCTCTCAGCATTCATATCCTTCTGCATGGCGTTGACGGTGAGCATGAGCTAAGATGACCCTTAGGATCACCGAGCGCAATCCAAGCACACCCTTAATTTGTTTACTTGGTGTTTTGCAGTCTCTTGTGAGTGTAGTGGCATTTCAAGCCATGGTGTCAACAGCAACAATTGGAGTGTACATTGCATATGCATTGCCCATTTTTTTCAGGGTGACATTGGCGCGAAAGACATTCGTTCCAGGACCGTTTAATCTTGGTCGTTATGGGTTGGTTGTCGGGTGGATCGCGGTTCTCTGGGTGGCAATCATTTCGGTCCTCTTCTCCTTGCCGGTTGCTTATCCCGTTACAGTCGATACGCTAAACTACACTCCGGTGGCAGTGGGCACCCTCTTGGCCATGGTTGTTAGTTCTTGGATGCTTAGTGCAAGATATTGGTTCAAAGGTCCAATTACCAACATAGATACCTGAATTGTACAACTGTCAACAATAGATAATTGACAATTCATAATTCATATTAGTGAGTTGGCAATATAGTAGTTTCACATGTAGACATGTCTGCTCCTATTCCTCTTATGAAGGAGAAGGCATATGCAATTTTAGTTTTAACTTGATGTCAATACCGTTCCTTTCTTATCCTCCCGCGCTCTGCATGTCAAAGTCAAAGACTCAAACGAGTCAAACGTCATGGATTTTGCTTGTGTCCAATGGCCTTGCTCGGAAAAATCGCCTACTCCCAAACAATAATAGTCAAATTAAATATTGTATCAAATACTCGAATAAAATACTTTTCTTTGGACGAACAGAATCATCTTCATTTAGCACATGATTAGTTAGGAGCGTTTCTTCTCTCATAGAGCGCGGAGGAAGAGGGGGAGAACTGAAGAATCCAGGTACTTTGGAATCAAGAATCAATCTTTCTAATCTCTAAATATGGTGGCACAAATGACCAAGAAAGAGTCCTTACCAATGGATTCGGGTCAAAACCGTCTCAACGAGCTGGGATACAAGCAGGAGCTTAAGCGTGAACTCTCGTAAGATCCAACAGAATCTTGAATTTTAACCAAATGGGTAGTCTTAGTTTTGCTCAAATCCATCTGGGTTTTGCTCATTTTTTGTTTTTTCCCAGTCTGTGTGATTTGAGTTCAATTTTGGGGGTTGCAGGGTATTCTCAAACTTTGCCTTCTCATTCTCAATCATATCTGTGCTCACCGGTGTGACCACGCTCTATAACACTGGGTTGACTTATGGTGGGCCGGTGGTGATGGTGTATGGCTGGCTCATAGCTGGTGCCTTCACCATGTGTGTGGGTTTGTCTATGGCTGAGATTTGCTCATCCTATCCTACTTCTGGTGGACTCTATTATTGGAGTGCTAGTCTTGCTGGTAAAAATTGGTCTCCCTTTGCATCTTGGATTACTGGCTGGTATGTACTCTATTTTATCCTACTCTTGTTGGGTATTTTACTGGCTGAGATTATCTACTAATGGAGGAATTGATATGTCACATGTGAAGATGAAGTTTGTTAAGAGTTTGTGTGACGTTTTAAAGAAGTTCAATAAGGCTACATATGGCTAAAACATGTCTTTTGGTTTTACTCTAGAAATATTGTTGATGTTCTTGATAAATGATAGGATGATGCTAATGCACTCTTCTTCTCTAACTGTCTTGCAGGTTTAACATTGTTGGTCAGGTAATATATAGAATAGTACAAACTCCAAGATCCCTTTTGTGGTTTTACATATGGTAGAAAGAATTTCAACCTTGTGCTTAATAAATTTTCAGTGGGCAGTCACAACGAGTGTGGATTTCTTGCTTGCACAGCTCGTGCAAGTGATTATTCTTCTTAGCAGTGGAGGGAAAAACGGTGGAGGGTTCGAGCCCTCCAAGTATGTTGTGATTGGTATTCATGGAGGAATTCTTCTTCTTCATGCTATCTTGAATAGTCTACCCATCTCATGGCTATCCTTCTTTGGACAGATTGCGGCTGGTTGGAATATTTTTGGTATGACGTCAGTCCCTAACAAGAAAGGAAGAGGTTCTAACTAGTATAATCTGAAATTTGATCTTGTGTTCTTGTTAGGTGTCTTTGTCCTTATGATTCTCATCCCCACCATTGCAAGAGAAAGGGCAAGTGCAGAGTTCGTTTTCACTCACTTCAATACAGATAACGGAAAAGGGGTTGATAGTAAGCTTTACATCTTTGTTCTTGGTCTTCTTATGAGCCAATACACATTGACAGGATATGATGCATCAGCTCATATGGTGAGTTCTGTTTGTCTTATAACTCTCCAATTCACGGAAAGTCAATTCCATTACCCTAAAGTTGCTTACTTTTGCAGACAGAGGAAACAAAAGACGCAGACAAGAACGGACCAAAAGGAATAATCAGCTCAATTGGCATATCTATAGTTGTCGGTTGGGCTTACATAGTTGGGATCACATTTGCAGTCAAGGACATTCCTCACCTTTTGAGCAGTGATAATGATGCTGGTGGCTATGCCATTGCTCAAGTTTTTTACCAAGCTTTTAAGAGTAGATATGGCACCGGGGTTGGAGGTATAATTAGCTTAGGAGTAGTAGGCGTCGCCATCTTCTTTTGTGGCATGAGCTCCGTCACCAGCAATTCAAGGTAATACATTCACATTTCACAAACTAACCTTCCTTTCCTCTAGTTTTATCACCTCTTCTTATTCTGCCTATTCGTCGTAGAATGGTCTATGCATTCTCAAGAGATGGAGCTGTGCCATTTTCATCCTTTTGGCATAAAGTCAACAATCAAGAAATTCCCATCAATGCTGTTTGGCTCTCAGCACTCATCTCCTTCTGCATGGCACTAACAGTAAGCTTGAGCTACTTGATGATGTAGTGTTGAGTGTAATACAAGTACACCCTTAGCTTGGATCCTTGGTACATTTATACTTTCTACTGATTTGCTGATTTGGTGTTTTGCAGTCTCTTGTGAGCTTAGTGGCATTTCAGGCAATGGTGTCAATAGCAACAATTGGACTGTACATAGCCTATGCTTTACCTATATTTTTCCGGGTGACATTGGCAAGAAATTCATTCGTTCCAGGACCGTTCAATTTAGGCTGGTATGGTATGGTTGTTGGGTGGATAGCAGTCCTTTGGGTGGCAACGATCTCGGTTCTCTTCTCCTTGCCTGTTGCGTATCCTGTTACTGCTGATACGCTGAACTACACTCCGGTTGCAGTGGGCGGGCTTTTGATCCTCACTGTTGGTTCATGGATTCTTAGTGCAAGATTATGGTTCAAAGGTCCAATCACCAACATAGATACTTGAATTTCTCTGTATCAAAATACTTTTCATACCTTTGCAATGAAATTCCAGCTTCAGATTTGTTTTAATTTGACATTGTGCTGAAGTTGAAGCTGGGTTATGTTCCTTCAATTTCATGTTGTGCTGAGTGGATTTTGTATGCTTAGAAAAAAACGCTACTTTCCACTCAAAAATTGATCTGGATGGTGAAAAATATGAAAATGCTTATCAGGGTGAAAATAAATCTGATGGTTTAAAAACTCATACATTTAGTCTCTTTTCCTGTGGCGAATACAGCCATGCTCTAAATGAAGTACAACAGCCTTTTTTTCATCCAAATACATGTTTACCATTTATGCCAACAGGTTTTCAACTACTGAAGTATTATCTATTACAAAGCAGGTTCAGATCAATACATACAAACTCTAAGAAAAAACTACATAAAGATCAGGAGAGTGAGCCAACTTCAGCTGCTGTTTTCTTCTTCCAGATACTTTAATTTCTCTGCTAAGCTTGCTGAAGTTCACCTTATTCCATGCCCATCTTAAAACAGGCCTTCAAATGACAGCTACAGTCATAAGACATTTGAACACACAAGTCAAAACAACCAACTTTGTAACTCAAAAATCGCACCAGGAAGAAGAGAAAGAGGAAGAAGAATCATACTTGTCTAGTAATGTCATCAAATAAATCATCAGAAGGGGACATCCCAATGCCAAAGTTGTTCAGCTGAACAAACGGGTCGTTAACGTGCATAGGTTCAGCCTGTTCAGGTAGAGAAGAGCCATTCTCAGTGAAGCTCCCAAGATTCAATGTTGGCCTCTGCGAATGATCAGCGGCGTTCGCCTCAGGCCCTAGAGCCATGCCACTAGATGGATTACTACTGCTTGTCGATCCTTCGGGTTTGTCAAGAAGACCTTCCAGAAACTCCTCCAAGGAAACTTCATTGTTATTCTCTTGAAAAACCACTTCACTTCCAAAAATTGCTTCAGTTTGGGCAAAGCTCAGTCCACAAAATGCATCTTCCTCCACATTGATGATCCCTTCAGCATTACTTAAGGAAATGTTGTTGTTGTTGTTGTTGCTGCTGCTGCTGCTGATTGATGGTAGTAGCTCAGTGGTGTTAGAGTTCAGAAGATTGGTTTCTAAAAGTTGTTTCTTCCTCATGTACTCCCCATTTGTAGCAAGAAAACAACTTTGGGCATGAACAATGGGTGAGAATTTGGACAAATCATTTGGGTCTGTAGCTAGGCCTTTCCCTGGTACAAGAGTTGAGGAGCCTGATGGACTTAAGATCATCCCTTGAAGAGGATTTTGGACGACAGGAGTGCTTTCAAGAACGTGATTCATCGGAAACCCGAAATTAAGATTCTTGCCTGGGTAGCTTCTCAGAGTCATGGCACCAGGTCTTTTAGCTCTAGGAATTTGGAACCCAGGGATGTTGCTAAATTTGTTGGGCTTTCCCCATGCCTTGTCCTAGAAAGTGTAAGATACATGATTCAGCTTTATTTACAAACATATCCACAGTAACAAGCTTGATGTTAAATGAAGGGCATTTACCTTTGACAGGTTCAAGAATGCACTTGATGGCATAACCGGAGTTGAGGAGGCTGAAAAGATTGGCCCTTTCAAGAATCTGACTGAAAATTCAGCTTGAGACAAAAGCAAAGGCAATTCAATTCAGCAAACTAAAATGCTGACAACAAAAATCAAACTGATGGAAACTTGAACTTATAATAACTCTCTTAGACTTTGCAACATGAACCAACTAACTTACCTTTCTGATCAAGTATTTCCATGCATTTCTTGTGGAGCTTTGTAGTGTAAACCCTGCTCTTCTTACGGCCATTGCCGTATTTTTCATCTTCATCATCATCATCTTCATCACAGCTCTCATCCCTTTTCTTCTTGTTATCTTTGTCTCCATACAAAGATGCATCAAGACCAAACGACACCGCCTTTCCTTTTCCCATAGGATCAATATTGTTCAAGGGCATTGCTCGTTTCGCCTTGTCTTCAAGTGTTGATTGTAATGTCATGTAAAAATGGGCTCGCCACCCATTCGCTTGCTTCCATAGAGTCATGACCTCGCCTTCGCTAATCGGCTTTGAGACGACATGACAAGCACCAATTTGTATGAGTGTTGCACTCAGATAGACTTCCCTTGATGACAACACTAGAAAAACAGAATTGATGCATGGTTCAGGTTAAAAATTAAGAGTTAAAGGAGAAAAAAGTAAGCAAGTTTGGACGGTTACATACAAACAATTGGTATGTTTTCCTTGACATCCTTAATTTTCCTGATAAAAGAAAGACAATCCATTTCTTGTGGCTTGTCATCAATCATGATTAGGTCAATCAACTCAGTGTTGTCTTCCAACATCTTTAGAGCCAAGGACTGTTCCCCAGTAGCTATGACTGCAATAAAAGGAAATACAAAGTGTTACAAGTTTTGGATCATTTCTAGTATAGGCGGATAAACTGGTATCATATATATACTAAGTTCAATGATCTTTATATATGAGTTATCATCCTCTCTATCTAGCAATATTGGCACGGATGCATCAGAAGAAGGAAGAAACGTGCATAATCCAATGATATACTCTCTCGGATCAAGTTTATTTGTTGTTTTAGGTTTTGACAATAAAAAATTTAGAGCAATATTCAATATTAAACTTAATAGTGTACGCTTTTCTTATTGTGTTACCTTCAATTTTTTAAACATTCAATTATGTATTAAGCCAGTAATTACAAAAATTTACGCAAACTCGAGTACAACAGACAACAGTTTTTGACAATTTTGATATCTTACTCCTGATTAATTATACGATTTTTCTATGTACCTACGGACAAGATGTTAAAAATTAGAAAAATTGAGTAAATCTTAAACTTTTGAGATTTTTTAATCTATTTTGTGAGGGACTCACTATTCCCTCTTCTGTGTTTAGTTTCCTGATTTAATATGCTTATAATATGTTCTTAGGATATACCATAGAATAACCGGGAATTATAAAACAATCCATATAAAGTTGATCAAAATATACATCTAAAACAACGTATAGAGTTTTTTTGGAGCAAAAACAACGTATAGACTTGCTAGGAGAAAATATAGTTTATTCGCCTATAAATGATTGATATGTGCTGAGCACAATTTGATGTAGGTGGAGTCGTGAATGAATAAACAACAATTTTTCTTATAGAAAAAAAAAAGAAAAGGGTTAATTACTCTATAAAAATTTATAAATAATTTCAGCCCATTTTGAAGGGAAACGGGTCATTAAAGGGCATTTATTAACATCTTATCATAACGTAAAATCATGGAGATGAGTGAAGATTAATGAGAAGCAAAAATCTCTTGACCAAAAAAGTAAAAATAAAAGAGATAATCATGAAAATTTTGTTGGTCAACAGACACACAAGATACCAAACCAATGTTGATCGGTATACAATGTTTTATGGGTCGGATTGGCTCGGTGTTGGGTTTAGTGAAAACCGGATCTTCAAGGTTTGACTAGCATTCTTCCTCTTCTTTTACTCTTTCGGCAAAATTTTGACGCCCTAAAGCGGCAACCGACAATGTAGAGGTGAAATTCACAAGGAAATTGCAAAGTTTACACAGATTTGTTGTGGAGTGGGTTAATATTTTGAGGGAAGTAGCACGAAGTTACCCTTGTTGTATGCATGTTTTTTTAGAGCAAGATGAGAAAATTGCTTAAGCTAAGTTGTGAGACAAAAAGATTGTGTTTTAGAGTCATGGGTTTTGTGTGGAGCAAAGAAATTAGCTATAAGCATACATGGCTATAATCAAATAGTTAGTAAAATGGCTCTCAAACCTGTATAAAACACTTGCTTGAGCATAGATTTCGTATGCTCAAGTGCAAGTTTGTCGGGATCAAAGAGGAGAATATGCATTCCTTCTGATTCTGATAGGATTTCCCTCAAATCTTCAGAAATTTCTTGGTTCATGAGTTGATATGTATTTTCACTCCTTCAACAACTTCTCCGATTTCTGATAAAAAACAATATTGAGAAGGAAGGAAAAAAATATGGGTAGAGGATTGAAAAATAGAGTGGTGAGTTACACTCGGATTTAAAGAAATATAAAGAACATTGATATGAGAAAAAGGAAGAAGGTGAAATAGAAGAAAGATGGTAACTTCACTCACCTTTAAACTACAATGGACTACCATGAGATTTGAAGGAATAGTAAAAGTGATGATATTGAGGAAAAAGGAAGAAAGAAAGAAGAAAATTTGTACATTTACCAAATTATAAACAAAGAGTATCTAAGCTTTTTTTTTTTTTTGGTCGAAAGTATCTAAGCTTTTTAGAGTACCCATAAGAATAGTGACATTGAAAAAGGTGAGAGGAGAGAGAAAAAATAATAAGGATTTAGCTTAATTGAAGGGATAAACATTTGCACTCAATTCGAAAAAAAAAAAGTAATTAATTAAATAAATAGACTTTAAATTTAAATTATGTGTCAAAATTAGACTTGTACAAATGCAAGTCCAAGTCAAGCTATGCATGTTTTTGGTGCACGTAACTTGGTCGACTGGTCGATAATGGGTTGAACTTCGCACCAAGCTAATGGACCGAGCCTTTGTTATTTAACATATTTTTCTTGTCCAAATCCATCCTAATATGTGGGCGAACTAGAACAATCTTATTCAAGTCTACTTAAATTTTATTACGGGTGTGGATATAAAGGATTGATCACTTATGATAAAAGAAAATTGATTTTGATGAAAAAAAAATCATCTAATAGAATATTTGTGAAGGGAGATATCATATGACCATTAGACCCTTTTTTATGTTTTCATCTTTTTCGTTAATTAAGTTTCACTTTTTTTGAACGCATAATTCAATTTAGCTTGATTGTACCAACAATTAAAGAGTTTATTTGAATTATATATATGATTTGCAAATACAATTAACGTTTCCTTTTTTGGCTGATATTCTTCAATTATTATTTTTTTATAGAAATGAGGGTTTCAAAATGAATGCATGTTGTTGCATAAATATTAAAAACTTTTTGACCTTTATGTTTTAAAATAACTAATATAAAACAATGCATAAATTAACTTATTCGCATTAAATCAATATTGTTAACAAGGTCCACTTGAAGGGAAGTAAGTTGAGGGATGCACTCGTACATCCCAGCAAACGCAACTGGTGTAAGAATAGTCGAGTGTTAGTAGCCTCGGATATCCACGATAAATAAATAAAAACATTGTTAGTAGGTTCATTCACAAATTCACAAAGATAAAAAAGAAGAAGTGAAGAATAGATTAGATATAGAGATTGACATTATATCTATGTATTTATGGTAATGTTAATTGTTTTTTAAATTTGAAACTATGTTAATTATTTGAAACTGGGTAGTTTTTAGGTAATGATAGGACACTTATTAAGATATATAATACCGTTAATAATTAAAGCATCTAATGAGAAAATATTTTTTTATAAATGATGTGATAAATCGTGTCATGCTAAATATCTATAGCACATCATTTTCTCTATATTGACTATGCATAGTTATAACACCTGGGACACACAAAAGATTTAATTTTTAACTATTATATCTATATCTGACATACAGTTATGTCTGGTGATATTCTGTACATATCAAGATCTTTATTACAAAATTTCTGATATACAGTTATACCTCATGATATTCCGTACATATCAAAAAATTTATTAAAAAAATATAAGGTTCATATAAATTATCACATCATGCAGACTTTGCACGTGGTGTTTAAACTTTTTGATAAGTTATGGGATACCGTTAGAGATCATAAATTTTACTTTTATAATAATAAGGCTTAAAAAATTAGTAAAAGAGGTGACATAAGGGAAAAAAGATGTAAATTTATCAATCTTCTTGACTTTCATTATCACTTAAATACTCGTTGGCATATGGCATGAGGGTTATGAGTATAAATCTATCGGTTCGATTTTTTATATCCGATTCGATTAATTAGAGTCAATATAAAAACAAATCCCATTGGCGAGGGAAGACCCTCACAATTCAATTTGTGTCATACATATCAGTAGCAAGATTCAAATTCCAAACATCGTATTAAACTTTAAGATGTTTAACATCTTATCTCACAATAATTTAATTAAACTTAGTTGTTAACATGGAATTGTTGCCAATGAGTGATGACTTGTTGTACTAAATATAAAAATGAGTTTAATTAAGTGTTTTTTCTGACATGTCTTTTTTGGTTAATACTCTTGCTTTGTTTTCATACAAACGGGACTTCAAATTAAATGTATTAGAGCATTACCAATGTAGGGCTCAAGCGCAAAATCAAGGGGGAGATTATGAAGATCAAACTTGATATGCATGTGGGTTGAGACGTACAAGACCGAAATCCGATCCCATGAGAGAGAAAGAAAGCAACAGGGAAAAGAAAGAAGAAAAGGAGAAAGGAAAAAAAAGATCAAATGGGTTGCTCAATTTAGTGCCAAGTAGCATGTATCCGAAGGCCAAGATTAATTCCTGCCTATCTATCTATTACTATATATTAAAGCAGAAGCAAATTCTGCCATCATATTGCGCCACATCACCCCATTATTAAAAAAATTATCTTTTTCAATCTGTTTTTTTATCACAACATTAACATATGATCGTAATCTTATACTGTATCTCAGTATGCTACCCCTTACTTTCTTTAAATAATTTTATTTTTTCATGCCATCTTTTATAAACCACCTTTATAAACGACTTTAAGTTTCTTGCAATATAGATATCAAAAAATAGAAAACATACGTGGACAATTTATTATTGTATATTTACCTATCTTTTGTATGTGATGCATCAATTTTCTATCACTCTATGACTATACGTATTAGATGTTTTTAATATAAAATATCACTCTATCTTATTATATCAGTTTGTATAGCCATATTTATAAATAAATAAATAAAGATTATTTGTCTTATCATCGTATTAATATTCAATAATAAGGAATAACTTCTTATTGTTTTTTTTTTTGGTTGAAAGGAATAACTTCTTATTGTTTTTTTAGTTGTGGTTGTCTCATTGATATAGATATCAAAATAACAGAAATACTAAGACCTACATGATCAATATCTATTACTATATACTAAAGCGGAAGCGAATTCTGTCACCATATTGCGCCACATCACCCCCTTATTTAAAAATCTATCTTATTAAGTCTTAATTTTATCATAAACTTATACATACTTAATTAAGATATTAGTTCTATCTTAGAATTTGAGTTATTTAATTAATAATTCTATCCAAATAGATAAATCTCTATCTTATCATTATACACGTTTAATTAATACATAGATCTATCATAAACCTTTTATTTAAAAAATATTTTTTTCGTCATAATCTATAATCATAATATTTTACCCATTTAATTAAATAGCATATTAAATTTAAATTATTTTCGTAATTTTATTATGCTATTTTTTTAAATCATCAATGGTAGCAAATTCTACCACTATATTTAAGAAAATATTCATTCTATTAAAATAATATATTAAATAAAATTTTACTATCATATCATAATAAAATATCAATTAAAAAAGTAGGTGTTATCTTTACCATATATATATCACTAATATTGCATATTGATTATGCTTTGGAAAAAAAAGATAGATTTCTTAATTTGATAATAATTCGTTAACATTTTCATTACATATTTATATATTTTTTATTTAATTATTTGTTCCAAAAAAAAAACAATAACATATATATGAGATAATTCTATTTAACTTACTAAATATTATCTATATCTTTAATATTATAATATATTAATCCGAGTTTTTATTTAACTTATTGATTTAATTATATAAGTTAGTTTATGTAATTTTATTTAAATGCCAAAAGATTTGTATTAATTGTTAATAAAATGTGATAATGCATCTTATCTTATGTCATTCTTCCTCAATTATTTATATATATGTTTATATATGTATAAAAGTAAATATATAAATAAAATTTATTTATATATATGATGATATACAAGAATTATGTCATTTTATAATCCAAAAAATAAGCGTTATTTTAAAACAAAGTATACATATGATAATATTTGTAATTGTTATAGTAAATTCATGAACAAAGCAATAAATAAATAAATAACACCCCCGTACAAGGTACGGGTTATCTGCTAGTATACCTCTAAACCTGAAGCAGTTAAGGGCAGTTTTGTCAATAAGAATTTTTAAACCACATATCCTATTTTTAATTAAGTAATTTATTATGACAACTTTCTATCCATTTATATATTTGATATATTGCAATTAAATACATCATATCTATACGTAATATATCTTGATATACCTATTTTATATAACTAATTTTTATCTTAATTTTCTATTCATTTGTGTAGTACAAGATAAATTAATTATACCCTATTTATATACATATGTGATTACTTTATGATCACAATAACGAACAACCAAAACTACTACGTGAATTCTAGGAGACGTCCCTAATTGTAAGTCCATCCTACTACGTGAATTCTAAGTGTAACTTCATCAATAAGCCTATTTAGACTAATTGTACGTAATAATAAATAAATATGTATTGTACGATTCATTGAGCATATCTATGCTAATTCTAGGATGATACCGATTTCCCATATCTATGCTAATCTTTTATAATAATATACTCTTCCTATAAGATCATAGATAATATAATGTGATTAACCATTATCAATATGTACTTCTAAATCTAAATCAATTATGGGAAGTTTTGGTATTAAATTTTTATACCTCATCCACCTTATTTTTATTTATGGATATTTCATATAAATTTTCTATCCATAAATAATTTATCATCTTATCTAATTAAGACAAAGCTTTTTATCTAATCTAATATCAAATCTTCTTAATAAAAATATGATTTGTAACAGTACTTTATATAGTTATAAATTAATATTTCACCTATCCAATAACAGATCTATAATCTTCTGATGCCGATGAGGAGTTTCCTGGAGAGCTAATTGGATTGTTGCGAGCGGAACGAACAGGGCGTGCTTTGGAAGAAGCGATCTCTTACCGAGCCGTCTTATTGGGAATAACGAGAGCTTCTTTGAATACTCAAAGTTTTATATCCGAAGCGAGTTTTCAAGAAACTGCTCGAGTTTTAGCAAAAGCGGCTCTCCGGGGCCGTATTGATTGGTTAAAAGGTCTAAAAGAAAACGTGGATTCAACATATATTTCTAATTCTGAAATAGTTAAGGACAATTTTATCATTAAGTTATTTATACCCTACCTACCCTATTTTTATAGACGAATGTTTTATATAAATTTTCTATTCATAGATAATTATCAATTTTTCTAATTACATGCAATTTTTATATATAATCTAATATCAATTCTTAATAAAATATGATTCGTAACAACACTATTAATGAACATATTCTTAAAATAATATGATAGTCAAAATAATATTAAAAGGAAACCATAGCATATAATAATATAATATTAATTTATTACATTACACTATGATAAAAATAATTATAATATTCAAACAAAATTTATTTAGTCTGCAAATATAACAAATCAGGTCAAGTCAGTTGTTTTCGTGTTTCAATCCAATTGAGCACAGATCAATCAAGTTTAGTTTTTTCCGTTGACCTACTAATTTATGGATCGGGTTTCAACTATAAAATTTTGGTTTTCGAATTGGTTTATTGAGCTGAGTTGAATTTTGACTGCTCTAATTTAAAAAATATTTGTATATACGATTGTTAAGTCAATTATTACCTTATTAACTTTTTACTATTTTAGTTACAATACATATATCGTATATAAACCGATACATATATCGTATATAACCTTTCATAGTACTTATCGGATTCAAATAAAGTATATCTTTAATTTATAATAGTTATATCATTTGTAAATTAATTTTTTTTGAATTTTATTTAAATAATACCCGGGCAAGGCCCGGGGTTATAACTAGTTGTATTCTAATCTTTATCGATCATATCCCAATCTATAGTCACTCTCATCTACTTTAAGTTTACCTCACCCTTATCTTATGATTTTAATGTTAGATTAATACTTTAATCATTAGATTTATTTAATTATATTCTTATTTTAATTTTTAATAAGCATATATGCCTATAATAAGTTTTTTTTATTAATCTTTCTTGATCAATAAAATATATGTTTTTTGTATGTATTAAAATTTTAACATAAATGTTTGTGTATTTAATAAAAGATTGATGAAGTATTAAGATTCTTAATTTTTTTATCCAAATAAAAGTTTTAATGTACTAATTTAAAATAATTCACATATATAATAATGTTTACAATCAATATGGTAAAGTTATATATAAAATATTAACTAATTTTAATAAACCCAAACACAACCGTACAAGGTACGGGTCATTTACTAGTTAGTAACTAAAGTAATAATAAACTAAATTTGGGGATAACTTAAATTAAAAAGTAAATAAATCTTATACCAGAATTCATAAATTTTTTTTATCTATCTATAAAGTCCAATATTATATACTTTAATCTTTTTGTTACTAAATATATATTTTTGGCTTCTTTTAAGTTATATAGACACATACCCATTCTTTAAATTCAAAAAAATTACATCAAAACTCATGACTTATTTTCATGTTTCTATATATTTTAATTTTCAACGAGAATGGTTAAGAATTGTATCAATTTTGACAATGTTATTAAATGTGTAATTTATTAAAGTTAATAAATAAGTATGTTTAATAAGATAAATTGTGATACATATAATAAGAATTGAGGATATATATGTAATTATGGTTGGAGAAATAAATAAGTATTGGAAAATGAAAAAAGTAAAAAAGATGGATCACGAGGCTCGTGAATGAGAAGGAAAAATAAAGATAAGATCATGGATGAGGTGGATGGAGAAATTACAGTAAAATAATGGGTTTGTGGGGCTCACAAAGCTCATTGTTGGTAATGGCCTTAATGCATGTTTTTTATGTTAAAACCTTTTTGACTTTTGGTCCTCAAATAAATAACATGTAAGTGATGACACAACACACCTTTGTCACCATTTACAATAAATTTGTATTGTTGGTATAGGTTCATTTACAAAGGCAAAACCGTTCCAAGAGACCAAACTTGATATAGATATAATATATATCGATTATTCTAAGCTTTTTACCAAATTATAAGCAAAGAGTATCTAAACTTTTTAGAGTAGCAATAAGAATAGTGACATTGAAAAGGGTGAGTGGAGAGAGAAAAAATAATAAGGATTCAACTCAATTGAATGGATAATCTTTTGCACTCAGCTTAATAAAAAATAAGTAAACAAATAATAAAAAATTAATTTAATTTAAACTTCATGTCAAAATTAGACTTGTACAAATGCAAGTTGAAGCCAAGCTATGCATGCTTGGTGCATAGCTTTGGTCGACTGCTCGATAACGGGTTTGAACATCGCATCAAGCTAATGGGCCGAGCCTTTGTTATTTAACATATCTTTCTTGTTCAAATCCATTCTAATATGTGGGCAAATTAGAACAACCTTATTCAAGTCAACTTAAAATTTATTACGGATGTGGATATAAAGGATTGGTCACTTATGATAATAGAAAAATAATTTAGATTAAAAAATCATCTAATAGAATATTTGTGATTGGAGATATCATATAATCATTAGATCCTTTTTTATGTTTTCATCTTTTTCGATAATTAAATTTAGTTTTCTTTGACGCATAATTCAATTTAGCTTGATTGTACCAACAATTGAAGAGTTTATTTGAATTTTATATATGATTTGAAAATGCAATCGATGCATGTTGTGAATGACGTTTCCTTTTTTGGCTGATATTCTTCAATTCCTTTTTTTTCAAAGAAATGGGGGTTTCAAAATAAATACATTAATGAATGCATGTTGTTGCATGAAAATTAAAAGCTTTTTGGCTTTCATATTTTAAAATAACTAATATAAATAATGTATAAATTAACTTATCCGTATTAAATCAATATTGTTAGTAAGGTCCACCTGAAGGGAAGTGAGTTAAAGAACGCAATCATACATCCTAGCAAGCGCAACCGACGTAAGATTAGTCGAGTGTTAGTAGCCTTGGATATCCATGATAAATTACAAAAATATTGTTAGTAGGTTCAATCACAAAGATTAAAAAAATGTGAAGAATATATTAGATATAAAGACATTATATTTATGTATTTATGGTAATGTTATTTGTCTTTTAAATTTGAGACTGTGATAGTTATTTGAATGTGGGTAGTTTTCAGGTAATGATAGGATACGTATTAAGATATAAAATGTTGTTAATAAAGCATTTACTAATAATTTTTTTTTATAGATGTAATAAATCATGTCATGCTAAGTATCTAAAATTGGATCACATCATTTTCTCTATATTGACTATGCGTAGTTATAACATCTGGGACATACAAAAGATATAATTTTTAACTGTTATATCTATTTCTGACATACAGTTATATCTGGTGATATTCCGTACATATCAAAATCTTTATTTTTACAAAAATTATGATATACAGTTATACCTGATGATATTCCATACATATCAAAATATTTATTATAAAATTTAAGATTCATATAAGTTATCACATCATGCAGACTTTGCATGTGATGTTTAAGCTTTCTGATAAGCTATGGAATACAGTTATAGAACATAAATTTTACATTTACAGTATAATAATAAGGCTTCAAAATTAGTAAAAGAGGTGACATCAACGGAAAAAAAATGTAAAACAAATCGGATATTGTAAATGTCCATTGATAAGGGTGACCGAAGACCCTACTAATTCAATTTGTGTCATACATATCACTAGCGATATTCAAATTTTAAACCTCCTAGCAAACTTTTAGCAACTTAGCATCTTATCTCACTTAATAATTTAATTTAGTTTAGTTTATAACATGGAATTATTGCTGATGAGTGATGACTTGTTGTATTAAATATAAAAATGAGTTTAATTAACTGTTTTTTAACATGTCTTTTTTGGCTAATACTCCGGCTTTGTTTTTCGTAAAAACGCGACTTCAAATTAAATGTAATAGCGCATATCAAACGCAAGGCTCAAGCCAAATATCAAGGGGGAGATTATGAAAATCAAACTTAATATGCACGTGGGTCGAAGCGTACAAGACCGAAATTTGAGGCCAAGAGAGAGAAAGAAACCAGCAAAGAAAAGGAAGAAGAAAAAGGGAAAGGAAAAAAAATCAAATGGGTTGCTCAATTTAGTACCAAGTGGGATATATTCGATGGTCAAGATTAATTCATGGTTGCTAGTAGTTAAAGTAATAATAAATTAAATTTGGGGATAATTTAAATTGAAAAGTAAATAAATCTTATACCAATTTTTTTTTATCTATCTATAAAGTCCAATATTGCATACACTTGAATCTTTTTACACTTAAATATATTGGCTTGTTTTAAGTTATATAAACACATATTTGTACAATCCTTACCATACCCATTCTTTAAATTCAAAATTCATGTTTTTCTTCATGTTTTTATAGATTTTAATTTTGAAAGAGAATGTTTAAGGATTTTATCAATATTAACAAATTTATTAAGCATTTAATTTATTAAAATTAATAAATAATTATGCTTAATAAGATAAATTGTGATACATATAATAAAAGTTAAGGGTATATATGTAATTGTGATAGGAGAAATAAATAAGTATTGGAAAATAAGAAAAGTAAAAAAGATGGATCAAGAGGCTCATGGTTTTGAAAACAAATAAAGATAAGATCATAAATGAGGTTGATGAAGGAATTATATTAAAATAATGGGTTTTGGGGGCCCACAAAGCTCGTGGTTGGTAATGGCCTCAATGCATGATTTTGCATATTATAACCTTTTTGACTTTGGGTTCTCAAATAAATAACATGTTACTGATGACACAATACCTTCGTCACATTTACATTAAATTTATATTGTTGGTAGGTTCATTTACAAAGGCAAAACCATTACAAGAGACAAAACTTGATAAGATATAATATTAATCGATTATTCTAAACTATGCCTTAATTTTAGAAATAAATCCTAAATTTGATTTTGCATTTTTTTATAACTGATTTATATATATATATATATTTTAGGATTTTAGTTTCTAAATATAGATTCTAAGGGTATAAGATAGAAACAATAGATATTTAGTTAATAAGTTAAAAACGGCCTCTTAGCTTAAGTAATAACAAATTTTAAATGGAAAGTTTTCAAGTTAAATAGTGAACAAATTCTATCATTTTTTTACATTTCATTCATTATAGTTGAAAGTATTCGAATGATAAAATATCTAATAATTAAAATAACTGAAGTGATAAAAGTCTATCTTTTTTGACTTCATCTCTTTATGTATATTACTTATACCCCTACAAGCTACATCTTCAACACTTTTCGTTATTGATAGAGTGCCGTCAACAAACTCAATGTCTTTCACTGCTCCCTAATTACCACCACCTGTCAGACCTTTTCCACGTTTGGAATCACCTCATCCATTGTCGATTCACATTTGCTCTAATGAGTACATCTAGTTTTAATCCTAAGTAGATCTTCCCTTCCTAGATCCCCACACAAGGCCATGTCTGTAATACAATGATAATTTATAAGAGATTGAGGTGCACCCTATGCCAATAAGAGTTATTCCATTACAGGCTCGAGAGGTCAAAAGAACTATGAAATTAAGCGTGATAAGGCGAATGTAGCACCGTGATGGATGACCTTTTGAGAAGTCCTCAAATTGGCATGAGATATTGCTTCTAGGGCCTCGGACCTTACGAATGGTATCAAGGTCGACTTTGGGTTATGAGTTGGCTTGGTTCGGACTTCGGAGAGCGGTCACTCGACCCAAGGGGCGGTATTTGGACTTTGACGAGGTCATCAAGCGCTTGAGTGGAGAAGATTGTAACACCCCTGATAATTTAATTATACTAGAATTCATTACCCGTGCTACGCACGGGTTTAAAAATTATTTTTAAGTTTGATTAATCAACTTTAACGGATAAGTCTGTTAAATATAACTTTAAATCATACTTCAGGTCATTTTCTCGAACCATAACTTTAATTCCTTTAGTTGAAAACTCTTGGGCTTCATACACTTAAAAAAAATATTTTAATTCCTTTTATTTATCAAATATCAATGAGATGAAAGCAATCAATCTTATGTCACTCCGTGTCATGACATATTGATGAATCTTTTGGAATCTATGTTAACAATTTGGAATGACGCGTGAAATAAATATGAAATACTTTTTGTTCACTAACATGGGGAACTTTCATTCTTTATTAACTAAGAATAAATTTATTTCTCAACTTTATCCGGACAATGATTTCTAAAAGTCTACTTCATATGTTTATTACATATATATATATATTAGAAATATTATTATTTAATAATACACATTTAAAAATTATTATTCTTAAATGATGTACAATTGTTATTTTGTGACAATACGTAAATGATATACTTGTGTCTTTGATGAAGTATAATTTTTTTTGGTTGAATTTGATGAAGTATAATTAACAATGACTAAAATCTTAAAACAAAATTGAGATCCTATGCCCTAGACAATAGTTCAAGTTTTATATACCTGTGTCAATTCAAAATAAAGAGTGAATTAAAAAAATACACAAATAGTAAAAGTTTATAAAAATATAAAGGCTAATAATCGCAAAAAAAAAAGTAAATATAAAAATACACATAGCACTAATTATGAGTAGGTCATAAATGAGCCAAGGTATGATAATATAAAATATAATAAAAACATTATTATTTGTATAGAATGTTTTGGAGTAGTATTATAAATACAACACAAAAATGTTGTTGGAGAGGTTTGAACCCCAAACCTTTGGGTTATTAAACAAAGGGTTTACCGCTATGCCATTGTGATTGATTTGATTATGATTGCATATTGTTTAATTATGTAGGGAAGATTGCAATAGAAGTTAATGGAGCAATAAATGAGGACACCACCTAACTTTTATATATATATAGAAGGGAAGAGGTGCACCCTATCCCAATATGGGCTATTTCTTTTCATGGTCCGAGAGGTCAAAAGTTAAATGCGTTAGGGTGAGAATAGTACGAGGATGGGTGACCTCTTAGTAAGTCTTCAAGTTAGCATGAGATAACTCTTATAGAGTCTCGAGCCTTATAAAATTCATCTTAATCGGAGTGTAACCATGATGGACTAGCACTCTTATTGAAGACAATAATTGAAAATTGATGTTACATCTTCTTAAAGGTCAACATATCAAATACATATAGTTTTTTAAATACAAGTACATGTGTAAGTTTCTTAACCAACAAAATGTTCAACTAGTACATATTATTAATGATTGTGATTAAACCTTTAAAATAAAAATAAAAATAAAAATTTCAGACCATTACAATTCTGACCTTGATGTTGTATAAAGTGATGAGTGGACATGGTGAAGTAACAAATTGGAGAAAATAATAAACTTAAGTAATAATAAGTGGTTTACCCCTCTATCACCTCACTCATTTTCATCCCTAATAAAACCGTTAATAACATCCGCTACAAATAATTATTCATCTCCTACCTCAAAGCTCCAAAAGTCATAAGAAAACTAGGCAAGGTATTACAATCATAACTATATACTAAAGCGGAGGTTATAAATAATATTTAGGCCGACACGTGTCACCTCTTCATTGGATCACATCACCCATCTTTATTAAAACAATTCAATTGGCTTAATTGGTTGAAATTTTATTGTAGACCCCACATTAGATTTTTTCTTATCTACTTATTTCCATTTTAATTATTTTCTTTTAAAAAATAAATAAATTTATACAATACAAAATTCATAAGCTATTATTCGAAAAATCTATCCAAACCATAAATATATTATCAGAGACTTAGTTTAAAATATAGACGTAGTGCCTTTAATTGTTGGACTTATTGTTTAATTGGTTAAATTTGCTTCAAGGCACGACACGTATTCAAATATATTTAGAACCGCATACGTATTCAAATTAAAATGATGATTTTTGTACAAACTAATAAAGATGATGTGTAACACCCCAAAATTATCTCGGGAATGCTACACGCCAGTGACCTTGGAATTCACACCCAAAGTCACCCAAGGCTTATACAGTACATAACATTAAAAAGAATAATATCCAAAATTCATAAATAGATCTCAAAACTTATATTGTCTTACAATCCAAAACAGTAAATGTGAATAATTAAAACGAAAGTGCGGAAGTAATCGATAACAAACGATCCTTAGAATAAAAGTATCACATTTATTCTCAACTAAATCCAAATGAAAATAACCTTGAAAGAAATGCTCCAAGTCTTCAACTCACTCCTCTTGAGACTCCAACGGCTCGAATCCTGATGTGCCGTGACGTAAATACGGTTGACACCAGCCGACCATGCGAGGAAAGAAAACGGACGGTTAGTCTTGTGACAGACTAAGCAAATGGGTTTTAGAAAAACGGTTCTTATGGTTAGACTCCACTATTAGTATTGAAACCCGAATGAAAGCCGGTCAATAATCTAATAATGAAGTATCCCCATCGAAGGTAAGAAAGGAAATATGCTCAGGAAGGAAGATAGGACGCCACACGAGGTGGTTCCTTAAGAGAAGTATGCGATTTGTTGGGAACTTATTATTCACACAAGTTTTTGAAAAACCTCCATCGAGTGATTGGGTCTACGACCAACCTCACCGCACAATAATTGTACGAATTCAGATTGGAAAGCAGACTTGGTCAATCGGGAGTAAGAACGGTTTTCCAAGTTGTACTAACCGCCCTGGTTCATTAATTATGTGCATAGGCACTTATCTTACTTACTTTCAAAACGGTACATTCAGGTTGATAGCTTTTAAAATAACGGATTCGACAATGGTCGAAACAAAACGAAGGAGATCTCAAGAATTCAATAAAGGCACTAGCTAGGTGCGATCACCCCTCATATTCGGATGAGGCGGCACGGTCATGACCAGGCACTAGGGTATAGGTCCATCCTAATGCAAATATTTTAAAGAGGCGTCCAGGGTCTAACCCACACCCCTAATACTACGCTAAGTCCACATCAAGTCTCAATGGAGACGAAACACATAAGGCCACAACATCGAGACCTAAGTCCAAGTTCTAGCGCAGTCTAGCAATATATACATCCTACATATATAATGAGGTCATTAATGCTATAACAATAAATCCTAGTTCATTTATTAGCACACAAAGTTCCCAACAATATTTAAAACAGTTATGCAAGCGAGAACCGTCCACTTGCCTTGATTCGAAGGCAAAAGAGAAATTTGTCAACGAGGTGAATCCTTACGAACAGGGTTCGTTTCCTGTTTCATTAACAACGACAAAATAAATTATAAGAATTTATTTTGATTTTTCGTTATCTAGGAAAAGGTTGGATTCAAGATATATGCTAAAGATCTTATATGTATATAAATATTTTATTTATTATACATACTCATGTTCTTAATATATATCTTAATCATTATTTCATTCTTGATTTTAATTTCTTAAATATTACATATGTCTTAGCAAAACACTTTTGAAAATCTATTCTTTTAAATTTACCAACACTTAGTCATGGTAAAAATTAAAGGATCAAGAAACAATAATTTTATTTTTATGTTCATAAAGTAAAAATACATTCTTTTTGGCTAATTACAATCTACTAGTTAAATTACGATAAAATAGGCTATAATATACATAAAAATTACGTAAATAATAAAAACATCTAAGCTACTTAGAAATACTTAAATCTGTTAGTTTTGAATTTCGTAATTATTTTATTTAATTAAAAATTGTATTCTTTTCTTTAATACTCTATATTGTGATAATTGTTTTCTTTAGGCATCAAAAGTCGAATAAAATATTCAAAAATACTGTATATAGTTCATAAATCATATTTACAGAACATATATAATTTATAGTAATTTATATAATTAATTTAGAATAACATACGAATTTATTTCGAAAATCAGGCTGTGTGTTTAATCGAATTTATTAACCAGCAAAAACGACATTATAATTTATGAAAATTTTATGACAATTAGAAAACTATATGAAGTCGTCATATGAATTTTTGTATGATTTATAAGAAACTCTAACTAATTAAAATCGATTTTACAACAGAAGTATGCTGTTCGAAATTTAAGAGAAAGTGAATAGGAGCAGGGATTTACAGTGGCGACGAGGTGTTTTCGGGCGGCTCGTTCTCGGTGGTCCGGCTACGGTTCGACGCGGGCTATGCAACAGTTTGAAGAGGGTGGTGCAAGGAGTACTCAGAAGGTGACGGCGTCGAGATTGGTGGACGGACGGCCGAGATATTGGTTCGCGAAGTGGGCGTCGGGCTCAGCTTTCGCTGAAGAGTTTGGTAACTTTGCTTGGGATTTTCGGGCAACTAGATGAGATGGTTGTGGGATGGGGTTAGAGGGCTTTTATAGAGGGGAACGAGAGGTTCTAGGGATGCTCTCAATTCCGAATACCGCTTAGGGTTTTGGGAGATATTGGGCTCCGAATCGGGGCGGTATTCTAGGGTTTGGCTTTAAAATTGGTAAGAGATCTTGAGCTATTTCGGCAACAATATTATAAGGGGCTCGTATGAGATTGATGATATCTTCACCTTCCTTGCATAATAGGCCATGATTTTCCGAGGAAAAACTTAAGCAAGTCGGGTCTTAGAAAGGATCGGGGTGTTTGAAGAAGGAAAGAAAGAAATAGGAAGAAGATCGGCTGTCAAGCCACCTTTTAGGGTTAATTACAGAATTGGCCCAAGGTTTTTAAATTGTGATAAAAATACCCTTTTCCATTATAATTTATCCGAAAACAATTTCTTATTCTAGATATTAATTTTCTTTTCCTTACATATGCATGTAAGTGTGTTTATAAATTTCATTTATTGTTTTCTTCCTATTATTTCCCTTTAAATAAAAGTTCTTTCTTTCTTTTTAATATAATATTATTTTGAAACAATATTATTGTATGAGTATAAAAGATTACCTCCCATTTTATTATCTTAATATACTCATTTTAATTTAATATAGCTTCCTAGTTTTATCTTCTCAATGATGTTTCATATAGCTTTATCTTAAAACTTTGAACACTTTCTTTAGCATAGGTTAATAAGTACATGACCTATTGATAAGAGTTTAAAAGTATTATCATGGCATTATCGGTTCTTATTAAATTTCCATTTAATAAATAATGCCAATACTTTTATTCATGGTGGTCAATAAGGGAAAATTACAATAGTACCCTCTATGAAAAAGAGGGTTATTACAATAGTACCCCCTTAAAAATAGTTTCGTCCCCGAAACTAGCCAGAGAAAAGCTCCGGGAATCTAGTCTGCATATCTTGCTCTGTTTCCCATGTCTCCCACACAGTCTCTTCGCTTCCATTCTTGGACCACAAAACCCTTACCAAAGGTATCTCTTTGTTGCGTAGCTTTTTCAGTCGATGCCCTAATACACGGACAGGCCTCTCTTCGTAGGTGCCATTAGGCTGGATCTCAATATCTTCGTAGTTGAGGATATGTGAGTCATCCGGCACGTACTCGCGTAACAACGAGACATGGAAGACATTGTGAACCGGGTGTACTGATGGTGGTAGGGCAAGTCGGTAAGCTTGCTTCCCAATTCTCTCAAGGATTTCAAAAGGGCCGACATAACGTGGGTTGAGCTTCCCTTGCTTTCCAAAACGAAACACACCCTTGGTTGGTGAGACTCGGACAAACACTTTCCCTCCAACAGTGAATTCAACGTCCCTTCTTTTTAAATCTGCATATGATTTTTGTCGGCTTTGCGCTGTAAGCATCCTTTGCCTGATTAAAGCAATGTCGGTAGTGGTTCGCTCCACCAACTCTGGACCAAGAAGAATCTTATCAGCATTTTCATCCCAACATATCGGTGATCGACATCTTCGACCATATAGAGCTTCAAACGGTGCCATCTTGATGGTTGAGTGCCAACTGTTGTTGTAGGTGAACTCAACTAGACTCAGACTGCTCTCCCAACTAGTTGGCCGATCCAACACACATGCTCGAAGCATGTCTTCTAGAGTCTGTATAGTCCTTTCTGATTGTCCATCTGTTTGAGGATGAAATGCGGTACTGAACCGCAATTCCGTACCCATGGACTTATGCAACCCTTGCCAGAATCTAGACATGAAACGTCCATCTCGGTCAGACACAATGGTCTTGGGGGTCCCATGTAGGCGGACAATTTCATGGATGAATACCTCAGACAGCTTGGGAACACCCCAATTTGACTTGATTGCTATGAAGTGTGCACTCTTAGTTAGTCGGTCAATCACGACCCATATGGCATCCTTTTGGCTTTGAGTCTTTGGGAGGCCAGTCACAAAGTCCATAGCAATATCCTCCCACTTCCACTCAGGTACTGGGAGAGGTTGGAGCTCTCCTCCTGGTCTGCGATGTTCAATCTTTACCTTTTGGCACACTAAACACCTCGCAACAAATTCCGCTACATCCCACTTCATGTTTGGCCACCAGAAATTTTTACGCAGGTCTTTGTACATCTTGCTCGAACCTGGGTGAACTGAGTAAGCAGAGGAGTGGGCTTCCTTCATAATTAGTTGTCGAATTTCCTCAATGGCAGGGACACAAATTCTGTCATGGAACCACAATGATCCATCATCTTGAATAACGAATCCTGGTGCCTTCCCTTCTTGCACCTCTCCACTCAGCTTAATCAAATTGTTGTCCTCTATCTGTCCCTCCTTAATTTGATCCATTAGGGTGGGCTGAATTTCTAGCATATTTAGCCCGCCCTGCTGTTGGCCAAACCAAACTTCAATGCCTTCCCTCTTTAACTCTTGTTGTAGGGCGGGTTGTGTAGTAAGCATAGCCACCATGGTCTCTTGAGTGGCCTTTCGGCTTAGGGCATCAGCCACGACGTTAGCTTTACCCGGGTGGTAAAGTAACTCAATATCATAGTCCTTAATCAACTCTAACCACCTCCGTTGCCTCATGTTTAGTTCCTTCTGCGTGAACACATACTTGAGACTCTTGTGATCGGTGAAAATTTGACACTTCGCGCCGTACAAGTAGTGTCGCCAAATCTTCAAGGCAAAAACTACTGCAGCCAATTCCAAATCATGGGTCGGGTAATTCACTTCATATGGCTTGAGCTGCCGTGAAGCATATGCAATTACCCTCCCCTTTTGCATTAATACACAACCCAAACCTTGTTTAGAGGCATCACTGTACACCACATAATCATCACTATCGTCTGGTAGTGTCAAGATAGGGGCGGTAGTCAAGCGCCTCTTGAGTTCTTAGAAGCTAGCTTCACATTTCTCGCTCCACTCGAACTTCTTATGCACCTTGCGGAGCAGGCTGGTCATGGGTAGGGCGATCTTAGAGAATCCCTCTACAAACCGTCTATAGTACCCTGCAAGGCCTAAGAAGCTTCGTACTTCCTTCACATTTCGGGGTTGCACCCAATCTGCCACTGCCTTAATCTTATCAGGGTCTACCATCACTCCCTCGGCATTGATCACATGACCCAAGAATGCAACTTCTCTTAGCCAGAAGTCACACTTTGATAATTTGGCATACAATTCATGTTGCCTAAGAATCCCCAATACAATTCTTAAGTGCTCTTCATGAGTGGCCTCGTCCTCAGAGTAGATCAGGATATCATCAATGAAGACCACTACGAACTTATCCAGGTAATCATGGAAACAACGGTGCATTAGATCCATGAATACCGCTGGTGCATTCGTGAGACCAAAGGGCATCACTACAAACTCATAGTGACCATATCGGGTCCGAAAGGCTGTCTTGGTGACATCTTCCTCTCGAATCCGAAGCTGATGGTACCCAGACCTTAGGTCAACCTTGGAGAATATCTTTGCGCCCCTTAACTGATCGAGTAGATCGTCAATTCTCGGGAGCGGATACTTGTTCTTGATGGTGACCTTGTTCAGTTCGCGATAATCAATGCATAACCGAAGGGTTCCGTCCTTCTTTTTCACGAACAAAACAGGTGCACCCCAAGGTGATGCACTTGGTCTAATGTATCCCTTCTCCATTAGCTCTTCCAACTGCTTCTTCAGCTCTTTCATCTCCAACGGGGCCATTCTGTATGGTGCTTTGGAGATAGGTGCAGTCCCAGGCTCAAGTTCTATGGTGAACTCGATCTCCCTCTGAGGGGGAAGGCCTGGGATGTCTTCTGGAAAGACATCTGAAAATTCTCTTACCACGGGAATTGCTTGAATGGACCTTTCTTCCTCCTTAGGCTGCTCTAGATAACATAAATATCCAGTACAACCTTGTCGAAGCAGTTTCCTTGCCGTCATGGCATTAATCAATTTCCCATTGTCGGACTCTTGTCGCCCCTTAAACTTGCACACATACTTTCCTCCAGCAGTAACAGTCACAGTCCTAGTGTTGAAGTCAATCACCGCTCCATGTCGTGTCAACCAGTCCATCCCCAAGATGATGTCATAAGGGCCCATGGGTATACAAATCAAGTCAGCGTCAAACTTTCGACCTTGAATGGTGATCGGAAAGTTTTTGAGTTGTTTTGTCCCCACGATTTTCTCCCCGTTAGGGAGGTTCACGATAAAAGGTTCACATGTAGCATTACATTCAAGGCTAACCTTCTCTACACAACTTTCGGATATAAAGGAGTGTGTTGCACCGGAATCAAATAACATGAAGGCGGTAATAGAGCGGAGGTATAAGGTACCTTGAGTGACTGGGGCATTGGGCTCATCCACACGACGCATCTCGTACAGTCGTTGGCCTTGACTAGCCGAAGTTGTCGGTGCCCTTCCCTTGTTCTGGGCAGTAGATTGTGATGAAGCTGCCCTTGATGGACCCGAGTAAGCTCGGTTATTGTGAGAGACTGATGCTTGTCGTGATTGGGTTGCCCTTTTCCTCTGAGGACAGTGCATGCGCATATGTCCTTCCTTCCCACATTCAAAGCACTTTTTCTTTTCCTTAGAGCACTGTCTGTTGGTGTGTCCTGGTTCATTGCAGTTATAACACACCACAGAACCCCTCTGATGGCCAGAGAATTGAGTGGACCGTGATTGACCTGACTCAGAACGAGCTCGGCCAGACCTTTCAAAGTTGGAAGAAGGGTAAGGTCGCTTGAACCCGGTGACTTGGGATCCATGATGCGGTGCCTTCCCTCCTCCCTTTGACTTGCTAGAATTCTCCTCAAGAGTCACCTCTACCTTATAGGCCGCATTCACATACTCCTCCAAGGTGCTGCATGAGTAGTGCACCATGGCCAATTTTACCTCAGGGTTCATCCATCCATGAAACCTCAGGGTTCATCTTTTGCTCTTCTGAGGTAATCTCTGACCCGGCGTATTGTAGCAAATGATTGAACTTAGTGGCCAGCTGAGCCACGTTCAGGCCTTCAGTCTTTGGGTATAAGAACTCCTTCATCTTCTCATCCCTCATAGCACTAGGGAAGAAGCGATCAGACATCTTACTCTTGAAGTCATTCCAGGTGAGATCTGGTTGGTTTGCTAGACCGGTATTCTCCAACCACTCACTGGCAGCCCCTCTCAATTGCAGAGCTGCAATGCGCACCTTCTCAGCTGGGGTGCACGTGACATTACGGAGCAAGCGTTCAATGTGGGTGAACCAGTAAGTCATCTGGATAGGCTCTCCTGCACCGTCAAAGCTTTCAGGTTTCAAGGTAGCAATTGTCTTTAAGGCTTGAGTAAAATTGGTTCCAATATCAGTGTGAGCCTGGATGTTGTCATTGCCCGATGATTGATCCCCCGGAGTTATCTGAGGGGCATGATTGGGGGCTATCCCTTGAAGGCTCTTCAGGAGGAGAGCAGCTAGTGCCTCTAGCGCAGCAGTGTTGGTAGTAGGGGTGTTGAGGTTTTGCGGTTGGTTTCCAACATTTGGCTCTTCATTATTTCCACCCTGATTCGGAGCACTCCTAAGTGGGATTCGAGGAGAGTTGCTCCCTTCATCACGGGTTTGGTTTCTCGTGGTCACCATCTGGATACGTATAAGTTTATCCCATTCAATCATTATATACTCAATAAGGTATGTATCAGCAACTATGAGTTAAACTCAAACTCAAATTTCATAAATGAAATAGTTGTTCCAAACAAACCATAGTACTCAAAACCAACAACCAACAAATCAAAAATAAACAACTTAAGTCATACGGAGTCTAAGCTCTTATTCATAGTACTAGGACTAGAAATAGATCTATATCTTAATACTCGCCAAAGCGATTCTTAAAGGTAGAGGGGGTAGTATCCTCAAGTGGGGGATCGCAGTAAATATCAAGGAATCCATGGTCAAACTCGGTCGGGTCCATGACTGAGCCTGTGCAGCTGAGCAACTCCTCTCCTTGAGCAATCTTCCTTTTCAAACTATCAGCAACCCAACTCTCCTTGGTCACTAAGTCCATGAGCCTACTAATTACAGCCTTCTGGCAGTCCAGATCCTTACGCCAAGTGTCCATCTGAGGAAGAAGAGCTTCATGCTTGATCTTGACCCTTTTCGGCCTCTCCTCACCCATGTCTACCAAAACTTCCCAAGGGCGTCGTCGGGTTACGTTCCATTCCACCTCTTCATTCACCATCCTTATCTTCTCATGTAGAGGGCGGTTTGAGGTCAGAATTCTCCCAATGTCAGGGCGGTCTACATCAGCGCCTCCCAAGGGAGTGTATTCAGGCCTAGGTCGCCCATTAGGAACAGTGGGTAGAGGAGTATAGGGGGTTGGAGACCTCCACCTCTTCCTGGATGGTCCTTCAGCCCCGGACTCCACAGAAAAGTCCTTACTCTTGTAGCTCGACTCCTCACTTGGGTCTTCCTCCTCCTCCTCTTCTAGCATGGGTTGTTTCCCATTAGTCTCGGATTTCACATAAAGATCCTCACTCTTGTAGCTTGATGTCTCACTTGGGTCTTCCTCCTCCTCCTCTTCAAGCAGGGGTTCCTTCCCCTTATCGTTATCCAGAATGATCGGGTACAGGGGAGACATGCCCTCCTCAGGGAAAGTGCTTCCATTCATCCCAAAAACGTTGCGGTTACCAGCCATTGTCTGAAGACAAAGACCGAGGAGGGTTAGTGGTTATAGAATATCCATAATTCTATAAATGTGGAGAATAGGAGTAACTATGACTTGGAGACATTCAAACATTAATGATTTGATCAAAACATTTTTTTTTTTTTTTTTAAAGAGTTTAAAATATATGAAACTATGTTTAAAAGTTGAAAATCTTTTACTAAAACCGTTTAGCTCTGATACCATATTTGTAACACCCCAAAATTATCTCGGGAATGCTACACGCCAGTGACCTTGGAATTCACACCCAAAGTCACCCAAGGCTTATACAGTACATAACATTAAAAAGAATAATATCCAAAATTCATAAATAGATCTCAAAACTTATATTGTCTTACAATCCAAAACAGTAAATGTGAATAATTAAAACGAAAGTGCGGAAGTAATCGATAACAAACGATCCTTAGAATAAAAGTATCACATTTATTCTCAACTAAATCCAAATGAAAATAACCTTGAAAGAAATGCTCCAAGTCTTCAACTCACTCCTCTTGAGACTCCAACGGCTCGAATCCTGATGTGCCGTGACGTAAATACGGTTGACACCAGCCGACCATGCGAGGAAAGAAAACGGACGGTTAGTCTTGTGACAGACTAAGCAAATGGGTTTTAGAAAAACGGTTCTTATGGTTAGACTCCACTATTAGTATTGAAACCCGAATGAAAGCCGGTCAATAATCTAATAATGAAGTATCCCCATCGAAGGTAAGAAAGGAAATATGCTCAGGAAGGAAGATAGGACGCCACACGAGGTGGTTCCTTAAGAGAAGTATGCGATTTGTTGGGAACTTATTATTCACACAAGTTTTTGAAAAACCTCCGTCGAGTGATTGGGTCTACGACCAACCTCACCGCACAATAATTGTACGAATTCAGATTGGAAAGCAGACTTGGTCAATCGGGAGTAAGAACGGTTTTCCAAGTTGTACTAACCGCCCTGGTTCATTAATTATGTGCATAGGCACTTATCTTACTTACTTTCAAAATGGTACATTCAGGTTGATAGCTTTTAAAATAACGGATTCGACAATGGTCGAAACAAAACGAAGGAGATCTCAAGAATTCAATAAAGGCACTAGCTAGGTGCGATCACCCCTCATATTCGGATGAGGCGGCACGGTCATGACCAGGCACTAGGGTATAGGTCCATCCTAATGCAAATATTTTAAAGAGGCGTCCAGGGTCTAACCCACACCCCTAATACTACGCTAAGTCCACATCAAGTCTCAATGGAGACGAAACACATAAGGCCACAACATCGAGACCTAAGTCCAAGTTCTAGCGCAGTCTAGCAATATATACATCCTACATATATAATGAGGTCATTAATGCTATAACAATAAATCCTAGTTCATTTATTAGCACACAAAGTTCCCAACAATATTTAAAACAGTTATGCAAGCGAGAACCGTCCACTTGCCTTGATTCGAAGGCAAAAGAGAAATTTGTCAACGAGGTGAATCCTTACGAACAGGGTTCGTTTCCTGTTTCATTAACAACGACAAAATAAATTATAAGAATTTATTTTGGTTTTTCGTTATCTAGGAAAAGGTTGGATTCAAGATATATGCTAAAGATCTTATATGTATATAAATATTTTATTTATTATACATACTCATGTTCTTAATATATATCTTAATCATTATTTCATTCTTGATTTTAATTTCTTAAATATTACATATGTCTTAGCAAAACACTTTTGAAAATCTATTCTTTTAAATTTACCAACACTTAGTCATGGTAAAAATTAAAGGATCAAGAAACAATAATTTTATTTTTATGTTCATAAAGTAAAAATACATTCTTTTTGGCTAATTACAATCTACTAGTTAAATTACGATAAAATAGGCTATAATATACATAAAAATTACGTAAATAATAAAAACATCTAAGCTACTTAGAAATACTTAAATCTGTTAGTTTTGAATTTCGTAATTATTTTATTTAATTAAAAATTGTATTCTTTTCTTTAATACTCTATATTGTGATAATTGTTTTCTTTAGGCATCAAAAGTCGAATAAAATATTCAAAAATACTGTATATAGTTCATAAATCATATTTACAGAACATATATAATTTATAGTAATTTATATAATTAATTTAGAATAACATACGAATTTATTTCGAAAATCAGGCTGTGTGTTTAATCGAATTTATTAACCAGCAAAAACGACATTATAATTTATGAAAATTTTATGACAATTAGAAAACTATATGAAGTCGTCATATGAATTTTTGTATGATTTATAAGAAACTCTAACTAATTAAAATCGATTTTACAACAGAAGTATGCTGTTCGAAATTTAAGAGAAAGTGAATAGGAGCAGGGATTTACAGTGGCGACGAGGTGTTTTCGGGCGGCTCGTTCTCGGTGGTCCGGCTACGGTTCGACGCGGGCTATGCAACAGTTTGAAGAGGGTGGTGCAAGGAGTACTCAGAAGGTGACGGCGTCGAGATTGGTGGACGGACGGCCGAGATATTGGTTCGCGAAGTGGGCGTCGGGCTCAGCTTTCGCTGAAGAGTTTGGTAACTTTGCTTGGGATTTTCGGGCAACTAGATGAGATGGTTGTGGGATGGGGTTAGAGGGCTTTTATAGAGGGGAACGAGAGGGTTCTAGGGATGCTCTCAATTCCGAATACCGCTTAGGGTTTTGGGAGATATTGGGCTCCGAATCGGGGCGGTATTCTAGGGTTTGGCTTTAAAATTGGTAAGAGATCTTGAGCTATTTCGGCAACAATATTATAAGGGGTTCGTATGAGATCGATGATATCTTCACCTTCCTTGCATAATAGGCCATGATTTTCCGAGGAAAAACTTAAGCAAGTCGGGTCTTAGAAAGGATCGGGGTGTTTGAAGAAGGAAAGAAAGAAATAGGAAGAAGATCGGCTGTCAAGCCACCTTTTAGGGTTAATTACAGAATTGGCCCAAGGTTTTTAAATTGTGATAAAAATACCCTTTTCCATTATAATTTATCCGAAAACAATTTCTTATTCTAGATATTAATTTTCTTTTCCTTACATATGCATGTAAGTGTGTTTATAAATTTCATTTATTGTTTTCTTCCTATTATTTCCCTTTAAATAAAAGTTCTTTCTTTCTTTTTAATATAATATTATTTTGAAACAATATTATTGTATGAGTATAAAAGATTACCTCCCATTTTATTATCTTAATATACTCATTTTAATTTAATATAGCTTCCTAGTTTTATCTTCTCAATGATGTTTCATATAGCTTTATCTTAAAACTTTGAACACTTTCTTTAGCATAGGTTAATAGGTACATGACCTATTGATAAGAGTTTAAAAGTATTATCATGGCATTATCGGTTCTTATTAAATTTCCATTTAATAAATAATGCCAATACTTTTATTCATGGTGGTCAATAAGGGAAAATTACAATAGTACCCTCTATGAAAAAGAGGGTTATTACATGATGATCATCAATCATTTTGTATAATAGATTTCTTATTGTTCTAATATATTTGGATAGACGTATGTGGTAAGTCTAATATGAATGTACAATATATTATTTTATGATTCATAGGAGAATAATCAAATACGATTTCATATCAAAATTATTGATGATTTCATAGGCGAAATGGATCCAAAAAATACAAACTATCATAAATTTTAGTTAAATCATAATAAATATTATTTTATAAAATACAAACTATTCTATCCAAAGAGAAATGAAACAAATACGTACTAAGTACTAACCTATGCATCATTTGGATATTTCTTTTCCATATGCATAA
This sequence comes from Polygonum maritimum, assembly GCA_963924305.1. Lineage (NCBI taxonomy): Eukaryota > Viridiplantae > Streptophyta > Magnoliopsida > Caryophyllales > Polygonaceae > Polygonum > Polygonum maritimum. Next base: position 10,295,979 of record OZ002737.1, on the reverse strand, counting down.
TAGTTTGATCGATATTTTTTGCCCTTATCAATTTTGTAATTTATTAAATTATTTATATATATATATATATCTTATCTTACTATGTACTAAAGTGGAGGTTAAACTAATAGATATATCTAATTGAGCTATTAAGGTTGAAATTTTATTATGGATCCACATATATGGAAAATATTTCATGTGATTTAATTTATTGAAATAAAGGGGGTTATTAAGGAAAACATATATAACTAAAATAAAATAACAAAACTTATTGATTTAGTAACTATAAAATCGTTCATTGAGTTTTTTTTGTTAAAATTTGATTGCTATGTATTTTTAAAGCATTATAGAAAAAGGATTTGAGTATTTTAAAAAAGTTATTAATTCTTTTATCTATGTAAATATTATGTATTTAACTATGCTATGATATATCTAATTGAAATATTATATTATAATATATCCAATTCAAATATTAATTTTATAAGATATAAAACATTAAATTTATAGATAAATAATCAAAGGTTCTTAATTCTTTTAAAATGAAAATTATTTTATTAGAAATATCCAAAAGAAATTAGATATGCACAAAACTACTTAAAAATAAAATAATTGAAAAACGATACTCCATAGTAACAATTGATGAAACATAGAACATTTATTTAATACAAGTCGTGCCCTCCCGAACACGGACACTATTACTAGTTAGGAAACCTAAAACAGACGTTAAACTTCATAATTCAGAGATTTAAAAAAAAAAAACTAGAACAAAAATAAATAAATTATTACACCCTAAAAAGGTTGAGTCGGCGAGAACGAGCCGAACCCGTGTGCAAATCCGTTACCTTTTGTGGGTGTGATCTCTCATGTCTGTCACTTCCTTCACATCTCTACAAAGCCAACGTCCTCGAACCCCACTCCACGATCTCCCTCAACAACTCTCTCTCTTTTCTCCCCTTCTCCGGCCAACACTTCCGCCGTCGATTTCTTCCGTCAACACCTCCAAATCGATACGCGATATAGATTTCCCCAATCCCTCCGTTGTTCATCGGTTTCTCGCTTGGAAATCCGTGCGAAATCGGATTAATCTTTTCTCCATTGTGGCCAATTGAAAATTTCCCCTCCCTTTTCTGTCCGAGTAGAGCTACTATGAAGGATCGGCCACCTTCTTCGGTGTACGTGCCTCCGCACCAGCGTCTAAAGTCGGTGATCACCGCCCCTTCTCCGTCGCCCCCGCCCCCTCCGGCGCCGGCGAATGGCTATTCGAACTCAGTTCGGGAGAATCGACGACGAGCCTCGAACCCTAGCCCTAATCTTGATTCTAGGGTTAGTAGCAGTCCGGCTTCTGTCTCGACTCCCTCGCCTAAACGGCAACACTCGCCGGTTCGTGTTCGTCTCGGTCAGCAGAGTAAACATAATAGCTGGCATTACAGTCAGATGAATGGTGATTCGCAGTGTAGTCAGAAGCGGAACAGCGTGCAATGTGTCTCCGCTATGGATTCGGTTTCCGAGGAAGGTCTTGGTCACGTATTTGAGGCATCAGTGTACCCTGCCACGGTGTGTTTGTTGTCCTTGCACCTTAGCTGTTTTTATTCTCAATTCTTGTGTAGTTCTAATTCACTTTCTGCCAATTATGTGTAATAAATTTTCAATTGGTGATTAGAAGGCAGTACTCCTATTCAAAAGACCTCTGTTTCGCTTATAAATGAAATAATCCCTTAATTATCGGTTTATAGAAGTAATCTTTGCATGGTGGAACTCTGGAAGAAGGTAATTTGGTGGGAAGACTGAGCAGAAAGCCAATAACAGGCAGTGCATGTTTGCATGGGACATTTAGTTACTTTGGGGTCAAATGGAGAGCGTAACATATTCAGAATACTTGGAAGGATGTTTTTCAGTGTCAATATGACTGATGATGGTTTATCAAGGCGTTAAGGAGTGTTAAAATGGGGTTAGATTATGGTTTTAGACCCCATCAATTGAATTAATATGAGAATCTATATGTATATATAGATTAAATTATTTCTTTTGTGGGCTTTTTATCCATCAAGGTATAAAATCAAGTTGCTTAATGGTGTGTGAAGGTGTTTGAAAATATCAGGATTGAGCTAGTTCACTTATAACACTAGAAAACTCAAGTTAGAGCTTACGGGAGTGAAAAACAAGAACAGAAAAGGGAACAGACCATGGTTAAAGGAGTTGTAGTAAGGTTTGTTAGAATGACTTTCAACTAAAAAAAAGGGTTTGCTAGAATAAACAGATGATGACAAATGCCGTAGCTTTTGAAGAGAAAAATATTGGTGAGAGTATTTGCTCTGGGGGCATGATGATGATTGGGATATTAAAGAAGATCTAGATTGTAGTCTTGATCTTCTTGTCATTCTAGGAGATTACAGGTTGATACAAAGGTGTCTAAAAACTGTGATTGAGGCCACCTAGGTGGGAAGGAGGTAGGGAATGATACCAATGTTTGTCCTTGTACGGTAAGATGCTGAGATGGAAGTCTTTACTCAATCTTAATTGCATTTATGCATTAAAAGGGGAAAAGTTTGGATAATGGAGTTTAACCCATCCGTGTATTTTTTTCAACTTGTTGGACGATTTTAGAAATGTGGAATATATTGGTGCTATCAGTACTCAGTTTGGCTCAAAATGTGAAATGTAGTCTACTTCCATAGCTGACAACCTGGGCCATTGGAAGTGGAAGTTCAGCATGCTTTTGCATGAAAAGGATGAACAGGAGTTGATATCAAGAGAGAAGAAGGACCGTCATGACTTTGAAGAAATAGCTGCATTGGCAAGCGAGATGGGTTTGTACAGGTACATGGACTTTCTACAAGAATTACTTGCTATTTATTCCAGAATTGTAACATACTTCCTTTCCAAAAATTGCAGCCATGCATATTCCAAATTCGTAGTTTTCAGTAAAGTCCCCTTGCCGAACTACAGATTTGATCTTGATGAAAAGCGTCCGCAGAGAGAGGTAATCAGATTTGATATTGTTGGCTTAAAATTGTATTCAGAAATTGATTTAATATATGCATTTTTACATGGATAGATTTAAATGGCCTTTTGCAACACAAGAAGTGCCTGCTGTAATGCATATATGTAAAGTTTTGTTTGACTTTTTTTAATATTCATATTAAGTTAGCATCGTCTATTTATGGTTTAAAATAATATTCCATAATCAGTCTAAGCACTGATATGGCCTATGTCTTTTCCCTTGTATAGATTTAAAAAGGACTTCAGCAATAAAAGAACTGCATGTTATGCGTGTCTGTACGGTGTTGTTTAACAAGTTTTTTCATATTTATATCATAAAATCTTTGTTTATGTGTGGCTTAAAGTAGTTACTTATCTAAGTACTGATTTTTAACCTATGCTTTTCACTTGGATAGTTTTTAAGAGGACTTTTACAACCGAAGAAGTGCGTGTAATACTCTTTTGTAAAGTTTTGCGTGACTTATTTTTTTTATAAATATTCACATCAAGTAATTATGATACCAAAATGAACAGGTTGAAATAGAAACTGGTTTACAAAGAAGAGTACACACCTATCTTAATGACCATCTTTCCAAAAAATCTAGTCGTAAGGATGCTTTTCAAGACAGTGCCTTTTCTAGATCAAGCAGCAATGGTAGTATTGCTACTGATGAAGGTCTGCTTGAGCTACCAGAACCTCTAAGCCATGGTGGCTCCTTCAGTGATAAGATTGCTAGGCGTAGAAACGTGCTGCTTCAGGGTCAGCAGCTTGCTTGGCAGGTTTGTGACTGATCTGATGTTACATAACCCTGAATCAACCTGAAGGGTGATCTGTCACACTGTAATCTTGATGTTTAGTATTATGTTTTCCAATAGGAGTCCAATGAAGGGCGAGTAACTCAAGAGTTCCGCAGAAGTTTACCTGCTTTTAAAGAGCGGGATACTTTGCTTTATGCAATTTCCAACAATCAGGTATGTGCAGTAGATATAAATGTGGATCCATATGCTTAATTTAATTGCTGACTATTTGCTCTATTTTCTACTCCGGCAAGCTTGGTGTGTGCACCATCTTTGCTATCATCTCTTCTGTGGTGGGATTACTTTGCTGCTGAGAAAGCAATTTCTTGTTTGTCTGTGAAATTTAAATAGAAAAATAGATGGTCATCTACAATTTAAATAGGAAAATTCTCAAGAGGTCACACATGCATCCTGTAACTCATGCTTGCATTTTTTGTATTCCTTAATGCACTTAGACAATTGATATTTTTCAAAATACTGTGTGATTTCCCCTGCAAAGTCCTTTGGCATGACATCTATTGTTGTCTAGTATGAAATGCTGACATAGTGATAATACTTATTTTAGTAATCGATAGTTTAAATGCTTTATCAAACTGGCAGGTGCTTATTGTCTCCGGTGAAACTGGTTGTGGTAAAACCACACAAATTCCACAATACATCTTAGAGTCAGAAATAGACGCTGGCCGAGGCACTTCATGCAGTATTATATGTACTCAACCACGGCGTATATCTGCAATATCTGTGGCTGAAAGGGTGGCTACAGAACGAGGGGAGAAACTGGGTGAATCAGTGAGTAGTTACCTTTCAGGCTTTTACTATTCCGTTCTTATCATTTTCTTCACTGTTTTCTTCTTTTTGAGTAAACTAATTTCCTTCTCCTCTTCCTTCTGTCTAAATTTTAGGTTGGATATAAAGTTAGGTTAGAGGGTATGAGAGGAAGGGATACACGTCTTCTCTTTTGCACCACAGGCATCTTGTTGCGAAGATTACTTGTTGATAGGAGCTTGAAGGGCATAACTCATGTTATTGTGGACGAGATTCATGAACGTGGAATGAATGAAGGTACTGTTTGCATGTCCTTGAGATTTAGTTATAGACGTGTACTACATTTCTGATAATTGGATATTCTATGCCAGATTTTCTGCTAATTGTCCTTAAAGAACTCCTTCCTCGTCGATCAGATTTGAGGCTAATTTTGATGAGCGCAACTTTAGATGCGGAGTTATTCTCTTCTTACTTTAATGGGGCTCCTGTTGTTCACATCCCAGTAAGTTGATGCATATTTCAATATTATGCACACTTGTTTGCCATCAATAGCTTTATTTAACTTGGATACGAATCACTGTTACCAATTGAAGCCTTCTTGATATGCAACATTTGCTTTTTGATTTGATTATGGTGAACTTTATTAATTACTAGCTGAAGTAGTTGGCTTCTATTATGTTTTTCCATGAGCCTTTTGTGTCGTGCGGGATGTTTGGGTCACTTGTATTTTCACAAAGCTGCCTTGAGGAAGTGTTCAGATGCCTCTTGACTCTGAGCATTCTCCAGTTAAAACAAATGTGTTGCTTTTAAGGAGTTGATAAAGCCATAGAGTAAAAATGCTATGAATAGAGTGAGGCTGTAGGTATACAAAACAGTTTGTATACATAAATTAATGGAATTATGTAGCATTATTGTGTCATTGGGATACAAATGACGCTGAAAACTATATGTCGTCATATTCATTATGATGTACATTATCTTCTCTTTTTTGTTTAAAAAAAAATTTAGTATAATTCCCTTAGTACGATAGAAATATGGAGGTAGAATTTGCATCCTCCTAGAAGTGTTGAACAACATTGCCTTCTGGATCGTGGAATTTTTTAGACAAATCCATTGAATCTTTCACTGTCCGACATATGTTGACATAAGTTGTAATTGCTCGGGCAAATGGAGGAGAAAATAGTGAAATTTGTGTGCTTGAGATTCTCAAGCATGATTTAAGTTTCCCTGTAGATGGTCAGCTGTCCAAAATGGGAGTTGTTTTGCTAATATGCCTCGTTTCTATGGGGTGTAAATGATATGGGGATAATGAACTGTAAGTTAATCAAAGTAGGTGGAAAGTCCTTAAGGTGACAGTGCTCAACATCTAACTGGAATGGCATGTCCCTGAAACTATCTGCCCACTTACAGTCGAAAGTGCATATGAGGGAACTGTTGCATTGAGCTTGCATTTTCTTATGTCCCTTGACTTGTATTTGAAGGTCATAAATTAAATTGCTAGGAATGAGAGTTTCACATTAAGAGCAGTTTCGTAATTTTTTTCGCTGGGTGTTGTAGGATTATCTAGCATGCTCATGTAACGGTTGAGACATTCCTTTAGTTTTCGGTAATATTCTGTAAACCTAAATCTTAATTTAGTGTTACTTCTGTACCTAAGGTGTCTGTTGTTTTTCAATCACAGCAGACGGATTATGTAAAATGCTTGAGACAACAATGAACATGAAAAAACTATTAAACATCGCAACCAACAATGGCTGGAAAAAGGAGTGTGAAATTTGGTTCGTAAATATTTTTCGCTGGGTGTTGTAGGATTATCTAGCATGTCATGTAACGGTTGAGACATTTCTTTAGTTTTCGGTAATATTCTGTAAACCTAAATCTTAATTTAGTGTTACTTCTGTACCTAAGGTGTCTGTTGTTTTTCAATCACAGCAGACGGATTATGTACAATGCTTGAGACAACAATGAACATGAAAAAACTATTAAACATCGCAACCAACAATGGCTGGAAAAAGGAGTGTGAATTTTGGCAAGAAAAAACCCTTGGCTGTGCTGAACAGCCAAAATATGTTCTCCAAAATTCAATTGTTCTCTTAACTATTTGCTCATGCTCTTGTTCATAAACATCCAATCAGAATATAGCATTATAATAAATATCCTAGGTGTGTGGCTAAAGTCAAAATATCCTCTCTTCCTGCCAATGGTCCTTATTCAATGCGCCCTGGCCATTCTGCTCGTTTGTAGGCAGTAGGCACTTTACTTCGCTAACAGTTTTTCATCCTTGTGCTGCTGAATAATGCTGCAATATGCAGTTCTGTCCTAGTTTGTCATATTTTCAGAATCATTTTTGCGGCATTGTGTTGTGGTGAAGTATTCTATGGTGTGGTATTATGGCATGAGTGTCATTTTTTCCCTTGTTTTGCTACTGCCTCATATATTATTTGGTAATTTTACTTCTTACTTTTCTGCTCTAGGGATTTACTCATCCAGTTCATACTCATTTCCTTGAAGATATCTTGGAATTCACTGGATATAGATTGACCCCAAACAATCAGATTGATGATTATGGACAAGAAAAGGCTTGGAAAATGAACAAGCAAACCTTCAGGAAAAGGAAGAGCCAAATTGCCACAGCTGTTGAGGTACACAACTTGGATTCTTCTGGCATTTTCAACTCAATCCCTCTTTCTTTCTCTTTACCAGAAGCATCATGTGAAAATTTTCAGGATGCCCTTTCTTCTGCTGATTTCAACGAATATAGCTCACAATCTCGTGAATCTTTGTCCTGTTGGAATCCTGATTCTGTGGGGTTCAATCTCATAGAATATCTTTTATGCGGCATATGTGAGCATGAAGGACCTGGTGCAGTTTTGGTATTTTTGACTGGGTGGGATGACATAAGCTCCCTTAAGGAAAAGCTTCAAAGCAATCCAATTTTAGGAGATTCAAGCAGAGTTGTCTTACTTGCCTGCCATGGCTCTATGGCTAGCTCAGAACAGGTATTAACTAATGTTTACCTAGTGTCACTCCAGTGTCACCATGTGTAAATTTGCAGGATGCAATTTTTAAATTGAAGATCATGTAGTATTACATATCCTCTTAAGCTCTACATTTTTAGTAAATTATAATTTTCTACTGTCCCTCTATCTTCATGCTATATTGCGCGATTAGTTTTGTGTTTTTTATTTATCACCCATCATCATCTATATCTCTCTCTTATATTCTGGGTGTTACAGCTCCGTCTGCAACTTATTTTCTTTTGACGTTTTATACAATTATAATTAGCATAAACGCTGCTGACAAGGAGCTTTATTTTGTCCCAGTCTCCTTAATTAAGTCTCTTTCATTCCCCATATATGAGGTGAATAATGATGTACGAGAAATGAATGCAAGACAAGCCTACTTGGCAAGGTTGGGCCTTGATAATGAGAACATATGTCCCATGCTTCTTCTTTAAACTTTTTCTAAACTGTCATTAAGAAAACCTACCAGAGTATAATTTCCTTCCAATGTATGTATGTTTATCTCATGGTTAATGTTGCCTGTTAATTATTATCCAACTGTATGCTGTACCACCCACATGTTCATTTGGTTCACTGTACCCTAACAGTGTTTCTCATGGTAAATTATGTGCTGTTAATAGTTTGCCATTTGCTTATGTTTGTCAGTTTATTGTTTCTAAGCACTATTTGTTACAACTGGGTAATGATTGTCGAGCCCTCTCTTTTTTAAATTTTGGTGTGGTTGAAATTATGCACCGGGGCTTGAGTAACTTTAGAATAGGTCCTCTAATGTAATTGTTTCTCAGTGATAAACCAGAAATGGAAAATAAGAATAACAAGGGATTATCTCTTCCTTGGAGGGAGAAGATTCGCGTGGTGGATGGCTAGTCCCTGAAAAGATGACAGGCCTTAATCTTTCGATATGTCTGGGTGTCTGTGTTTTGTTGGTTATGTGCTTTATTTTATGTGTCTTTGTTGTGGGTTGGGTTAGTTCCTTTGTGATAGGACCCCCCGGGTGTATGCTTTGTGTGCTCCTTCTATGGTGGTTTGTCTTTTTAGCTGTAGTCTTTGGGTCTTTTGGACGCCCCCCCTCTGCGTTTAGCCAGGGGGGCCTCCATCCTGACCCCCCAGATTCCCGTAGGGGGATTACGTTGGGTCTGTTGTTGTTGTTGTTGTTGTTTGGCTGTTAGGAATTCTGATTGTCGTCTATCTTATCTTCCAGATACAGGGTTCGACTGATGATTAACTGGACTTATTTTGTCTCCTTGCAGAAACTTATATTTGAGAAGCCACAAGATGGAATACGTAAGATAGTACTGGCAACTAATATTGCTGAAACTAGTATCACAATTGATGATGTGGTCTATGTAGTTGACTGTGGAAAGGCAAAGGAGACATCATATGATGCCTTAAATAATACTCCTTGTTTGCTTCCTTCTTGGATCTCCAAGGTCTCGGCACAGCAGGTAAATAATGTTTTTTTCTGTCTGTAATTCCTGGTTTGAGACTACTCTCTCCATGCAGTGATGTGTTTTTATGCTTTATGGTACATTACATGTTGTTGTTAGTGGGTTGAAAATGTTTTTTTTTTGGTTGGAGTTTTGATGTTCCCATGGGGTCACTTTATTGGGATAGGAAATTATTGCTTAGTGACTGGAAGAGACACATTTTTAATTATAACGGTTTCCCATGGACTTATAAGCTGAAGAATACTTATTAATAGCTTTTACTTCATCTATGAGTTTGTTCAGGATTTGGTTAGGCAGTGGGATTTGGGAATCAGCAAAGATAGAGAAACTGATAACCTTTTTTCAAGTATAATGAGGCTACTAAAATTTTGGATATGTTTGCTTGAATCTTGATCTCTTTTTATGTTATACAGAGAAGAGGCAGAGCTGGCCGTGTTCAGCCTGGAGAATGTTACCATCTATATCCGAGGTGTGTCTATGATGCTTTTGCAGAATATCAGCTACCAGAAATCCTGAGGACTCCTTTGCAGTCTCTTTGTCTGCAAATCAAGAGTTTAAAGCTTGGAGGCATTTCTGAGTTCCTATCAAGTGCATTGCAATCACCTGAGTTGTTGGCGGTAATTTAATCAGTAGTCTCTTCACGAATTCCTATCAGTAGTCTCTTTTTATTCTATGTCATTTTTCAGAGGTCCTTCACGAATTCAAATGTCGTGTTTCATTAATGAATTCGAATGTCCTTTCTCATTACTATTCTGTATTGTTTTAGTGCTCTATTACTTGCAGTGCCCTGACCTTTGCACAATATGTTCCATTTTGTAGGTCCAAAATGCTATTGAGTATCTGAAGATCATTGGTGCTCTTGATGAGGAGGAGAATTTGACTGTTCTTGGTATTGTATATAATTTAATAAGCTTCTTTGTTTGATACCTCTTCATCTAATAAGCTCATCTTCTTTTATTTTTTTATTATGTGTGTTTCTCAACCTATATGCCCCATCTCATGATGACCTCCTTAACTTTTAGTTTGTCGAACTGAGCAGCTGAGCCTATGGAAAGTGCTGCAAACCTGGTCCTTCTGTTCATTTCCAATCAACACACGACTAAGTATCTAAAAAAATACAGCCTAGGACTATCATGAGATGGCCTGTAAAGGTTGAGAGGCAAACATGCAAGAAATTTTATGTTGTCAATAAAAAATGGGCAAAATGATCAAATAATGTGATTCTCTCTTTAGTTACGGATTTTGCTCGGACAAAATGGTTAAGGACCAAATATGCAATATTTACAGTTAAGCTATATTTACAGTTCAGTGCTTTGACATTTGGTCTATCTATATTGTTTTGCAGGTCACTACTTAAGTATGCTTCCAATGGAGCCCAAACTTGGCAAGATGCTTGTTTCAGGTGCCATTTTTAACTGTCTGGATCCAGTCTTGACTATTGTTGCTGGTCTTAGCATTAAAGATCCTTTCTTGACACCCATGGACAAGAGAGATGTAAGTGGCTGCGTTTGCTAAGTAAATTTAGTCAAACTTCATGTTCTGCTCATGCTTAGATGACATTGCTACTATGCTATTTGTTGTATTTTCCTTTGTCTACACATTTACCAAATATTGATACATGCTCCAATCTGTGTACACTATTTGTTTGAATTAGGACAGTACATGACTATATGTGATCTACAAATCAGTCTTGATGTGCTTGACATAGTTATCTCATAAGAAAAGTTCAAATTATAATCCTCTAGAATTTTGTCTCCGACGTTGATTTTATCATATTTGCTATGTATATGAATGTTTAATAATTGGTTGGAAAAACTGTAAGTTGTTTGAAGTACAAGTATAAGCTGTCATCCCAACTTAATTTTTGTATCCTTAATCAGAGTATCATACCTTTTGGTTTGGAGCTTCATGGACTCATGATTATTAAATATATCCAAGATCATTTAGTGCTGAATGATATGGATTTCTGAGAACTTTGTTCAATTTTGTGTGGGTCCTTTTAATAGATTGCATGAAAGCAAGTAATGCACATTGGCTTCGAGGTTGTCCACGCCTTATTATTTTGCTTAATTAGCTACACTATATTAGTCACACAGAGTTGACAGTTGTGCCTTTTGACTTCCACCATCTTGAATGAATAATGAGATACTTGCGTCTACAAGTTAGTTTACTACTCGGGTAGAGACCTGATTTACCTAGTCATCTGTTTTTTCCTCAACTCATGAGTTAATATGTTTGCCATAGCCTTAATACTGAATGAGAAATATGTTCTCTATAATGAACAGCTTGCTGAGGCAGCAAAAGCCCAGTTTTCCCATGATTACAGTGATCACCTTGCTCTAGTTCGTGCATATGAGGGTTGGAAAGATGCTGAAAGAGAGTTTGCTGGCCATGATTATTGTTGGAAGAATTTTCTTTCTATGCAGTCAATGAAAGCAATGGACTCCCTTAGAAGGGAATTCCATTCGTTGTTGAAGGATACTGGACTCATTGATGATAATCCACCCAACCTCAAGCAAAATAGCTATGATGAACAGTTGATTCGAGCAGTTATTTGCTATGGCTTGTATCCGGGTGTCTGCTCAGTAGTAGTGAGTACTTTTACATAGTTTTGTTTTCTTTTGAAGCTGGCATTTGACATTCATGAGAGAATTTCTACAATTTGTTTTTCTATAAAATTAGATCACACTTGAGTTCTATTAATTTGAGCATCAAGCTATTTCATATATGTTTTGACATCTCAAATCCATTTACAGAACAATGAGAAGTCACTCACCTTGAAGACAATGGAAGATGGTTCTGTGCATCTGTACTCTGTAAGTAACATAGTCTATGATAGTTTCCGAATATTTGTTGCTTCAGTTCTGATCAAGGCATCAAGCTCCATATCTGAACCGTAAACGCTGATCAAATAATATATCTTTTAGCACTCGGTCAATGCTAAGGCATCAAAGATACCATATCCTTGGATCGTGTTTAATGAGAAAATCAAAGTAAACTCAGTTTTTCTGCGGGACTCAACTGCTGTATCAGACTCTATGCTGCTTCTTTTTGGAGGGTCTATCCTGAGTGGAGATACTGTAAGCTTCATATCTCCATTAACCCAATGTCAGTAAGGACTATTTTTCTTGCCTTGATTGATTTGTGTGATTTCCTTTCTTGTCCACAACAGGATGGTCACCTGAAGATGTTGGGTGGGTATTTGGAGTTTTACATGGCACCCGCCACTGCTGAAATGTTTCAGGCTCTGAAGAGAGAGCTTGAGGAGTTCATTCAGCTTAAAGTGAGTTGAATTCTTTGTATAAAACACATCTCTTGATAAGACTCCAATTGTACATGTCATTTATCCAAGATTTTTCAAAAGAATACTAGATTTTAACGTTTGTGTCTGCATTTTCAATTACTCATTTGTTGGCAGCTCTCATATCCCCGAATGGATATACGGAGTCATCATCATCTACTTTGTGCTGTAAAGCTGCTGGTTTCAGAGGACCGATGTGAAGGGAGGTTTGTATATGGGCGCCACCCTCTTAAGCCTGCAAAATCATCAGCCATCATGCCAGCTCTACAATCGTCACCTTCAAGGACCCTAAGTGGGCCAGGTGGTGATAATTCAAAGAGCAAACTCCAAACTCTAATTACAAGGGCGGGATCTGCTGCCCCTAGTTACAAAGTCAAGCAGCTTCCAAACAATCAATTCAGAGCTACAGTGGAGTTCAACGAGATGCAGATTACCGGTGGGCCCTGTAGCAATAAGAAGGCTGCTGAGAAGGATGCAGCTGCTGAAGCTTTAGATTGGCTTATGGGTGGCACCCAAACAGGACACGAATATGTTAGCCATATGTCAATGTTGCAAAAGAAGATCAAGAAATCTCACAACTAACAAAAGACAGCAGTGACGCTTGCAACAGGGCACCTCATCTTTCCAATGTAAGAACTATGGGATTTGATTATAGTGAACAACTAACCAGGTGAACTTATGCTGAGCTTGATCTCACAGATCAAATGGTTCAGATTCTTCTGACAATTTTGGGATGTAGAATCTGTAGATAGGGGGATTCCATCTGGTTTCTGATTTTTGGGCCTTTTGGGTACATGATCCGGTGATTGCCTGGATCGGGTTTAGCCTGTAGGAGAATTGATCTGTCTTTGGTTTAGAAGGGTGGAATTGAAATGGAGTTGCCACTGAATTGGTCCTTGATTTTCCCTAATTCTTGGAATTGTGCTTTAAGGTCACCCTGGTAGCAATTTTTTGGTATAAATTTGCCTTTGCCAAGGAATGTGTGAGCCCTTTTTGACACAATGTTACTGCAAAGAAATGCTATTTTGCAGCATGATTCACATTCGTTTTACTGCAAAGGAGCTAGGTGGACTGGATCCTGGTGGAATTTGGGTCAAGAGTGTGGCTTGCTAGTTATTGTATTTTTAGACTCTAGGATTCATGTAAAGAAAACATTAGGTTTTATTAGGCTGGGATTTTAGCCTTTCTACTTATATCTTGATTTTCTATTTCCTACACTGAAACACTTTTATGTTGCCCTAATCACTCTCACCATGACTTCTTCAACCTAGTCTTCTACCAAAAATAAAAAGGTAAAAGACTTCGAACTTGTCTCGTGGCCTTCATTAAGCTTTCGTTGTGGGCATACCCTTGGTGAGTAAGCAAGCTTTTTTTTGTTGGCAATACTTGATTAAGTCCAGCCCTTATTATGGTACGAGTTTGAAGAAAAGTGAGGTTCTAAAAAGCTTCTGGAATCAAGTCTTCTCCAAAGGCCTTGTGAAAAACTGAAAATATGAAAAAGAACATAAATTGCTAAGCTGGGTTTGAAATTATGTTTTATAACATGAGCAAGCTAATATAACTATCAATTTACATGATAGGGGATCCTGAACTTTTTAATATGTTAGATCGACTCCCAAATTGTGAAAAGGACAATTAGTGCCAAGTCAACACCTTTCAAATAAAATGACAAAAATTGTTTTATATGGACAGCAAAACGTTAAGATACAATGTACCTATATAACTATCTGAAGGTTGATTATTTTAAGTGTGTTCAATCTCATTAATGGACAACAAAACGTTAAGCACATTCAATATAAATTTCAAGGACTCATTAACTCCAAAATAGGATAATAATTTTGATGTTCTTTCCCCACTTAAAATCAGTAACATGGATCCATGAACCCACTGACAGACTCTTATCTTAATCTCAGTCAATTTTTTCCCCAAAGTTTTTGTCTTTGATTGAATATCACCAAAGTTAAAAAAGAAAACAATGAGTTTCCAAGCAGTCACAGTCACAAGATGTAAACTTTCATGAATAATATTAATTGTTTTCACATGCCTGTCTTACAACTATGTCTTGGGATAACCATAGATTTGTTAAAAATATCATCGAAAAAATATTTTAAAAATTGTAGTTAAATTTATTTTTCTATGCTTCAGCGATTTATACGATATAGACAACCTCGAAATGCTAAGGTGATCAGCTTGTCGGAGCAATTACAATCTCATCTCTGTAGAGTTTGAAATTATATTGTTGATACAATTAACTTGAAAAAGATGTTTACGTTATTGCATGTGACTTAACCAAAACTCGTCTTAATCTAATAATTAATACCGACCCATTTCTGTTTGTTATCCACTATTCAATGTAAGATCGATCGTGATATTTGTTTTTCTGTATTACGTGTATGAAATGTTAACATAAAAATGTAATCTTTTCCAAATATAAGTTTTTGAAAACTAACGTTGTAGCTAGTACTTGCTCATCTTCCACTATATTCTTCTTAACATATAGGTTAAATTGGTTAAATGAAAATTCATGTATAAACTGTCAGAAGAGAAATAATTATATATGGTCATCGATCAGTACGTAGCAAGAAATGAGGTCAACTACGTACAAGCTAGTAGTGCATGTGAGGATGGGATAAGGAAAAACGCATCCATGCATGTGATGGATCAAAGGGTCAAACTTGTACTTGTATGTTTTAACCTGCGCAACAACAATAATATCATCATCATCATCATTTACCCAGGGGGACCCGCAAACGCAGGATCTGGGGGGTCATGATGGGAGCACCCCTGGCTTACGCAAAGGGGGTGCGCCCGAAAGACCCAAATGAAACTGAAACTCAGTATGTGACGATCATAACTGAATTTAGTTAAAATGCACCAAAATTGATATAAATGCAATAATTGCAATAGTGTTTGCCACTTCGAAATCAACTTCCACACTCCTTTGTAGAAAGATCAGGATACAAGAGTGACATAAGCTAGGGATTTTGTTTTGGTACAAACATTGATTTTGTAGAAACATGTTAAAATTAGATTGTAGTACTAAACTATACACAAGGCGGTGTTAATGCATGTGTCTTTTTTAATGATGGTGCGAGAACACACAACCTTAGGCCTTACCCCGTAGGTATTGTAAAGAAGCACGTATGTAAAGTAGGAAGTTTATCGGCCTAAAACATGCGCAGCCCCCTGAACTTGCACACATTAGTCATTTTAACACCTCAATTCATCGGGTATTCACTTTAACACCTGAACTCAACGTTTTGTGACCGATCAGACACTCGGACGCTGACATGGCAAAAAAAATTTGCCACGAGATTGCCACGTCATATGCCACCTCGTTATTTAAATAAATAAAAAATCATTAATAGTTACAAATTAAAAGAAAAAAGAAAAAAAAAATAAAACTCATCTTCAACCTAACCCTTGTCGCCGTCCACCTCCGTCACCCTCCTCTGTCTTGCCTTCACTGCCTTCAATCCCTGGACCTCCGCCGGAATCTCCGTCGCCGGCCGGAATTTCTACCCAGTCCTATTCACCCACGCCATTGTCGTCTCCAATCTGGCCCTGATCGCATCTGGGTTTGAGGGGAGAAGTGGATTCGCCTCCATTCTCAAAGCCTGTGAGCTCATCAGAGGTAGAGCAACGCTTGCTATGCCGACGAACCTCGCTATGGCGGCTGCCGAGGTTGTTTTCGGGTGCCGAATTTTCGGCTCTGCCGCCGAGGAAAGACCCGATTGGGCGGTGGCTGCGGAGGCGGTGCTATAGACCCGATTTTCGGCAACGACGGGTCTCTACTCCCTTCCCCTGTCTCTCTCCTTCCTCCTTCTCTCCGACGGCGGAGGTCGTCGAGTCCGGCGGCAGGGGCCCAGATGATGGCGCAGAGGAGGGATAGATTTGGCTGGAGGAGGAAGAAGGTGATGTGGAAGCAATTAGGGGTTTTAATTTTTTTTTCCTTTTTCCTTTTAATTTGTAACCATTATTGATTTTTTATTTATTTAAATAACGAGGTGGCATGTGACGTGGCAATCTAGTGGCAAAATTTTTTGCCATGTCAGCATCTGAGTATCTAATCGGTCACAAAACGTTGAGTTCAGGTGTTAAAGTGAATACCCAATGAATTAAGGTGCTAAAATGACTAATGTGTGCAAGTTCAGGGGGCTGCGTATGTTTTAAGCCGAAGTTTATCCATAAAGAAGAGCATATTATCCATTTATCCATAAAGTCATTTAGAATATATTAGTAACAAAAAGAAAGAGATGAGCCTAGCTAGAAACACAAACACGTTTTTCAACCAAAAAAGAGCACAAACACAATTTTAGAGTTAAATATGACATTGTTTTATCCACCTTAAATATTAAGAATCGATTACTTCTACTTCAATTATATCTTCTTTTTTTTTCTCCTCTCATAAATTAACATTTGTTACACTTTATTTTATGAACTTCTTTTTGGTTGGCATCAACTACTTTTATTTAACTTTCTAAAATTAATACGGTACATTTAAGAAGTTTCTTTTTTAGGGTTTAAAAAGCTCTTATAAGAGATTTATATATGGATCACCTCAAGAAGACTAGTGTTGGATCGAACCTGAAATCTGTCAGACCTATACCCTATCTTACAGACCAAGCCCTTAAAGTCGCAGTGTATTTAAGAACTAAGATGTATGGAAGCTATTGGTAGTGTAGTGTTGGCATTATTTTATGATATTAGCAATGTTTGAGAATGTTTCCTTGTAAGAAAAAATTAATATTTTTCTATCAATAATAAAAATAAACGCAGCTAAGACGTCGAAGCATATTCCCAACATATAATTCATTTGACACGACAGATAATGCTCTATAAACCACAAAACTGATCCGAGTGTTTGGAAATTATTTAGGTCAAAATCAAAACATATAGTGTGATAGTGAATGGATAAAAAAGAACGTGATTAACATCAAACGCTAATTCCCTACTTCTTTATAAGGTTTTACCATTCATACAAATTAAAGCGCGCCCTTTTAAGTTATCTACATTTCTTTCGACCAAAAAAAATTATCTATTTTTCTAACTTGAGAGGCTTAAACCATAATTATTTAATTTGCAGTTAATTAGAGCCTTTTATAGATAAAAAATTTGGTTTATTAAATTTCATTCAGAATTTTAATTTTTGGAAACCGGCATGCTTCATATCTGTCCTTAGAATTTCATTTAATGATTTTTGGGGTGATTGTTTTTTTGTTTGCCTTGAAAAGGCATAAAAAGTAAAATGTACGTTAGAAAATTTGCTTTATATATGCTGAAATTTTCTTTAGATATTTTGTGTATCATCATCATCATTTATTGGTGCCACGCTATATACTTGTGAATAAGCAAGAAATGGAGTCACATCGATCTATCCAGAGCTTTTGCATGGTTGGGAAAGTGGGGTTTAGAACGTGATAGCTAGATTGGCCTTATGAATCCATTTATTATAACAATGTGAATTCATAATAAACGTGTGTAAGTGTTTGTATTCGACATAATTAGCGTGAGGGTTTAGCACGTAACTTGTAAATCAAATTATATAAACGTGTGCAACATGGGGCCTTGTACGTGTTGATCATTCATGAAAGTTGTGTTGAATTTCCATCTTTTCGTTCGCTTTACTCTGTGTCTTGATTGATTAGTTCAATTAATGTTATGCATGATTGAGATCATATTATTCATATAAGCCACAAATAAACGAAAACAATCATATTAACATTACATATTATTTAATTTATCAATAAATAATGTCAAAACCATTCGGATCCTCAAATTAATCATAAAAGTTATATGACCTACATGGCCACCTGATTTTCGTTATTTTTTCAACAACTAAAATCAAGCAAATGAAGTGTATCAAATTAAATGTACTTTACAAGGGAGTACAATAACATTTGTATTTTATTACTGTAATATATAGTTGGACATGGAAGAGAAAAAAGATTAAGAAAGGAAAGTACAGAAAGTGACAAACAAAAAGAGGCAATCAAATAAATGGCCCTTATCAGAAGGTGATGATTTTAATGGGCTGGCCAAGGCTTTGACTGAAGCTTCAGGAACCAAGATGCCGTGGACCACTTTCTCATTATGGGCCCAATTTCCCTTATTTTTTTTGTACTACTTGTTGTCATAATACCAGTATTAAACATAGAATTCGCCACTAATTTTTGCATTTAGTTTGAAACACTTAAGCCACATGTGTAAGTTCAGTAGGTCACTAAGTACGTATACAAGTACGTTTGGCGCATCAACTTACTAGTTGAGCATAGGTCTCAGGTTCGAGACTGCAAGACGGCGATTTGTTATTTCTTTAGAATTGGTTAATAACCAGTTTTCATTCCTCGTGGATGCTCTAGGCTAGCCCCCTAGTACTTGCGACGACCCTAATCACTTTTCTTATAAAAAAAATACATATACAAGTCTAATGAAGGTCAAACCCCAAAGCATATATAGGAGAAGATTTATAGGATTGTTATAACATATATTAGACAATTGTCTCCCGACACCTGGTCTTGGTTAACCGATTAACACATAGAGATTGTACCTCGAGATCACCATTTCGAACCCCATAATTTAGTAATCAGAGTAGGCAATTTAATCCGCATTGTGAACTATTTGGTTCATAGTATTTTTTTTATTTCTTAGGATAAAAATGTTTTTATAATGTAAAATATAAATAGAAAGAGGACTGGTATTTTCTTAGGTAAGCAATGGCAGTCTTTAATTAGGTTTTGCGTTACAAAACACCTCACATGTGTACGCAAACAAGTAAGAAAAACGGGACACCAATCTCAATTTAATAATTGGGTTGTGTCAACGTCACCTATATTTTTGGTAAAATCTTATCGAGAAATGAAAATATCAAGAAATCAAATCAAAGTTGATCATCACATTAATTCATCTACACTCTGCAAATTGGAAGCACCTACCAAACAATTTTTGCCCATGAGCAATATAGATGGATTGGTGAGACAAATGGAGTGGCATTTTGAATTAAAACTTCTTTTGGTTTTTTGGTTTTTTGGCTTATTGGGTAGGGTTTATTCATTGTTGAATTTTTTCTGGTTCCCATTATTATATATTGAGCATTGACAATGTATTGAGACCGATTTTGTGCACATTTTGAGAAAATGAAAACACAGATGAAATGTGTGTTTGTGTGTGTTGTGCCTTGCTGGTTATGGCTGTTATTTGTTTAATTGTCTCTACTTTCATCGGCACAAATTCCTCTTGTTCTCCTTTCTCCGTTGAATACAATCTCATACCACTTGCTATTAAGTTTGATTATAATAAATGGTGTAAGTTTTTTATATAAAAGTAGTTATGATTTTTTCGGCGAATAACACCAACCCATCTGAGTCGAGGAGTCGTATTTGGAACAATTTGAACGGTTCTTTTGCTAGTTGTCCGAAAACTTAATTTCGCATTCATTTAGCGTTAAAAGGAGTAATATCGAAAAAAAAGGAGTAATATCGATACATAGATTTCAATAGTTTATGCTTCTGTTTTATTAAATGGGATTTGTACTTATATCCAATCTATTAAACGTAACTAATTGTTTGGTCGAGTTTAAATCGGTTGTTAATTGAGCGTGTGATCCACTAATCCATCTTCAATTTTGATCATTTGTGAAGGGTGGGTCCGGGTTGGCTGTATATTCCGTTTTATGTCCATGGTGATTTGCATTCTTGTTTATAGCTAGTACTAGTATGATTAAGATAACAATAATATTAGCTATCATTAGTCTAAGATAATCTTCATCATTAATGCCTGCCTGGCTATTTACATGATTTCCCACCCCTTTAATCATTTCCTACTTTGATCGGTGTTGTGCATATGCAGTATGTGGGGATTTAAATTTAAATGTGCCATGATCATATCTTCTAAGTTGTTCGCTTTTTTGCAAGGTGTCTCTTTCTCTTATGTGAATAGTTCTTGTAATTTGTAGTGGCGCATTTAGTGACCACTGTTACTTTTTTGTGTGCTTTAGTTTTATATGTGCACACTTGTAAGTGTAACACATCATTATATCTTAACAACCTCTAATACCCAAAACGATTTGTTTTTTTGTTTTTTGGTGAATGAAGGTACGTAGCTAGATAATAGTCTAGTACGATGTAAAACGAGATTGGTCCATTTAACCATAACCAACATACTACTATACGTGAAAATAAGATAAATTGGATTTTCAGGGAACATATTAGTATTATGGAGATTGACATTATGAGAGTAATATCATCTTCTCCATGCATCAAAATGAAGTTGTGATTTTCATGAACAATCCAAGTCATTTTACCGTCCTTGAATATTTGACCTTGTTCTAGATCATGTACGTGATTAGTCTATTTATTTAATTTTTAATTCTTTTTAACCATATTTTTAGAGCCGGATATCAAAAGGTTTATTTATCAAAGCTAGTACATTGTCCTCAAAAGAACGGAAAACACTTATCATACCTAACTTATAGGTACAACCAAACTACTTAATGCAATCATTCTACCTTCCAAAAACAATACATGACGACCTTGATAAAATCAACCATAATTTCTTTTGAAATAAACAAAGTACTTTCAATGAGCTTGAACTCAATTAGTAGACCAACGCAACACGGAGGGTTGGGGATTGCTAAAACAGAAGAAATGAATCAAGCACTCCAAATGAAGCTTCTCCGGAAAATCATTGCAAAACCTAATAACACGTGGGTTAAAATCATCAATGAAAAATACATTAAAACAAAAAATCTATGGACCTACAAAAAACAAATCAACACCTCCAAGCAATGGACTAAGCTCATAAGTCTTCAGGATCAATTTTTGATGGGCTTGTCCCGGCAAGTATGAGACGGAAAGACGATCCGATTCTGGAAAGATAATTGGATCACTAACATAAACCTAGCTAAGACCGAAAAATGAACACATACAACTGCATGATGAAGACGAAATAATTGACAAGTACATAAAAGAAGACAAGTCATGAGATATTGATAAACTAAGGCAGGTCCTTGGACAAGAGGACGTTGATCAAGTTACCAAAATTATAATTCCCCTGAACAATCTAACTGATAGGCTCTATTGGAAATCAAGTAAAAATGGATGGTTCTCAACCAATGCCACTATGAAATGGATTCAGGACGGGAGGAGAAGCCAAAAAATTGACTTACAATGGATATGGAATCTAAATTTCCCCCCTAAATAAAAGAATTTTCTTTGGAAAGTATGCCGAAATGGTTTGCCTACAAAAATCAGATTGGCGGTTAACCACGTAGATGTTCCACAGGGATATAGCTTCTGTAGCTTTTCGAATGAAGATGCTTTCACCTTTTCTTGGAATGTAATCATACTATCTAAGCAATGAAATCACCCCCTTTCCTTTATGAATAAAGTTAGATTGCTACTTGACCAACCCCAACTCGAACAAGTTATATGTCGGTGGTGGTGTACATGGTGCCTCCGGAACAAACAAATTTTTTGATAACAATAGCCACCCTCAAATAAACGCCAAATCCATTATGCAACTTACCATGAAACAACTAGTTGAATGGAAAGGAGCAATCCATGCAAAAAAGAAAGAGCAATACAACTAAGGTTATCAACACACGACAAAAAAGGGAAGGTGCATGCTGATCGAACAAAACCCCTGCATAATTATGTTAAACTTAATTTTGATGGAGCCGTAAATTCTCATGTGGTTTCCTCTTTTGGTTATGTTCTTAGGGACATAAAGGGGGACCCTCTTGCCGTGGATGGTGGTTTTCTCGGACGGCGTTTCGTGGTGTTTTTCGAAGCTCCTGCTCTTCGACAAGGGATCCCTGAAGCCATTCGTGTTGGTGTTCCCTATTTGCTTATTGAAGGTGACAACCTACAAATCATCAATGCAATGTTGGGGGATTTGAGCTGCCCGTGGGAGGTCGAGCTCATGCGTACGGACATCCAGTGGCTGCTTCATCGGTTTCAGAGTTGGGGTTTTAAGTATGTCTTCAGGGAAGCCAATTCGGTATCGGATCATATAGCTGTCTCGTTTCGTCATGTACCGTCCTTTACCTTAGCTTCTGATCCGGTCCTTTCGGACCTCATCCGCAAGGATGCTCTAGGATAGGTTTCTGTTGAAACTTGCCTAATCTCTTTCCTGTATAAAAAAACAATGTTTATTTACCACCATATAATATAGAATTTGTAACTGTATTAAATCATATAAAAGACCAATAAAAAATTTTCTGGTTGAGAACACTATAAAATCGATGAGCTCTAGGTACAACCCTTGTTGTTTAATCGTTTGACTAGATATCTGAAGACCATTAATTTATTACTGTATAAAATAAGGTTGATGTGAAAATTGATTAGATTTTAATTGTAATTTTTTATGGCAAAATCTTCTTTTTTTTTTTTGAGAGAGAATATGGCAAAATCTTGAGTTGACGATTCATATTATAATATATTCAAAAAAGAAACTCAATTATTAAAGAAAAAAAAAACAAAACAAGTCCAAAGTTTTCTATGCACTATTACTTTCCCCAAACGTAGGCCCAAAGTACAAATTAGATTCACCATTTGTTTTTGAAAAACCATGTTCATAATTTTTTTGTGTGATGAATAAAATCTCCGTTTTTGTTAAAGTTACAAAGCAATAGAAAGGGATTCGACAAAAAAAAAAAAGCAATAGAAAGGGAAAAGAAAACTTTATTTTAGTACTATCTCCATTTCAAAATAGCTGTTTATAAGACCATTTTTTTCATGTGTCATATTATATGTTTATTTCACAAAAATTTTCATTTTTTTCTATTTATATCCAGTAATAATTACTCTATCATAATTGTATAGATTTTTTCAAGTTTAGTTACCCTAATAATTAACTCTATATTTGGTAAGAGAAATTTTGAAAAAAAAAACAATTCTTTCTTGATATATATTAAAATGTTATTCAAACGATAAATAAAATATAGAAAAAATATTTTTCAATATATGTAAAAATGCTTAGACAAGTATTTTGAGACGTAGATAGCATAAGGGTCGGTCGAAAACTTAACCTCCTCAACATAATTAATGGGTTGAGTTTTGTGGTACGTGGAAAGCATCTTCAAATCTCAAAATTTGACCGTCGTACCCCTGCCCCTAATTTCTCTGCTTTTCTTTTTCAAAATATTTCTCTCTCTGCCCCCACCCTTTATATCGCCATCGCCTTTTTTGGGCCGCTCTTCGCCAAAGCTCAGACTTCTCTCTCCAACCGCCTTCTTCTTCTTCTTCTCCTTCCTCCCTCTGTACCTGCAAATCCGAGCCCCAATCCGCAGGCTCCTAATCGACTGATTACTTTGAAGGACAATCTTCCTACTCGAACAAGCCCCAACCGATTTGACATTCCAATTCCTCCTCTTTCGCTCATTGCAGAGACACGAAAGGAGAGGAATCTTTAAGCCGGCCTCTGAAGTCAGTCTTCGTCGTCTTCCCTGTCCTCTCCCTCCTTCCGACTTCTGCTGATACTCCAATTGCTGATTTGACGATCACGATCTTCTCGCTCCCATCAATCGTACGGCTAGGGCTTCCTCTGATTGTCAGGCGCATTCACGTAAGTTGTTGTTGTATTTTGTTAAAGGCTAATAAAGTTTAAAATTTGGGCGAACAAGTTTTCTTTCTTTTTTCTGCCCCTCTTTCTCTCTCTACTTTGTGGCGAGTGGCAGTCTTCTGCACATCATTTCTCACTCTCTTTCTCTCTCACCAGCTTTTGCTGAACATTTGTCCTTCTCTGGGCATCTTCTTATTACCACCTGCTCAAACTTTGTTTTGCGGGTGAGCTTTTTAACATTATTTGTTATTCTAATTTGGGGTTACACACTTGATTTCCCTTTTATGGCCTTGTTTTTGTAAATTTTTTGGGTGTTCGGTTTCTGCAAATCCGTGTGATTTTGACAAGCTATCTCTCATTTCACATCATATTATGCTCGTAATTACCATTTTCTGTTTATTTACTTGTTCTTTTCCTCATGCAATACCGCGCATTAGGGTTTTTGGAGCTTCAGGAGTAACAGTTTCTTTCTTTGTTATCTGTTGGCCTTTCTTTTTCTTTTGTTCTTCTGTCGCTAGCAAATTTAAGATTGGAGTTGTGAGTTCCTGTTACTTGAAAATGTTATTGTTCAGTTATGTCCTTCCTTCTCGATCTTTCACTGTTCATCATTCACTGTGAGTTTTGTGTGTGAGGGAGAGAAGGAGATGGTGGTAAATTACTATGCAGAAAGGAGTTTGAATATTTAAATTAGTTGCACTTTCTGGGTTTGATGTAGGTTACATAGGAGGTCTGGATGGTTTTTGTTTTTGTTTTCTGGCTTGATGGGAGACCCCTTTTCCCATTAGTTGTTGAATGTCTCAGGCTCTCAGCTTGGATGATAAGATGAGATTGTAGACTCTTCACAACATCGACAAAGTTCCAGTTCAACATGATTTTGTCTTGTTGATTGTGGTTTTACTTTAAGGAGAGATTCGTCCACCTAGGAACTTTTTGTTGTGAGATAAGATGCCTAGTCTATGGTGTAATTGTGCACCATTGATGATGAGTTTTCCTCTAGGATGTGGTCCCTTACAAGTGGGATCATTGCGTGTGCATGAACACTTTTTAACTGGCTTTTATGAAAATGATGAATTCAGTCAGCTGTGTGTGAATAGAATGGCCTGCAATAATGTTGGCTTTTCCTAGCATTCTCTTAGGTAAATGTGATGTCATTCTCCTTGCTTTATAAAATGGACTTCCTGTTGCAGCCTTTTTTACTGTTTGTTTTCATGAAACTTGATACTATAATCTTCCTAATTATGCCATCCCCTGGAAAGTTGGTTAAGGATGCAAAAATGGCTGACTGATTAGGTGCATTCTTCCTAATATATTGCCTTTTACCGCACTGCATTCTCTCCAAAGTTTTGCGTAAGAGTGTAATGTAAACTTGCTTGTGTATTTTTTCAACTTCGATCACGAGGGAAATAATTTGAACTAAAAGATAGGAGATTGTTTTGGGACTAAAAGAAGCATTTTGATGTTTTCCTTTTCTTTTTTTATGAAGCTATATTTAATCAGCTTATGAATACTTTGATATTGATCTATGGTAAATAGTCCTTCTTATGTGTTTTTGTGGTTTGTCTTTCCAGTACTAATATTATGGAGCCTAATGATACTAGAAGATTAAGGATGAAGTTTACTGTCCAAGAAAATGGCGATTCAAGATCATCAGATATAGATGATGAATATGACCCCTGGACAGCTTGGGCATACAAGCCGCGTACTGTCACACTCTTACTTGTTGGTGCATGCTTCCTAATGTGAGTTAAAAATTTCACTTGGTGCATTATTTAAGCAATCTTGTTGTCTCACTTATAGCTGAAGCTTCTGTAATGTCTTGTCTTGGACTGTTAATGAGCTCTGTTTTACAAGCCATATATGTCATCTTCCTATTCCCTACTAAACTTTCATGTTATTCTCTTCCTAATTTTGGCAGCTATCTCGAAGGCTTTATTCTTAAAAACACTTGCATTAGCATTCAGAGCATGGGTAGATTTGATTTCTTATATTCTATACAAAATTGGATGCCTTCTTAAAATATTCTCATACTTTTTTGCTGGCTGTGAATTTGTTCTGATATGATTCCTTTTTTTGCTGTAATCTAATAGAGAACATTTTTTGCAATGCTACATCTGGAAGGTTTCCTTCTAAGGTCTAAAGAGAGGATAGAACTAGAAAAAGATAATGAGAACACCATAAGATTAAGTTCAGGTAAAATATTCCTAACACAATACTTTAGTTAAGGGTGGCATTGTACAACCTTTGAAGCTTTTGCCCCTTCAGATTGCAAGTACTTCACAGTAATGTAAATGTAGAGTCTGGAAGTCCATTTTGTGTAGCCAGATAATTGTATATCTTTTCGTATTCACTGTTTGCTGAGATTGTTGGTTGGCCTTTAACGCTTGGATTATATATTGTTAGGAACTCTGAAATTACCTATTGTATTTTAGGATCTCATGGTAATCTTTCCAGGACAATCTTAAACTCATGTCCTTACCAAATAGTTCTGTTACAGTCTGTGAGGGTGTTGCTGTCTTTTTTTTGAAGTTGAAATGATGCATTGATTGTAATTCATACTGAAGGCCAGTTCAAATCTGTACGCTTTAATTTTTTTCTGATGCTTCAGTGTAGTGACACTTGTTTCTATCTCTCTGGTTTTTAGTTGGGCTAGTGGAGTTCTTAATCCTGAAAACACTTCTAGTACTGATATGGTGACTTCAGTCAAAAGGTATGCTGTTCTTTCTTCAAATATATTGGTATATGTGGACTTTCTAGCTTACCAACTTGAAAGAGCTGCTTACTGAATCCTCCTAATGTACAGGGGTGTCTGGGCGATGATTGCTGTCTTTCTTTCATACTGTTTGCTACAAGCACCTTCAACGTAAGTTACCACTTCATTTATATAGAGCAACATGTTTATAAGCTATGGCGCATCATCATCACTACATCAAAAGTTATGCTAATGCAGTATATGATGGTTTAACACAATTTACCTGATTTATGTTATATGACATGAATTATCTATTGCTATATAAGGCATAATTCTTGACAATCTAACTACACGATAAGTTACATGAGGAAGATCTCAATAACAAACCTGTTGAACACATAATAAACAGACTTGTTCTCATCTGTGTGTGCTATTTGTTCAGAGTGCTCTACTATGCCTTAATCTGAAAATAACAGAGAAGCACTTTTTAGTAAGTTATGCACTTTTGGATTGCTTCTGTTGCATGCTTATTCTTTCAGTGTACTCTACCCTTCATGCAAATAACAGAGAACATTGCTTTAGTAAGATCTCTAAAAAAGCTTGTTAGTGTTTTTTAGTTTTTTACTGCAGATAAGTATGGCTATTTCATGCCCCCCACCCCCACCTAAATAGAGCTCTTTTCATATCATCCAGCTTTCATAATCAAACAGTGTTAGGAAGGTTTCACTAAGTTTATCTGCTATATCATTCTGTCCTTTTCAGGGTACTTATCAGACCACATCCAGCAATTTGGCGTTTAGTTCATGGGTTGGCTGTCATCTACCTTGTTGCTCTAACATTTCTGCTTTTCCAGGTTGGCTCTTTGTCATGCAAGTTTTCTAGCACAAACCCAAGATATTGTTTCACTTCTGGAAAAAATTGATAATACTGTTGTCTTGAGTGCATTTCGGTGCAGACGTGTTTGGGCATTTTAAAGGCAGAGTTTTTGTCCTATTGTGGTTTTCTAGTTACATTGTATTAGCAATTTGTTTATTCTGGAAGTTTTGTATGCATGTGCTATTTGTTTGTTTGTGCATGTGTCTGACCTATCACTTTGAACTGGGAGATGTTTATGAGAAACCCTCCCGATAAGATCCAAATTTAGTGTTATTTAATCATTTCTTAATATATCTTGTGAAATTGTGGTCTCATTTATTTATGTTTTGATGATTGATTTTTTTTTCCTGTACAAGTTATAACTGATAGTCCTCTGTTTTGTAATGTGAATAAATGTTTTTTTTTCCAGAAGCGTGATGATGCTCGCCAATTCATGAAGTATCTCCATCAAGACCTTGGAATTGGTATTTTCAGAATCTCAGATGTTTGATTATACATCCTTGATTGCTTTGCTTGTGTTTGATTTTGTTGGCAAAATTGCTTCAAAAATTTTTTGACCACAAATCTGATCATATAATTATTACATTTTAGTATACTTCAAAATCATAGAAGAGGAATTGACAGAAGAAGAAAATTGACAAAATTACTTGAAGAAAATTGATGACTTTTCATCTTTGTGATACTGGGGTAATGTGACTTACAGCCGTAAACTGAGAGGTTTATGAGTGAGCAAAATAAGTATTAAAAACAAAGTCCTGATGATTGTTTAAATTAGGTTGATCAAGCAAAATAGTTATATTTTGAGTAGTTGACTAGCTGTTATGCTAAACTATGGCTATGGTAGATATATATGCTTGTTAACTATGATGTGGAGGATGTATGCAATGTCATAGAAGGATTATGAAGACCTTCTTGCAAGAACAGAAAATTATACATTTGTGTATATGCTTATTGAATACCAAATAACTTTAGCCTATAATATTTCATGCAGAACTTCCAGAAAGATCATATGGTGCAGATTGCCGAATCTATGTCCCCGACGACCCTACAAACAGGTTTAAGAATCTTTATGTATGATATCTTCTTTCACAATCAATCTTTTTTTCATTTTTTTTCTTTCAATTTATTACTTTCCCTGTCATTTATTCTTTTTATTTAGTATGAATACTAGCCATGCAATCTACCATGAGCCCTTAGATGTTATAATCCTTCCCAGGCTACAATTTTTGATGAATTTGTACTAGCACATATCCTTGGATGGTGGGGCAAGGCTATTATGATCCGAAATCAGCCACTTCTCTGGTTCTTGTCCATAGGATTTGAGTTGATGGAGGTAGAAACTCTTTTTGCTATGAAACTGTGTGTGCAGTTACAACTAGCCATTTATTCGAAACTTAATTGTCCTACTTGCACTTGCAGCTGACTTTCCGCCACATGTTACCCAACTTCAATGAATGCTGGTGGGACAGTATTATACTTGACATTTTGATCTGCAACTGGTTTGGTAAGTGGAAAAACAGTTCTGTTTCATCATTGATTTCATTGCACATGTTTAATTTAAAGCGTTGCTGGAGTGAAAAACAATAGCAACATTGAAGAGTTCTTCTGCTTTAACAAGTCTTACGAAGATGTTTGTGTTTGAACTTTGCATGATAATCTTGTGAAAAATGGTTTGATCCTCACCTGGGGGCATTATGTAAACATATATTGGAAGAGTGAAGTGCATTTTGTTATCGTTAAATGGAATCTCCTTTTGCTGATTAATGAAGGCACTGGAAAATATGATTTTGCTTTTTAGTAGGTTTAACTATTCTTCTAGAGATTATGGATAAAACCTTCCTTGAGGACTTGCACAATGCTAAGTGATTAGCAATTTGTTAGTGTATCAAATATTTGCTTGCTCTTCTATTGTATACCACGTTAACAGTTAAAATGTATAAGCTGCTTTGGGCTCTACGTGTGAGCTACTTAATTAAGTTGTTTGTTAATTCTATTATGGAATGGGTAGTTTTCCTCTGAAATTTCCCGTGGCCTTTATTTTCTCTGCTCATAATGTCTGCAGGCATTTGGGCTGGTATGCATACTGTCAGATATTTTGATGGGAAAACATATGAATGGGTAGGAATAAGCCAACAACCAAATATAATGGGCAAGGTACATCTACTTCCAAAGCACTTTGAAGCAAAATTGGCTCATTCATTGGTCTTGTTTTTTTTCTTCTTTGCAAGATTTTACAGGAAGGATAGTACAAAGGAAGTTAAATTTGTGTACACATCATGATTTGCAACTGCAGCACTGTACTGATACACGCAATACTTCCGTGTTTCGTCAGGTTA
This sequence comes from Polygonum maritimum, assembly GCA_963924305.1. Classification (NCBI taxonomy): domain Eukaryota; kingdom Viridiplantae; phylum Streptophyta; class Magnoliopsida; order Caryophyllales; family Polygonaceae; genus Polygonum; species Polygonum maritimum. Next base: position 10,266,223 of record OZ002737.1, on the reverse strand, counting down.
AACGTACACTGGGACAGTTCACACCAGCTAGATGGGACAAAGATGAGTGGCACCCGCTTCTCGGCCCATGGCGTTTTCTACAAGTTCTCTGTTTATGCGTCATTTTCTTAACAGTGGAGCTCAACACTTTCTTCCTCAAGTTCTCTCTCTGGATTCCTCCACGGAACCCTGTCATTATTTACAGATTGATATTGTGGTGGCTAATAGCCATACCAACTATCCGCGAGTACAACTCCTATCTCCAGGACAGGTACACACAAATTCTGGCTAGTAATACATCTGCTATTTTTCTTCCCTTTTTCCTCTTCCTTAACTCGTTGGTTGTCCCCAGAAAACCTGTGAAGAAGGTGGGATCATTTTGTTGGCTTTCAATTGCAATATGCATAGTTGAACTACTCATTTGTATCAAATTTGGACATGGTAAGTTGAACTCCTCATTCTAGTTCTAGTATATGTCATCCGTCTTCTAGGAAGCGTTTGTATTGACATTTGGAGACGTTGCTTTGACTCGCAGGATTGTATCCGAAATCAATGCCAATGTGGTTGGTAGTGTTTTGGTCAGCTGTCGGTTTGGGGCTAGTGTTCTTCTTGATTTTGTGGTCATGCCAGTTGCATAGAATTGCTACCAAGAAGAGGTCGTGATTTCTTACTTGATTATTTGCCAGTGGCGTGCACTACTGCTTATTACCCAGCCATTGTGTAAATACACCTATTTCTCCTTGTTCTATGTAAATTCTTGATTTAGAAGTTAGATCGCAAATTTTCCAGTAGAGTTATGGGGTAATTTTTTGGTCTATATGATGAGAACGTGATCCTTTGTTCCCTTGGTTGTGGCTATTAATTTGTTCTTACATTTACTGGTTACATAGTTCTGACGTTTTGGGTGATTTTTTTGATGCTCTGCATAATTGCTGTTGTTTGTGTTCCACCATTACCGGTGAAATCTGCATCGTCATGTCTCAAATCCGATTTTTCTGTAAAACTTTCAGTTTTGTATTCAACAAATAAAGTGCTCACTATCTAGCTATTATAACAATCAAATCATGCATTTCCCCTAAGCCTAAGAAAGATCACCATTAGAACTAAAAAACAAATGAACAAGTGCACAAGTAATGCTATTCTTCATTACAAATGGTGGACGTCAATCCTTGGAAGATTCTTCGACACAAGAAGTCACGACGAAGAGAAGAAGAGTTTGCAATGCAGCCCCAACCAATATTCCTAGCCACAATCCCTTCCCCTTCAAACCCAAACAAAACCCGAGCACTCCTGCTATTGGATTCCCGAACAGATAGTGCGCGCCCAAGTTCACAACCGTGCCTGTGTGTTGCCACCCACATCCCCTTGCAACCCCTTTCAAGCTGCACTAGTTAAACCATTACGTTTAAGGTTTAAAAATGGATCAAGATTTTGAGAAGTGTACTTGAGATAACTCCTTGTAGGCTGTCCACTATAACTGATATGCATATGAAGGGAGCCATTTCGGTTACTTAGCTAACAACTTCATTGTCGCTACTAATGTGTAGCCATAGAAGTTGCAATGAACACTACCATACTCTTTGCCTAAGAAAATGAAACTCTCTCCCGCTCTGTCGTTGCCGAAGCAGGACACAAAGGCCATATAGACGTTGCAATGAAACCCCTTGTAGGCTCTCCACCACCACCTTCTATCACATTTGCTCTTCCATCTTCGTCACTCTTGGATCAAAACGGTAATACCTTTTCAAACCCTCTGTTCTATATGATACATTGATACTGATGATGATCAAGAGCCAGCAACTAATGCGTGAACAAAAGTGCTAACTACTAACTGGGACTTTGCTACAAACCAGCAACTAACTCCACTTTCTAGTGCACAACTTGTGCCAACCTTGAGACTCATTCAAAGCTAAGAAAATTAACTCCTAGACATAGGCAAAAACGTTGACTATTAGACAGTAGACACATAAACAATTTTTGTTTGATCGAGGGTACTTGTTAACCATAATATCTTCATTTAAATATTAGTATCTTTGTATTAGGGATTTGCTATGAGTTGGTTACAAGTCTGTACTATATATACTCCCCCTGATCATTCAATAAAGCTACGCAAGTTCTATACAATTGCTTATGTTCTATATCATTAGCCTCATCGTTCCTGCCCTAATTTTTTTTTTCCGCCCACCACAAAAACCTTTCTCAATGGCTGGTGACTCTTCGATCACGCTAGCCAACCCTCATGTCCCTACCGAACCGTTCATCATGGTTCATCTCCAGAGCGTCATCAAGCTCACATCCACGAACTACATTGCGTGGAAGTATCAACTCCAGGCCATACTTGAGGGCTATGACCTCTTTCGGTACTTGGATGGCTCACTTCCAACGCCACCAACACAAATCACGATAGAGTACTTGGATGGCTCATTTCATGTGTTGCTCAACCCAACCCGGCGCATCTATCCTGGAAGCGTCAGGACCGGCTCCTCTTTGGGGCGGTCTTGGGTACACTCTCGAGCTCGGTGCATTCGCTCACAACTCGTGCCAAAACCTCTAAGGAGGTTTGGGACATACTCAAGGCGACCTATGCTTCCGCATCTCGTGGCCACATTCAACAAGTGATGTACGAAATTAGCCATGCGGAGAAGGGAACCCGAACCATTGCGGAGTACATGCACTCCATGCGGGAGTCAGCCGATCTCTTGGCCGACTTAGGCTCTCCTCTCTCCACCGAAGACCTTACAAACTACGTTCTTAAAGGTCTCGATGACTCTTATCAACGGCTCATTGATGGGGTCAATATGAGAGACACTGCCATCTCCTTTGATGAGTTACATGAGAAACTCATCGTCCAGGAGCTGCGTATCAAGAAGTCTAGCAAACCGGATGGCACCATCACGGCACTCGCTGCACAATCTAAGAACACAAAAGGCAAAGGCAAGTCCTCTCAAACTCAGTCTCCATGGCCCCAATCCAGTACCTTCTCACCGAACCCTACAAAACCACAAAACTACACTCGCTCTCAATCCTCCCCACATATCCCTAACCCGAACCAAAAACACCAACCCCGTCCTTTCAAAGGTCATTGCTAGTGGTGCAAGACAATTGACCATGTTATCTCTCAATGCGCTGACCTTAAACGCCAACACCCGAACCTACCCCTACCCGACTCCAATCGCTTCCCGGACACCCAAACTGCACCCTAAGCCAACTTCCTTCAACCTAATCCCACTCCTAACCAATGGCTAATGGACAGCGGTGCTTCCCACCATGTCACCAATGATCTTACCAATCTCGCCCAACTCTACCCCTATAACGGCCCGGACGAACTCCTTGTCGGTGATGGTTCCGGTTTGCACACTGCTAACCAAGGTTCACTCTCTCTCCCAACCAAAACTCGCACGTTTCACTTGTTTGATGTTTTACATGTTCCTAATGTTTCTAAAAATCTTCTTTCGGTTTCTCAATTTACAAAGCAAACTAATCTCGGTATCTTATTTCTCCCTCCTTTTTTTGTTGTGAAGGATACCAAAACATGGGCAACTCTGCTTAAAGGACCTTGCATTGATGGTGTTATGCAATTTGTTTCCAAGCATTTTAATTTAGGTAGCTTTTCATTCAAGCAGGCCAGCTGTCGGTCTTGCCACTCAAATAAAAGTCACAAACTTTCCTTTGGAAAGTCGACTATTGTTTCTTAATTTCTGTTAGAAGTTATTTTTTTCGATGTATGGTCATCTCAGACATTATCTAATGATGGGAGTCGTTATTACATTGCGTTTATTGATCATTTTACACTTTATTCATGGTTGTTATTTTACACTTTATTCATGGTTGTTTCCAATCAAGAAAAAGTCGGATGTGCATAATGCATTCATCCAATTTTGTGCTCTCGTTGAAAATTTCTTCAAAGCAAAAATCAAAATCCTATATACTGGTAATGGTGGAGAGTATATGAGTCTCACACGATTTTTACAAGAACAAGGCATTTCTCACTTTACCTCTCCACCTCATACACCGCGACACAATGGAATATCTGAACGAAAACATCGCCATATTGTGGAAACCGGATTGTCGCTTCTTACACATTCTGGCGTTCCACTCAAATTTTGGCCTTATGCGTTGAAGATGGCTATCTATCTCATCAATAGACTGCCTTCACGTTCATTTGGTCATGAGTCACCATATTTTCGTCTTTTTCATGAACCTCCGAACTATTTGAAACTCAAGAGCTTTGGTTGTTTGTGTTTTCCATGGCTAAGGCCTTACAATTTCAACAAACTTGATCCTAGGTCAAAGCCTTGTGTTTACCTTGGACCTAGCCTAACTCAAAGTGCGTTCTATCGTCTTGAACCTACATCCAACCGCATATACGTCTCTCGCCATGTTCATTTCATGGAAACTGAGTTCCCTTTCACCAAACCCAATCTCAAACCGAGCCCGACCTCCACCGAGCCACAAGGGATTGAATGGGGTTCAATTTCGATCCCTTTGGCTCCACCTTCGCCCAACCGACCATCCAATCCTAACCCCACCGAGTCAAGAGGTGCAACATGGGGTTCAATTGCTGTGCCTTTAGCTCGTGACACTCATTCCTCACCCTAACTTATCCAACAATCTACCACTTCTCTCTCCTAAAATATCCGATTCTTCCCAAACTTATCCCACCAAGCACGCCCCCAATCTTGACCAAATTCCACGCGCAAATTCTATCCAAAACAACCCAAATCATATCCCAATATCTCATCCAAGCATATCCCATCCGCTCAACAACCTTCCTTATTCACCACCACACTCCAATCTACCCTCTATCCAATTACACGTTGACCTTCCACCTCTAAACCAAATCAGCAGCTCTTCCACGTCATCACCACACCAACCTCCATCGAATTCTCCCACACACGCGCCCTCACTCGCGCTCCCCTCCTCAGCCATACCAAACCCTAACATCAGCCCTGACCCTAATCTCCCTCTTGGTACCCTTCCATAACCCAATCAATCCACCCCATCGCCTCCACCGAACCCTCCCGCCCAACAACCTCGAGGGATCATCACTCGCTCCAAAAATAACATCTCTAAACCCATCCAAAAGCTCAACCTACTTGCCCACACTCAATCCTCACTTGAGCCCAAAACCATCACCCAAGCTCTTAAAGACCCGGATTGGCGAAAAGCTATGGATGTTGAGTTCGGGGCGCTTTGCTCAAATCACACTTGGGAACTTGTTCCTTCATCATCCGCACAAAACTTAGTTAGGTGAAAGTGGGTGTTTCGTGTGAAGTACCATCCGGATGGCTCGATCGATCGGTACAAAGCAAGGCTCGTTGCGAAGGGGTTCCATCAGAGAGAGGGTTGGTATTACTCCGAGACATTCAGTCCGGTCGTCAAACCGGTCACCGTACGTCTCATCCTAACATTCGCCGTCTCCAAACACTAGCCCCTGCGTCAACTCGACGTCCAAACACGAGGTCTACATGACTCAAACACTAGGGTTCGTCTACAAGTCTCGTCCGGATCATGTGTGCAAGCTTCGCAAGGCTCTCTACGGTCTTAAACAAGCGCCTCGGGCGTGGTACAACGAGCTCAAATCGTACTTGCTTCATCTCGGGTTTCTTAACGCCGGGTCGGACGCAAGTCTGTTTCTCTACAACAACCAAGGCACTATCATCTTTCTTCTTGTTTACGTCGATGATATCATCATCACCGACAATCACGAGAGTTCCGTCACCGCCCTTATTCACAAGCTTGCTCATCGGTTCTCCATCAAAGATCTCGGTGCCTTGTCTTACTTTCTTGGTGTGGAAGTCATCTCATGTGCTACGGGACTCTTCCTCTCTCAACGAAAGTACATTCAGGACACTCTTCAAAAAGCCGGGATTCAAGACACCAAACCAGTAGCCACACCCATGACCATGACACCTCTTGTCAAGAATGAAGGTGATGCTCTTCCCAATCCGATAGATTACCGTATGCTCATTGGTAGCCTCCAATACCTTTCTCTTACTCGGCCCGACATCGGTTTTGCCGTGAACAATTTTGCACAGTTCATGCAAAATCCCACAAGTGTTCACTGGGATGCCTTGAAGAGGTTACTTTGGTACTTGCAAGGGACGGTTTATCATGGCATCACCATCTCGTCGTCTCCATCCTCCTCCCTGCACGCATTTTTCGATATGGATTGGGGTGGAGATCAAGATGATTATATCTCTACAACCGACTACATCATCTACTACGGATCTACACCAATCTCTTGGAGCTCTCGGAAGCAAAAGACCATTGCTCGCTCATCGACCGAAGCCGAGCCTATTTCCTCTCCTCCAATCCTGTATTCCATACACGAATGAAGCATGTGGCCCTTGCTTTTCACTTTGTCCGCGAACATGTTCGGAAGGGTTCCTTTCACGTCCAACATGTGTCGACCAAGGCTCAATTAGCTGATGTCCTCACTAAGCCACTACACCGACCACGGTTTCATAAAATTGATCGGCAAGCTCGGACTTTCCCAAAACGGCCATCCAGCTTGAGGAGGAATGTTAACCATAATATCTTCATTTAAATATTAGTATCTTTGCATTAGGGATTTGTTATGAGTTGGTTACAAGTTTGTAATATATATACTCCTCCTAATCATTCAATAAAGCTAGGCAACTTCTATACAATTGCTTCTGTTCTATATGGTAAAGCAATTGTATAGAAGTTGCGTAGCTTTATTGAATGATCATGAGGAGTATATATAGTACAGACTTCTAACCAACTCATAGCAAATCCCTAATACAAAGATACTAATATTTAAATGAAGATATTATGGTTAACAAGTACTATGAGAGTCGAACCAAAGACGACTGAACCGATTGACTATATATCATACAACACACATAAACAAATGTATTTATAACAAAGCACACTTCCATATAAGAGGGGTGCTAGCCAATGAATAATAAGATGGTCTGAGTGAAAAAAATAAACATCTATCTTAGTGACTTACGTGTACAAAATGTAGTGTATATCAAGAGTACCCTCAAAGTAAATTATATATAATTTTAAAAAGAGTGAGTGTAAAAGAAAACTTCCCCTTTGTTTCGCTTCGAACCCTAGAGTGCATTGAATCTAGGATTTGAGTTATCTATTCACTTGCCTAATGTTCATACGAACTCCTCTATATACAAGATTTCCCCTATGCATATTCCAGCTGAGAAGTTTCTATCCATGTGAGTTGTTGGTACGTCACTGATTGTGATTGCTCTTGCTGCACAGGGAATTTTCAATGTTTTCTCAACAACTTAAAAGTTGTCTGGATGCTTGGCCATCTTTGCAAATCAAGCTGTATTAGACTTGATACGCCCTGTTGCTTGTAGGCATAGAAAACAATCTTTTTGGACGTTAGTAATTCAAATATGGATAAGGTGGAGGAAGCTATGTGAAAAAGACTGGCCTTGCTATAATTGATCGTGCATTTCATGTGTTGTTTCTTTTGCAATATTAAGAAAGGAATAGTGTTCAAGGTTGCAGGAGCTCACATTCATTTCTCAGAGCTGGTAACGAATGCAATACTAATGTTTGTACTTGGTCTTGGACTTGATGAGGCTGCTATAGCGATTGTGATATCTTAGGTAAAAAATGTGGTAACAATGAACATATCGAATTTCAGTTTTCGGTTTGAGCATCATCGTAGAGACCATTTCGTCAAGGAGTTGCTCATGCCCTTTGGTCTCTTTGCTGGCGGCTTGTTCACTGATTTTGTCAAGATAACGTTGGTTGAGTTCTTTGGCCATTCAAAGGTTTTGATGTTATATGCAAATTTGAACCAATTTGTGCTTTTATAAATATCAAACTTTCTTTGTGGTTCTTGTATTAATTCAATTGTGTGATGAGGTGAGTTTATACGGGCAACAGATTTGGAATGGCACCTTCTTGGCATTGGTTGTTTGATAATCCACTTGAGGCATGGGAACAAGATGAAGTAGAATCTTAGGAAAAAGATGAAGTTGGAAGAACACAATGCAATGTATTAGCTTTTCTTTCACTAACTGTTTCACTACGACCGCAAGATATATATCACCGGGTTCTCGCAAGTTCACCATGACCGTTGAAACTTACTGATGTTTGTGCATGCAGGAGAGTATTGCTATGGGATTTGGCCAACAAAAATCAGAAGATATGTTCAATCAACTGGTGGATTTCAATGACATATATATTTTGTTTATTTGGTGTAACACTCATCCAATGCATGTATTTAGAGATCATAACATTTCCTCGGTTGCCATCTTATCTAAACCTTGATTTTGCACCCCACTTTGATTACAATAAATTTAACATTTATCAGTTACTAGAATCAAACCTTGATTGTGAGTTATACAATAGTGTACTGATCGAGCATTGTTCTGGAAGAATCGGGAAATTAAATGGAGTTCTGTGTGTCCTCGGCGAAATTTGAGCTGGGATGCATGAAGGCTATGCAATGCACATGCCAATGTATGCCTAAATTATTATTTTTAATATAAGGATGGGCATTTTGGTCTTTCCTAATTTGCATTTTGATCATTCAACTAGCTGTCCTACCGAACACCCTTTTTATTTTTTTGTCAGTTCTCAGCTTCAGCTAATCTCAAATATTCAGCAAATCAAGTCAACTTCAGTTAGATATTCCGTTCAACTTCAGCTTCCGCTAGTAGTACACGAACAAAGCCCAAGGCACAAGGCGACAGTAATGGCCTGGATAGCTGCACCGATAAGGATGCCCCACCACAAGCCACACCCTCCTACAAACAAAGTATGCAACCAAGTTTATGTAGGTCACCACAGTTTGCTGCCCGCACCCTCTCACAATACCTAATCAATAAACATGCACGTACGTACAGTGAATGAATTATAATGATCTAGTTAAATCAACTCCATAGTTACTACACATACACTTACCTATGAGAACATAGATCAAACTATCAAGCACGAGAGAGGCACATACGAGAGGGGCCATATCGGAGAAATAAGCTACGACCTGGGTGTCCTTTGTAACACCCTGTACCTACTACGAGAGTATTACCGCCAGTAATCTCGGATTTACCTAATCCAAAACTACTCAGGCTTTTTAAAACGAAATTACCACGATCGAGAAACCCCAGACGTTGCTTTTACACGCATATGGAAAGGAAATATATACAGACCAGTGCCTCAAAGAGGACTTTTAAGGAAAGATAATCTAGACTATTACAATCATCCAAAAGAAAATTTACTCAGACCAGATTGTGGATTATCTTCGTCTTCTGACAAGTTAGTCCTTTAGCTCAACACCTTAGAATCCTGCTAGCCGTATCCGGTTCGTGAAAAGAAAAAGAAGAAAGCGGACGTGTTAGTCTATGAAAGACTAAGCAAGTGGAACGTAGCTAAGGTTCACAACGTTATAATCCAAAAGTTGGTATCGCACTTCATCAGTAGCACCTCTTCCTAAAAGAGAAGATAGAATAGATAACCTCAACGACAGAATGTCGATGAGCGGCCTTAGGAAGACATAAGAGAATTTGTTGGGATTCTTATTCACATCAACACACTACAAGATATCATCCACCGAGCAAACAGCTCAAATTCACCAACCTGGTATTTTAATTATGTGCATAACGCACTTATCTTGCATTACTTTCAACTAAAGCATTCAATTTGACAGCTTTTAATCAACTCGGCCATCCATTGCCGAGGTCACAAGGATATTGGATCCTTGATCAATTTTCCGAGCGCGTAGCGCTAATGCACTTAGCTAGAGTGCGTCACCCCTCAAAGACAGAGTAGGCAGAGTCATGACTCGAGTACCAAGGTATAGGGACATCCTGGTACAATCTTTTAAAGAGATGTTATCAGACGCTCACGCCCCATCCCTGAAACATTACCTATTAACTATTCTAATCCATAGCAATGTCTCAAACGAGACATGTTTACACACAAGGTCTCACATAACGGACCTAAAATACAGTTCTATCGCAATGCTGAAAATAACAACAACAAGGTCATTAATTCTAACAACCTAGTTCTTTTTATTTGCACATAAATCAATCCCAACATATTGGATCACATGGAACTAGGTATATCGCTTAATGGAACAAGAGAAGAAGAAACGTCCACTTGCCTTAACGTTTGAAGAGTTATGGGAAACAGGAAAGTCGACGCCCGATCCTTACGAGCCTCTAAGCCACAGGATGGCACGGATACCGAGATGTCACCAAGGTTCGAAACTCGAAGCACAGCCTTGCACGAAAACCGAGACGAGTCGGGGCACGCAAATCGAGGCAACTCCGATCGCCTTCAAATTCCCGGAGAAGGCCGGGTATGGAATCCTTGTCTCAATTAGAGTCCATTGGTGGTACAGGGGTGGCTGGTGGTGCTCCGGCGAAACTCCGGCAGCACTCCGGCGAGTCTCCGACCAGTTCAATTTTACTGGAAAAATTCCATCAATTAATTCGAATGAGTTTTCACAAAATTGGTTGAAGATCCACGTATATCAACTCATCAACTACCTCAAGAATTAATTTGGAGCATTTCCAAGCTCAAATCATGGCCCAATCAACTGAGTTTCCAAGTCGCCGGAAACCGAACAAACTGCGCAACCAACTTCAACAATTAATCCGACCCATTTACGTTGAGCTTTTGGGAGAACCTATAACATGAATCTTGAATAGGACTCCTTAACTTAAACTCAGAAAGTGATTTCGGAATTTTCCAGCAAGAAACGAGAGAGATATGATTTAATTACCGAGACTGATCGGAGTTTCTGTTCCCAAGCAGGTCCGCGACCTTCAACGCCAAAATTACCCCACTTTGAGCTGGTTTCTTGCCAAACTCACAACACGAACCTTGAAGAGGATCCTTCAATCTAAATCTGGAGTCTTGTTTCGTGAATTTCGAGTGAGAAACGAGAGAGATACAAATTTTTTAATACAACAGCTCAAACAGGATTGGAGCAGAGCACCAAGAAGAACAAGGGAAGCAACGAACAGATGAGTAAGAGGAAGAAATGGCTACGTACAGGTGAGAATGAAGGTGAAAGAGAAAGGATTGCTCCAGGGAGTAGATAAGAAGACAAAGAGAAGGAACTTTCAATTATGATAAGGCAGGAGATGTTAATCTCCAATTCATAGAGATAACTATAAGGAGGAGGAAACCGAGGGTAAAAGAAACCCAGGTGCAAGGCGGCAAAACAAGTAAAACAAAATAAAATGGGATGGAGGGAAAAGTTATCGGGTATTTATTCGACCCAAAATTTACCCGAAAAAATTACTTAAGAAAAACTAGTTTTATTTAATTGGCTCGGAAAATTCCGGATTATTACATCCTTGGTGTAGAGGTGTCCTATAGCACGTCTACCAAAGAAGAGAACCGAAGTGGCTAACATTGTCTCCACAACAGTTACCAACATGGTTGATTTTATGGCTACCTGTGCTCCTTTTGCGTTTCCAAGTCCCAATTCATTTGATACCCTCGTGCTTTACGCCAAGTATGTATGCATATGTCAGATCAAATCATAAGTGGCCAAGATTATGTGAAAATAATCGAGAGAGCACTGTCTAGAAGGTAGTGTGTGTTTGCGTGTACGTAATGGGTTTAATATCGATCTTTAATTTATATACCTGGCACCACCATACTGAATGGAATTTGACCCAATAGACAAGAGTAATCATGCTGTTGAAGGATAATATCAATATAATCGTAGTGTCTTAATAATAGTAGCTCTAATTAATGGATCAACAAGACTATGTATGCCAATCGTATTGTCTAATTTGTGCAAGTAGATAGCTATTGTTCTTATGCGAGATTTCAGCTAGAGTATCAACACGTAATTGAACGGCATACCATAGTGAAAGTACAGAAATCTCGAGCTTGGGATTATATAGAAGTCCGGCCATGAGTATAATTGCTTGATATGACCAATATTCCAAGCTGCATGAAATTACAACATAAGTACTTCCATCTTATATATCTTAGTTAACATCAAATTGAGACTTATGTATGTATGCCTTCCCAAACTGATTAATTAAGGAAGACAATGATCATGAACGTGCACGTTACAACCAAGAACGTCCTTTGAACACTAGAATTGAGAATACATACCAAAGCGTAAGGGCAAAAGGTATGGCCAAGCGGAAGAATCCTGGCATTGTGCCAAGGCATTAATTGAGAATGGAGAGCGCGTTTTGGCGCATGCTGAGGAGTACTTGATGAAAGACACCAATAGGATCAGTTGCATCCAGCTTGAGATTTCAACGGCCATTGTTGATTCTAAGAACCCTAGCCTAAACTTAAACATGAGGAGCCATGAGACAAGTACATGGGCACATGAGGAGACCAGTGTACTCACAACCATGGGAAGCATGGAGCTTTGGCACTGGAAATAACGAACTAATAATTGTCTCAAGTCTTGGGAGAAAAGGGATGGCAACAACCAATTTAAGTATTTGCCCATCTCAATAATAATGGTTGGGTTCTGGTGCCCTAAAGTCAGGAGCTTGTCCATGAACATCCACACTAGGTGATGCACGACAACCCGGGCAGATCGTAGACCTCAGAAACGCTAACTTGGGATTGGGAAGAAGCCCGACCATAAGAATAATCACTTGAAATGACCAATTGTCCAAGCTATAAGCCAAATTAAAGAAAAGTACTTTCATATATAGGGAGAGCAAGGACCAACTAGATGATCGATCATACATATATCCAACTTAAAGGCAAAAGGGGGTATATATGTACCACAACATCATTGACTCCATGCCCCTCCTCCTAGTCAGTTCATTGTTTGTATATTTGTTAAATTTTAAGTTAAATTTGAGTATTGTTTAAATTAATTTGTACTATACAATATGAAAATCAAATAGTCTAGATGGTTATGTTCAATTTTGTATTAATTCCACCGAGGTTCAATTCTCCACAACTCCATTTTGGTTTTTTTATTCACATTCAATACAATCCGCTCCAATTTTTTGAATAAAACAATCATTTTATGTAAATTAAATGTAATACATAATAAAATGATTATTGATAAATAAATGTCAATTTCTTTCTATTTAACAATATTGAATGATTAAATTTATTAATTATTTTTTATCTATGAAATTTTTTAAAATGATGCGCCCCTCCTTTAAATTTATTTTGCAACCCATCATTGCACAACATCAAAGTCGAAGGTATGACCAAGAGGAAGTATGATGGGATCTGGGTGAAGGCGTTAGACGAGAATGAATTTCTTGCATTAGCGCATGATAGGGAGTACTTAATGAAGAGCACCAAAATGGTCAACTGAACCTAACTTGAAATGTCAACAACCAACGTTCATCCGAAAAAGTCCATCCCAAATTTGAACATGAAGATCCACGAGATTAGAACGTGGACACATGATGAGACCAAAGTGCTAACTATCATGGGACCATGGTGCTTTGGCACTGGAAGAAACGAACTAATGATTGGCTTAAGCCTTGTGAGAGAAGAGATGACAACAACCACCTGAGTTACTTTCTTTTCTCCATTGATATGCTTGGGTCTTGCCGCCCCAAGACCAGTATCTTATCCATGAAGGTCCAAGCTATGACAATTGACACAGAAACCAAAAGTTGGGCGAGAACGGATATCTGGGTTAATAGCCCTACCCTCTCGCATTATCTCCCACCATACATGTGTCCCCCTAGTGTTTCGAGGGCCCTCGAAATGCCCACCTTTAAATTTATGTTACGCCACACTAACATGAGCACATACGCTGTGTATATATGTAATATTACTCTTTTGTCGATATATCCACACTAATAAATTTAGCTTTCATTCACTAATTTGATAAGTAGTCGATCAGCTAAGTAAGTTTCACAAGATATGTTTTCAACTATGATTTAGATTGAAGTGAGATGTCTACGTCATTTTATTTTTGTGGAATATACTCCTACGTCACTAATTAAACAAGCTAGCAGGAAGATAGTTGTTGACAAGAACAATGCAATGCATATTATAACTATAGGGTGACTAAGTGATGTACAATGATCTCTATCATACAATATGGGTCAAGACGCTAAGTTATGGACATGTCAGTTTTCTCTCATCATTGATTCAGAAAAAAAAAAGCACAATTTTAAAAATATATCCTATCATTAATTAAAAATTAGGGGAAAAAACATAAAATCACTCTTTATTTTTACAAAACCACCCTTTATAAAAAAAATTACAAAAAACCATCCTTTATTACAAATTAGTTACACAAAACCACCCCTTATAAGTATTGTTGCACAAAACCATCCACTCTTACTATTTAGTTGCACAAAACCACCCCTTATTTAATGATTATTTGTAATTAACCACCAAAAATCATACTTATTAAATTATTCATCAATTTGTTTTGCCAAATTTATTTGAGCAATTCATAGAAATCAATAAAGATAATGACAAGATCTACTATCACTAAAAATCCCTAAATTTATTGATGATTGGTAATTGATTTTAATCTTTTTGTAGTTGATTCCATATCCAACAAAAAGTAATAATACAAGAAATTTAAATCTATTGTCTGATTCACAATTATTAACCTCTTCCATTTTCAAATATTCAATTGACACATTAGTTGTTCAATTATCGGTTTTATTTTGTTACTGAATAATCTAATATAAATGTAATCATATTAATATATGTTACTTTAGTATTTTTCTTTTGAACTTAAAATTATTGATATAAGTGGTCCATAACAATTTTTTTTGTTTTAATAAGAGTACACCACAAATAACGAAAAATATTATAAAAAATAAGGACATTTTATTTTTGTTCTATATTTAATTTAATAAAAAATAATTAGCAATACAAGATATGGGTGGTTATTCGCAAACATTTGTGATTACAAGTGGTTTTATGCAAAAAAAAAATATAATGGGTGGTTTAGTGCAAGCAAATACCAATAACGGGTGGTTTTGTGCAAAAAGAATTATAAAGGGTGGTTTTGTGCATACAAGTGTAAATAAAGGGTGGTTTTATGTCTTTTTCCCTAAAAATTTATTTATCTACTATAATACACTGAACCCAAGTATGTGTTAAAATTTGCACCATGGATCTGATCCACTTGATGTATGACACGGCTCGGTATACCCTCGAATGTCACACAATTGCAAACGAAACGTCGGATCTAGATCTTGCACCGAGTGTAAATCAAACTACTTCTCGTCTTGAATTGCGAGCAAACAAACTCACCAATAAATCAAACCAAACACTTGCATAAAACCAAGAATCAAAGCAACATCAACGTAGGTCTGGAATGGCGCAAGAAGAGAAACACAGGCTCTCTTCAAAATACGCTCAAAAGAAATAAAGGAAAATCTCAAGTATTTATTCTAACCCTAGAAAAAAATCCTAATTTATTATCATAAGATATAAAGAATATCTCATAATAATAAATACAAATCTAGAAAGCC
Source organism: Polygonum maritimum (assembly GCA_963924305.1). Classification (NCBI taxonomy): domain Eukaryota; kingdom Viridiplantae; phylum Streptophyta; class Magnoliopsida; order Caryophyllales; family Polygonaceae; genus Polygonum; species Polygonum maritimum. The sequence continues at coordinate 10,250,834 of OZ002737.1, read as the reverse complement.
AAAATATGGAAATAGTTTATTGAAACAAATAAGGAAAGCAACATCACAGAAGACAACTTGGGCGGCAAGGAATGAAAGAGGTCGGCTGCGTGGGTGAAGGTTCGGCCATGGTCGGCACCGACCAGGGTATGGTCGGTCACGACCCCCCCTAAGGGTCGGCCACGACCCTTAGAAGGTCGGCCTTGACCCTCCAGAGTGTTGCCTTGCAAGAGCATGACCACTTCGTCTTCCGAGCTTCCTCCATTCTTGAATAGAGACACTGGACCTTGAATTGGAGCCGTCATCATCTCTTCATTGGACCTTGAATTGGAGCCGTCATCATCTCTTCAACATCTCGTGGATCTTCATCATCTTGTTTGCTATCACCATAATTGTTGAATAAAGTATTGATTTTATTTTTTAAATTATACTTTTTAAAAATTATCTTTATATGCTCTTGATATCTTATCGAAAATTTGATATCTTATCTAATTTTGATATCTTAAAAATCATACCTTTTAGAATGTTTTTCATTTTAGGTAAAAGATATTTTTTACTTCTTGTATAAAGATACTATATAATTAATTAAAATAATAGATTTCATAACTTAAATTATAAAAAAATTAAAATACATATACAAGTCAATATGTCCGGATTTAGATAGGCTCGGGTTTAAATTTGATCACGGATCAATTCAATCAGATTTATCCATATATGTTACGAGGTCTGTACTAGTTTTGATAAAAGAGGCTACTAGGCTAGACCTATCAAGGCTTATAATTATTAGACCAAATACTGGCTACGCACTTTAAGTAAAAGTTAACTTAGTTTATATATAATGTATGCATTCTATTGGTTGAAATAATGTATTCTATCTATCATATATAGCAAGTGCAAATTTGATTATCATTTTGGCCGAGTCAACCGACTCAACTCACAATGAGTTTGATTATCATTCTGTACCGCAGTCATGAACAACACTTAGCTATGCCCAAGAAGTGTGCTTTCATTTCTTAGCTTTTTTAAGAATTGTTTGGCACTTGCACTTCCTCTAAGCCCGAGAAAGAAGAGTATATTGAACCAAAAAAAATAGCTGATAGTCTCTCCTCACCGTTCTCTTCGTTACAACAAGTTGTGGTCTCTTCTTGGAAGATTCGTCGCCTCGCTTCTCTTGCCTACCAAAAACAACTTCTCTTCATCAATACAAGACTCTTTCCCTAAGAAAACCTACCTTGATAAAGTACAAGCTAGACACCAACGCAATATATTTGGGAAGATAATCAACTACCTCGTTTTCCCAATCGACGCGAGCAGTCACGACGAAGAGAAGAAGGGTTTGCAATGCAGCTCCGGACAAGATTCCAAGCCACAATCCCTTTCCCTTCAACCCCAAACAGAATCCGAGCACTCCTGCTATCGGAATCCCAAACAAATAGTACGCGGCCAAGTTCACAACCGCGCCTATGTGTTGCCACCCGCTTCCCCTTGCAACACCTTCATCCATTATGTATGTTCAAGGTCAAATAACTCAATGGATGAACAAGCAGTTTGAGAAGCCATATTTACAAGTACCTGAGATAACACCTTGTAGGCTGTCCACTATAACTGATATGCATATGAAGGGAGCCATTTCGGTTACGTAGCTCACAACTTCGTCGTCGCTACTAAATGCGTAGCCATAGACGTTGCGTAGTGCAAACAGAGTTGAGCTAACGGTAATTCCCTCCAAAATTGCAATGCTCATAACTCCATATACCGCTACTCGTGCTCCTCTCGGGTTTCCTGCCCCTAGCTCATTCGACACTCTTGTACTGCCATTATTATCATTTCAAATTGATCAAATGTAATTGAACATAAGGATTGGATCAATAAAGGATTACCTTCCAGCCGCTCCAACTCCATATGGTATTGTGTATAGTGTTGAAGTTGTTGTCAAGCTGTTTCCAAACAAAGAAAAGACATGAGCTTTACAACAATGTTTCTTTGACAATCGTTTGACAAAAATGCAATACATTCGCTTACCATATTGAAAGGACCGAAGTTTCAAGCTCTGGGTCCGAAAGAAGCCCGGATAACAAAATTAACAGCTCAAAAGACCACCACTCTAAACTACAACCAAATCCAAATAGCTTTCTACTAATCAACATAACAAGTAAACCATAGCTTACAGATAATCAATTTAGACCTACCAAATCATGATGGCGGAAGGAATGCCAAAGCGAAAGAACTCCAAAACGCCACGAAAAACGTCCAAGGTGAAAGGCGTGGCACGAGTCTTGTCACAAGAAGAAGAGAACTTCATGTAAAGTGCCAAGAAGGCGACATTCATCCACATACAAGTGGCCATTGCAATAGCGGCTCCAAGATTGGCCAGCTCGGTCTTAAAGACGAGGAAGCAACAAAGAGGAATGTGGAAGAGAAGGGACGAAACCGATGACAATAGCATCGGTGTAATGAGGCTTTGACACTGGAAATACCGAACCAAAGGCTGGAGCGATGCGTACGCGAATAAGGCTGGGATGAGATGGGTTAGGAACCTACCGGCTTCATATGAGATGGAAGAGTCTTGGCCTAGTAGGTTTAGAATGGTTTCCATGTTGAGCCAGAGGATGGTGAGTGGAATGCAAACTAAGGTGAGAGAAAAGATTGCTGTGTATGTTTGGGTTCCGAGTTTTTGGAATTGTTGAGCTCCATAGGCTTGGCCTGAGATTGTCTCTAGGCCACTAGCCATTCCCATCTGTGGGTTTTCAGTTAAGCAAATATTAAGCTTTAGTTGTATTGAACTAATGAGCATCTAGTGTATGATCATACACGATCTCAATACCATTTTGATAGATGGATTAGCAAATGTTGTCAAATCTGAGTATTATAATTAAACGGTGTCGACTAGTACTCTCTCATAACGAAGATCATACACAATCTCAAGAATAAGATTTGAAGTAGTGGTGCTCAAATCATTATAATTCTAACCAAAAACATTCATATAGCGATGACTTGGTAGTTGAATATGTCGTGTGAACAACATTTTATTTTAAATATCTACTACCACATATAGCAATACTAGCATAATGATACCTTTTTTTTTTTTTTTAGCATAGCGTAATGATACTTTTTATTCTAAAAGATTCATTGATAAGTGATAACTATCAAACTATGCTTAATGCTCTAATTATTTTGATCATGAGAAGACAAATATGTATTTGCATATGCAATCGGAATGCAAGAACATACGAGGAAGCTGAAGCCGGAGACGGTGGCGAGAGAGATGGCGAGGGCTGAGCTGGACAGTGACAGCTGGCCGAGGTGGCCAACCATCATCATCGACACCACTTGTAGCATGAACTGACTCAGCACCACCACCACCATCGGAGCCGCTATCCCTACCACCTTCTTTATCTCCTCGGCCACCTCCTTCGCTAGACTTTCCCTCTCCACCACGTCGTTTCTCTCATTATATTCCTCATCTAACAATCCCTTCTCCATCTTGAATTCTCTATCAATCTCCCTAACAGATCCCCTTGCATTGGAGGGTCAATTTATATACACATACATTCATTCAAGGAGCTCAGACTTGTTCAAATATTGGACCGTTCAACTTTGTATATATTTCTGTTGTTTCATCAAAAGACCGGTACTAACAAATCTTACATCTCTGTAAGTCAAGTTATACAAGTGTAGCAGGGTTTCCTTCGCCAAAAATCATGTTTTGAATGTAGAACTACAACAAAAACATATATTCACCTTGATCCAAACCCAATGACCAAAAAAATGTTGCATCTTTGTGATCTCTCCATTCAACATAGTAGTGGTTTCTCAAAGCCCTCTTTAGACTCTTCTTCAAACAATCTCTGCCTTGCCATTTTTGCCTGCACATTGAATCAGAAACCATTTACCATTACAATCCTCTCAGGCTCAAAAGTACACCCAAATGTAGAGGGTAAAAGTAAAAAAAATACCTGTTTTTCCCAATCAGTGAAAGCAGTTGCAACAGCAAGAAGAACAGTTTGGATAACAGTGCCAAGTAGAATCCCAATCCAAAGCCCTTTCCCTCCCATATTCAACCAGAAAGCCATCCAAATCGCCATCGGAATACCCACAAGATAGAACGCGCCTAGAACTACTATTGCTGCTATGTGTTGCCACCCACTTCCCCTTGCAATTCCTACACCGAAAAAAGATTATATCAAAATAAAGCTAACCCACAATTTTCAACCAGCAATCTTTGAGAATTGGTAACTTACCACATAAAGCACCCTGAATACTGTCCAATATAACTGATATGCAAACAAGAGGAGCCATTTTGGTCACATAGTTAATCACTTGCATCTCATTGCTGAACAAATAGCCGAAAACACGACGAGCAGCAAAAAGGATGGAGCTAGTGACAATTGCTTCAGCGCATGCAATTAGCATTGAGCCATAGACGGCCACTCGAGCCCTGTCTGGGCGTCCAGAGCCTAGCTCATTTGAGACTCTAGTGCTGCATAAAACAAAGAGTGCAAAGGCTTATGTTATATTCAAGCTAGGAATGCAATTGTTCATGATGAAAGGGTTGTGAGACTATCAATCAGGAGAAAGTACCTTGCAGCAGCTCCAATTCCGTAGGGCATTGCATAGAGAGTTGAAAGGGTTGTGAGACTATCAATCAATGGAAAAAATGATCATTAGGACTTTTGTGTATCATAAACATAAATGTAACATTGTATAGTGGATCAACAACATTTATACGTACCATACTGATAGAACAGAAGTTTCCAGAGTAGGATTTGGTAGAAGCCCGGATAGCAATACCAGCAACTCAAATGACCACCACTCCAAACTACACAACACATTCACAAGGCTTAAGCTTTAAGTAACAAACCAAAAATGTAAATTCAAGAGAGTCAAATTCACAAGGCTTACCAAACCATGCCAGCAGAAGGAACTGCAAACCGAAAAAACTCTCCAACTCCTCTCAAAACGTCGAACGAAAGAGGAGACCGAGTTTTCTCACAAGCCGAAGAGAACTTCATGTACAAGGCCAAGAAGGTGACAGTCAACCACATGGACACACCGGTTGCCACTGCAGATCCAGGGCTACCCATGTCCGACTTGAACACCAACGCCCAACAAAGAGGGAGGTGAAAGCAAAGACCAGCAATGGAGCTCAACACCATGGGAGCAATCAAGCTTTGTGCTTGGAAGAATCGAATGAGAGGTTGAAGAGCAGCGTAGGCGAAGAGTGAAGGTATAAGGTATCTTGCATAGTTCTGAGCTTCATGAGAAATCAAAGGGTCTTGGCCCATGAGAATTAGAAGCTTGGCTAAGTTGCCCCAAAGGAAAGAGATTGGAATGCAGACTAGGATGAGACAGAAGATAGCGGTGTATGTTTGAGTCCCGAGTTTCTTGTATTGCTTAGCTCCATATGCTTGCCCACATAGAGTTTCAAGTGCACTTGCCATCCCAAGCTGCAATAAAACAGAACAAACCATTCAGATGCATATACCAAGTGAAAATCTTGGCTTGTTTCGTTCAACGTTCAGTTTCTGTCTTAGTTTCGAAGCACGCTTGTTTCAAATATATGTTATAGTCACCTCAAAGAAATGCAATATGTAGGAAGATGTTATACCATGACGCTATTGCCGGTTACACTGCAGAGAGAGACGGCAATGGCGGTGCTAGAAAGAGGGAGCTCGCCGAGGTGGCCCACCATGGTGATGGAAGCAAACTGGACTAAGTATTGAGACAAGTGGACAGCCACCATGGGAAGTGCTAGTAATCCAACTCTATTCACTTCCTCTTTTATCTCTTTGCATCTCTTTAGCCTTCCATGTTTTTCTTCTCCTTCAATCTTGCAAAGCAACCCTTCTTCCATTTTAGCTTCTTTTCTTGTCTCTATAGCTGCAAAAAACAGGATGGAAGTATGACAGAGAAGGGAATTGATCAAAAGCTCATTATAAAAAGTTCAATGGGAGATGAGAGATTTCTATGTGGACTGCTCAGGTAGCTACACATATAAACCCAATCCCACTTCACAGCTTATAAACTACTAGATCACACAATTAACTACAGAATTGGTTTAGAAAGATAACATGGTTATGGGAGAAGACAAAAAACATGGTATAATCATAGGTGTTAATAATGTAGAACATGTGATGTGATACTTCTTAGCCTGCAACTTAATGCTGGTAAATCTACAAGTAAGATATTCTTTGTGCCTCTTTTGTTTCTACTCTAATAATATGGAGTAATGATTTTAGATTTTGGATTTCACCTTGTTAACTTTTAACTTTCTCCATATTGTTTTAGTTGCGTTGGATTACTTGTTTGATGATGTAGCACAATCAAAAACATGGAATGGAACATGACATTAAACAAGACATGAAACTCTCACCACTGTTAACCTTAACTCAGGCATTAGAAGGATGAGGTCACATGTTTACATGACATATACGTTTAAAGAGCCTACTTTTTAAGTTTCAACTTTCAACCAAGCACATACAATTTCGAAGGAAGGAATTGGCCGATGAAGCCTATGTTAACAGGACAACGAAACTCGTTCTTAGTATAACATTATGGAGATGATAATTGATAGATTTCTCCGGTTTCCGTGTCCATGTAACATATATGATCATAACGGTAAGCCTATAAACAAAGTGTAAAAGTGTTACCTTTGTAATTAAAGGCGGGGGCCTTGACAAAGAGACATGTGTGTCGGCGGAGCTCAATGAGAAGGGCTGCGTACGGCGCGACGGCCGCCGGTGACTTTCGGCTGAGGGTTTGGCCTTCAAGGAAGGATGAAAGAATGATTTGTACCGGTTTAAATGCTACTCCTATAATTAAGCTGTATAACAGCTATTTTGTTTTTCCAGAATTAGATATATTTCGATTTGAGTAATAGATTTATGATATTTCTTTGAAAAAATATTATCTTTTACTTGTTTTTTTTTTTGAGCAAATTATCTTTTACTTGTGATCTTTAAAAAAAAGTTATCAAATCAAAAATCAGTATATACAAGGTGCTTACTGCTTAGATATATAGGTCCAAATAGTTATCAATGATAGTAGAAAATTTGTTCATATCGTAAATACCCGATGGATCTTTCAATTTTGTTTTTTGAGTTTTATAAAAATCGTGTACCGTAAATTTTATGTGGTTCCAATATCACCTAGAATTTGCAAGTGTCCCAATCCTATCTCGAATTAGCCTTTAGGTTAAAATCTCGAGTTAGTTAATTGAAGTGGTTGTATGGGTTGGGCAAGTGTAGCACTCGAGCACATGTAGTTTCAGAAGAATTTGATCGATCAAAAGTGCAAAGACGACAAAGAGACGAACATGCGTAGGTTGCAGATAATATTATTCTAGTCATGGTTTTATGTTAACTTTTATTTGATCAAATCCAAATATTGGAGTCACAAAAGTGTATCAATCAATCCGAACGAGTGTTGGGAGTTTACAGGACAGACAGCGCCATAACTCATACTCCAAATGAATGCCATCATAATTCAATTCATAGAATGAGACATCTCAAAGAGCCTATCAACAGGTGTTCAGGGTAGTTAGCCATTGTACCCTACTCCAATGATATTATCATGATTCAATTCATAGCATGTGAAACCTAATCAACACCACATGATACTATAGATGATTCTTCATGCTTGATCTGTGTGTACAGCTGAAGGGAAACAAACCAGTGTGGAAAATTCAGCAAGCCATTAAAATGGAAAAACAATTTTTAAACTAACCAAGAAAACTTACCCAAATCCTCAAATTCCATGCAATCAATTCATGTTAATGTGCCAAAATGCTGATATGCAAGTAAGAATAGAATGGATTTCAAGAGTGCTCAAACCTCATAGCCATCAAAATTAGCACATTGCTTTAGCCATTCTCTTTTTAGGCTCAGTACTGAAATCAAAATGATATCAAGTGTCTGTCTCTAGACTATGGATCTTCTGAGGAGGGAGGCTCAGGCTGCTCATTGTTTTCATCGTTTTCAGTGCTTAGAGTTGTTGCATTGTTTTCAGCGCCATTTTCAGGTTCGGCGGCAGCAGATTGATCTCCAGGCTCACTGTTTTCTGGTTGAAAATTGATGGGGAATTTAGTGACTCGGGGCTTGTCGGCTAAAATATTCCTTTGGACCTTATCGATCAAAACCTTCTGAGGCGGCTCTTCTTTCAGCTGTTCATCATCATAGTCGTTGTTCACATAATATCCAACCCGGATAAATTCTTGCCCTGCATATGAGCATGTTAAGAGGAGCACTGTCACACCAATAATGTCCTCTTCACGGATCTTTGACGGGTCTGGAGGATCTGCCTGCAACAGTGATATTGTGATAAAGCCATGTTAGCATATATAACCATCATTCAAGCCAGAATTAAGGTGATTAAGACTGAGAACCTGGAGAACAAAACGGTAGTTGCCCACATTGACAGGCCCAACAAGTACACTTTCTAAGAGCTGGTCATATGTATCATCCTCAGCAGACCCAACGTAGATTAGTTTCCATTCCAAATCTGTAAACGAATGAATCCACCAAAGTTTAACATTTTGAAAGTGTACCCACAAATTTATACTAGAATGATCTAGATACGCTTTCCACCATCAGCATAATCCCTTTAAAACTGAATGATTAAGGCTTTAGTACTGCTACAACCACTAGAAAGCACCCAAATAAAGGACAGACAGTGTGTGCAAAACCACCATCATCAAAGAACAGGTTATGAGAAGCTTTATCAGAAACCATTTTCACACAAACTTCAAACTATGGAGCACAGGAAACTCTTTGTTTTGGCATGCTTTATAGTGTGTGGAGAGAGCTAGTTTGAAACAAGTGAGATATCATTTGTTAGTTTATGGCACCCTCTAACATCATTGACTGTAATGCACTGAAAAAGACCCTCTATCTTGCCTGAAAGGAGATTTATGATGGTCTGTGCAACGCAACAAAACAACGGTATCATTAAACGGTGATTTACTAATCTCAGTGCCAGGTCTCAAGACCCAGCTCCCTTTACTATCTATTATCTCTACTATACATATTCAGCTTCAGTCTAGTGCTGATTTGAGAAATTGTACAAGCTGAAATTAGATTTCTTCTGCAGTAATGTCCATTAATAAAAGACACTGGATATTGGATAATCAGTTCAGATGGGGCAAAAGGTGGCCTTCCTTCAATCCAAGAAGCACATCTAAGACAAGAACCCTTGAACTAACCCCAGAGAAACACTTCAATGCATCAGGTGATACAGAGAAACAAAGCTGAAATGTCCAACCCATAGCACATAAAGTAACCCCAAAACCCTAGAACAACTCTTCAATTCATCAGCAGATCAGGAAAGATAACACTGTAATGCTCAGACCATGCGAAAGCACACTTGCACACACGAGAGCTGACGCTACACAATCACTACAATGCATCAGAAGACGAAGAAAGACAGTACTGTAAGCTACAAACCATACCAAATCACATTTCCGACCCAAAAGCCCTAAAACCAACCCCGAAACCCTAGAAAGAAAATGCAATAGCGCCTCAGAGCTCAACAAAGATAACGAAAATTCAGAAGCAAGAATTGACAAACAAAGGACGAAGGATCGAACCATCTTGAAGCGGGACGAGGCATTCATACGAGATCTCGAACTGAAAAGTGTTGAGAAACGGCGCCGGGTTGTCCAAAACGGCGACGTTAGTAATGTTGACGGCGCTCATCGTGAGACGAAAGCTTCTCTCCCTCTTTTCACCTTTCCTTTTTTTCCCTCAGCAGAAGTGGAGCGTCAGAGGTAGCCGAACTCTTTATTATAACCCTAAATCGAACACACCTCGTCGACCAAACCTCATCGAACAACAAAACCCTAGAAACCCTAGATTGGAAAATCGGCTGATTCTTTAGGAAGGACCAGATTAGGGAAGTAGAAGTCAGCAAAGGGCGATGATTACAAAGAGAGGGTGTGGGGGAATTGGTAGTTTGGTCTGATTAGGAAGGGGAATTGGGGATAAAATGGCCGAGGAAGAAGGGGCGTTCGAAATTTCGAAAAGCTGTGAGCGGGTGGAGGTTCGGAGGAGGCGGGCTTTACTGGCTATTGCCGGTAGCGGAAGGAGCGATGAGTGAAATTTGGCGGGAAGTGGTGGGCTTCTTCTGCCTCCATATTGGGCTTGTTCTGTTTGGGTCACATTTATTATGGCAAAAGAGCCCTTAACGCGAGTCTGTAGAAGTTTCGCTCTTTCGCTCAAAGGAAAAGAAGAAAGAGAGTCTGTAGAAATTGGGGAGGAAGAATAAGCGATTTCGTAGATCGGCGATGGGGGTAATCAGGAACAACTTGCCATTCGTAGTAGGGACGCTATTCGGGGCGTATCTTGTTCAAAACTACGACGTTCCCGACATCAAAAAGCTCGTCACGAACGCCTGGGACAAGGCCAAGACCGCCGAGAGAAACTACCGGAAGCGCAACAAGCCAGGATCTGATTAGGTCGACGACGCCGTTGAGTAGGGGTCTGGATTTCTTCGATCAGCCCTTGCCGCCTTGCCTTTAAGTTTTGTCTTTATCGAATTTATTGGGATGAAACCCTAGGCTTTTCGATCTGTAGCCGGCCATTTGACAGGTACAAAATGAATATATATAAATTTAAGAGATAGCAGGTTTCTGATTTCTAGTGTTTTGTTTTGGTGAAAAGTTGATGTCTTTATCGGGGGTTTTGTGTATATGTGATTTGATGATGATGGTCTTTTCTTTATACGGGAAGAAATTGCTCCAATTGTTGATTGAATGATTTTTTCAGTTTTGACCACTGCATTTTCATGTGTTCAAATCCTTCTTCCTTGCAAGCATCAAACTGAAAAGTTCACTAACCTGTATCAGATTTTGGCTCAGACAGATTCGAGGTTTGATTTGTTTTATGTGATGAAGCAATGAGTGGCAAAGAATTTTTAGTCTGAATAGAAAAACTTTCCACCTTACAGTCGTACTTAGAAAAGCACTGCGAACAAAGCATTTACAGTTGAGACTTGAGATGGTGAAAGAAAGAAAGTCCCTTGATGAACCCTTCTGTGCCATGGTTGATCCATGCTCTCATCTTACAGTCCCTTTTACTCGATGCATAAAGTCGAAATTGAGCACAGCCATCCTGTTTAGCTGGATTGTTGATGCTTTAAGGTTTGACCTTGCACTTGCTATCTTGTATTGGTGGCATCTAAAGGTCTAGTTAGATGTGTTCAGGCTGCTGGACACTCCTGCAAGGAGAACTCCCGGTTGGCTGGCATAAACTGCAGTCACATTGCAATCTGGAAAGAGATAATGTGTTAAGGGTCATATACAGCCACAGTTGAAACAATATACGGAAAATAATGTTTCCCAACTGAGCAGTCAAGAAAGCTAGGGAGCCACAACAAAGAGAAAACCAGAAAGCTCAACAAAAGACCATCTACCAGAACGAATAGCAAATATGAGAGCCTTGCTGACTTGAAGTTAAAGGGCAGATGCTAGCAAACTTTCTGTAGTCATCCTGAGCTGTTTACTCAAGGGTAGATACGCCAAACACCTTCTGAAAAAAAGAAATCAAGGGAGTTAACCAACCCATAGTCGCCCATCAACTCTTATAAGTGGCGCAATACACACGACACAAGACTTGGAAAATGCAAATAATGATTCAGTTGTTGCCAAGAGTTAATCCGACTTAACCCAGATTCACTTGTTTGATTCAATAGCAACACCAAAGGTTGAGCACTGTTCAGTTTAAACTGGAAATTTGAGGCGAACCTAACTGAATGAAATCCGAAACAGATACTTTCTGTTTATGAGCTTCACAAATTCAGCTTGATTCAATTTTTTCAGTTCAAAATTGGATTCTTCTATAAGATGCCAATGTCAGAAAGATTTTGTAAATCTTAAATTTTGGGTTTTTTTTTATGTTTTTGTGATTGATTCACTATTTTCTTTATTGGTTTAGCTTTATTGTTTAGTATGTTTATAATGTACTTTTAGGACAAAAACATGATCGTTTGAAATTTTCTAAGGAAAACATTTAAATGTCTCGAACCAAAATAACTGAACTAGGACATGCTTGTTTCCTATTACTATACCACCGGTATAAAAATCGGGTTAGGAATGAGCTAAACTCATAGATGTGTTTGTTTTGGTCTCAGGGTTGGGTATGAGCGATTCCCATTTCCATAAAATACACATGATTCCATACTCTACAAAAACTCAAGGTATGAGTCATTTCTATTCCAACTTCATACCTCGTTTCAACTCGATTCCTCGTATCGTACCAAACAGGCCCTAAGGTTCTTCGGTTTATCTTAAATGAAATTTCGTTACGGCTCGGTTTTAAACCGATGCTCAATTCACCCTTGTGATCTTAATGCATTGTAGATTTGTTCTAACTTGGCAAAATTTTGGAGACTAATAGTAATACCCAAATTAAAAAGTTGGATCAATTCATACTCCCTCCCCTCCGTTTCAAAATACATGACCATTTAAACATTGCACATATATTAAGAAAAAATGTTATTCCTATATTACCCCCTATCAAATGTAGAGTTAATCATTTGTTTAGAGAAATATGAAAAAGTGTAATGATTATAATAAAGGTAATTATTAGGGGTATAAATGGAAAGAGATGAGAAAAAATGTGAAATGGTGAAGTATTATGAAACAAGAAAAAGTGTATAAATGGTCATGTATTTTGAAACGGAGGGAGTATTTCACAGTTTCAAACTCTTGCCCGTTTTACAAACTCGGGCATGTAGATACCCGTTTATTTACCGGGTCGACCCGAATGACAACGGGTAATAATTCTGAAAGAGCCAGTTGCCCCATCATTGTCCGGTAAAATCAAGACCCTTCTCCGCCCAACAAGGCGGCGTCAAACCTGCTTCCAACTTCTCTTGTACACTTCGCTCTCTCCCTAACCTCATGTCATGACCACCACAAGCCTCCTCCCATGTCTATCCTACGCCGCCGCTTAGCCTCCTCGCTCTCCTTCGTTAACCACCATCACCGCCTCGCCGCCGCCGCCGTCCACCGGGACGCCCCCGCCTGGACCCCTGCCCCACTCTCTCTGGTCCGCCAGGCCGCCGAATCCCTCTTCCACGTCTCAATCGACCTCTCGGACGCCCCCGATTTGGCCGCCTCCTACACGCGCCCCGGTCAGTACCTCCAATTGCGTGTCCCTCACGCCGCTAGGTCGGCGTTCTACGCTATCGCGTCCCCGCCTTCCCACGCGATTGCGACGGGACAGTTTGAGTTCCTTCTCAAGACCTTTTCCGGCTCCACTGCCGAGCTCGTCTGTCGATTGAAGAGCCGGGATCTGGTGGAGCTGAGCCCTGTCCTCGGCCGCGGATTTGATGTTGATCGGATTTCTCCTGCTGCCGAATTTCCTTCTGTTCTGATTTTCGCCACTGGATCTGGAATCAGGTTCGTCTATTTTGTCTCTAATTTGCTTCCGTAATTTGCATCGGTGAAACTGGGGTGGAGGAATTGTCTCAACTCACCTAATTACTATGCTGCTTGATAGATTGGTTACTTGTGATTTTGCAAGGATCATTGGCAAATAATTGATCCTCTCTAGCAATTGTTGATTATGATCAGTTGGTGTACTCAATAGCCATTATATGACTAGTTAGGTTTCAGTGCTGCTTCCTATGAAACTTTAGGGCACTATTTGAGATGACGAAGGAAATTAGGAGATGAAACATGCTAGTCTTAATGAGAGAGTTCTACAGGTGATAGCTGATCAAATCATTAAGGACCAGTAAGGTGATCTATTACAAGTTTGATTTAACTTCTAATGTCAGAGTATGATATGCAGTTTGGTCCGAAGAATCCAAACTGCAAGCTATATTGATCAGTGAGGGTGAGATTTGATCAGTGAATGAATTAAGACTCTTTTCCATTCACCCCCCTTTTCAGCTTCAATGTTTGCTTGTTTGGTGTATATTTTGCAATGTTTGTGACATATATCATGCCAAAAATCTCTTTACTTACTGATTAGTGATTAGCTGATGAAATATTGGGTTTCTGATTGATTCTTGTCTTTCACTATCATTTGCAGCTCAATCAGATCTCTCATTGAATATGGGTTTTGTGCTGATAAGAGGTCTGACGTAAGGCTATATTACGGAGCCAGAAATCTCAAGAGAATGGCTTATCAGGTGATACAAGTTTCATAGAAGCATAAACTTATAAGCAACAATTGACTCTCTACTGAGTGCTGACTTCATATATTACCTTGTTTTTGATAATAGGATAGGTTCAAAGATTGGGAATCTTCGGGTATTAAAGTTGTTCCTGTATTATCACACCCAGATGAGAAATGGACCGGTGAAACGGGATTTGTGCAGGTAAATATTAAACTTGTCTTGCATGCTGTAAAGATCACATTTGGTTGATGAAGTTGTGCCCTAATGTGCCAAATTCTGTTTCTTTTGCTTTCATAGGCTGCATTCCATAGAACGAAAGGTATCTTACTCCCCAAGCATACTGGTGTTGTATTATGTGGCAGGAAACAAATGACAGAGGTATTTTCTTACATCAATGGCTTGATTTAAGATTAATAGGGCCTATTATAATGTCCTCATTTAGAAGTTTAGGCTGGTTTTCTCCATAACTAGTTAAGTTGGCTTTGAGTGTTCACATGATATGTTGTGGTTGAATGCAGGAAGTCACTAGACTAATGGTTGAGGATGGAGTCTCAAGTGAGAGAATTTTAAAGAACTTTTGACACCTTCATTCAAACCTAGATATCATGTTGTATTTTCAGTTTTTTCTTATCTTATGAAGCTTGTATCGGCTTTCCATAGGCAAATAAAAACAATTTTGCGCAAGCAATATTACATTGATTGGTCCCAGTTTTGTTCGGATGGCGAGGGCAAAGCCAGATCTGGAGAGGCACAACCGGAGATTGTTCTCCATTCTCCAGGCTCATTGTTCACCACGTAGTACCTTGGATAAATTTTTGTGACACTATACTTCGTTCAAATGATTGTTATACTATACGTAATGGATGATTCTCATCTTTCACCAAACAAGTCGTGGATTGAACCTGATGTTGTAAATTGATATATCGGTTTTTCTATTGTGTGTCTTGAACCCTATAAGTGTATTATATATAGAAACTAAAACCCTAAAGTGGAACTACTGAACCCGTCACAAAAAAGCTAAAAAAACCCAAAATTTAATATTTACCAAATATATTCATTAATAGGGACTTATAGTGTGTGTCTCCTTTCGGCACAATTGAAAAATCCTTGATATGCAACTTTGCAGCAAAAGAAAGAGGTAATTGTTCCAACCCGCAAAATTATGTATTATATTATGTGTGTAATAACACTTGTGTAATGCGCGGGCATTAATAATTATATTATTTTGCACAAAAAAAGGAAAATTACGTGTGATAACCACGAGATTTTATGAATTCCGCGTGGTACAAAAGGGTTTTTGAGATTCCGCGTGGTGACTATGAAGTTTTGTAAATCAATTCAATATATATATTATAAAAGCCGACCGTTTTCGAGCCACCACGTTGATTCTGGCCCCACCAGATATTTAACCAAAATAATTTTTAAATAATTAGCTACCATAATTTTGCTATGTAAATTTTCAATCTTTTAATTAACTACCTTATCAACAATATCTATCCATACAATATCTATCCATATACAATATCTATCCATAAAATATTGTACGTAAATTTTCAATACCTTTTACTTTTGCTACGTAAATAATTTCCAAAATTACTTTGAAATTACATATCTTTTACAAGAATGAGATCATATCTTTTACGGGTACAATCCCTCTTCTAAATTCCTATTATAGTTCTTTTTTTTTTAGGACATAATGTCATCAACAACAACAAAAAAGAGAGTATTTGGATTTAACAAGCAATGTTGACGAAGATATTGTTGGAGATCCATCAACTCTAAAGTTAAAGAGTGTGAAGATTGAAAAGGATGATAGATGAAATTCACGTTTTTTTGTGAAGGAATTAATATTTTTGTCTAATTTTAATTTATTTAAATTTTAGTTCCAAGTTTAGAAAATTTTATTAAACCATGCATTCGCTACTATTTTTTCAATAAAGAATCATATATTACTATTCATGCAGACATATTATACTTTACAATTTTTTATAAAAAGTTTCTCTACTTGAACAAAAACTAGAAAAATATGTCTTAATTCAAATAATGCTTGGAAAAAAGACAATTTTTTCCCATGTATGGACTTTAAATAAATATAAATAACATAGTATATATATTGATTAAATTTAGAAAAATATTATTACGAAACACGAGTCGTGCATGACACGACGGGTAGGTAAATTTGTGGTAGATTCAACCAAATTTGCATATTATCTATCCATATTATCCTAATATTTGTGAGTCACCACGTTGATTCTGGCCCCACTGCATATTTGATAAAAATAGCTTTTATTTATGTTATTTCAATTAATCTAATTATATTTCTTATATCTATTTATGTAAAAGATATGATCAAATTCTCAAATTTTGGTAAGATATTCTATCTTTTTAATACTGTATATCACTTATCTTTTCTAAAGTTGATTTTGGATCCACCTTATTTTTGATAAAAAAAAAAGTTTTTACTTGTGGTATTTCAATTAATTTGATAAAATTATATTATCTATTTATGTAAAAGTTATATTCAATTTTCGAATTTTGGTAAGATATTCTATCTTTTTTAATATATCACTTAATTAAAAAACATGATTCTAATATATATCTTGAATTTTTGAAATATAATTACTATGAACTAATTATATTTGATTTACTTAGTTAAATTAGAATTTTTAAGATAAAATTTTAAATTATTTTTTAATACAAAGACTAATTTTGTTACTTTAATATTTGATTTACTTAATTGGAAAACATTTTTAAGCTTAAGTTAATTATTTTCTATATTTACATGATCTACTATATATTTTTACCCATTATATTTGATTTGTTTTCTATCTTGATAACAAATTTTATTTTTTAGCCAAATAATAATTTCGATTTATATCTTGATAACGTACATCTTTTTCATAATTTTTACTTATTTACAAAATAATCCCATAATTTTCTCAAATTATACAAACACCCCTTATTTTCTCAATACAAACATACAAGTGGTCATTTTGAACCACCACATTAATTTTGACCCTGCCTCATATATAAAAAAAAACTAATTTTTATTATTCTCACTATATAGGGTTTTCCTATTGAATTTCTTCTTATCTACTTATAAGAAAAAGCTTTTGTCAATTATTAATTCTTAAAGCATTACAGGGAAAAATCTTTCACAAACAAATTAAGAAAATTCTATGAACATTGGATTCAACTTATTTCTTTAATACAAGTAAATTTGTGGTTTCCGACAATTTCTATTAAATTTTTATAAACTTTATCAATTTATCAATTGATGAAATTTCTTAAATTATATTTACATTTATGATAGTTGTTATTAATATGTGATAAAATCGTAAGTAAAATATCAATCTATATTCTTATAATCAGGTTTTATAAAAATATACAAATGAGTGAAAAAATTATGTCTTATATATATTTTTTGGGTTATATGAACTTCAAATACAATATCACTTTTTTTAAAAGATAAAAAACATGTTCATATAATAAAACTTATACGGAGTATAATATTTTCCATATGAATATATAACTTTATTTTAATATTTTTATGTGAAATAGTCGTGCATGGCACGACAGGTTAAGCTAGTTCCCTATTATAACTCATCATATTATTAAAAGCTAAACATATTAAAAAAAACTCCCCCTAATATTTACTTAATTACATAAAATCACCCTATATTTTCTTTTTTTCAACAAAAGTAGCAAATCTAATTTCTTACAGAAAAATGCTATTTGTCTCACCAAAATAGCGAGATTATGTCTCGCAAGACCTCACCACACCATCTATACTACTACTATAGTATAAAAGCAGAGTTAATGTCTTCACAAAAATGTGCGCCACGTCACACGTATCATTTCTACAATAAAGTAATCAGTTGGACCCTCCTTTATACGGAGTACAAATTAGGAAGTTACAATCTCATACTCCCTCCGTTTCACAATAAGTGTCGTTTTAGCTCTTAACACACTTTTTAAGAAAATCAATCATTCACTTTAAAACTTACAACTTTTTCTTAATCTTACCACTCATTACATTTTTTTGGCCAATGAATGAACAACTTTAGTCAACAAATACACATTCCAATAAAAATTATCATTATTCACCCCTAATAAATCACTTTGAAAACCTAAAACGACACATATTATGAAACAAATTTTAAGTGCTAAAACGACACTTATTGTGAAACAGATGGAGTATAATCTTATCTAGTACAAAAATTATCGAAAATTTATGAATTATCCTTTACCAATAATAAGTTGTAATCTTTTAATAAATACTATTATTTAATAAAACATGATATTTATCATCAAATAATTAGGAAATATAGATATAGTCTAATTATATATTTTAAAAAATCCAAATTTTATTTCAAAGTTATAAAAAAATCCGAAAAAATAATCTCAGAGTTGTATTTTTCGAATTTTATCTTCATTGGTTCTTTAAACAGTATTATTATTTAATAAATATTAAGATGAAATCGGAAAGTACAATGCTGAGATTAATTTTTTCGGAATTTTTCAAAATTTTGAAATAAAATTCAGATTTTTTTAAAACAAATAATTAGACTATATCTATATTTCTTAATTTTCTACCTACTAAATTTAAATTTCTTATCTTTTCAAACAACCAATGAAGATAAAATCATGTAATAATCTTTGAAGTCATATTTATATCTATATGTACGTATAGGATTAATTTATATATAACAATGTACTTATATTATTTTCTATAGAAGAAGTTTATGAAACATATCTATATTAAACTTTATAATCCCATTACCCGTACCATGTACGGGGTTAAACTAATTTTCATTTTAATGTTTCCTTTTTGGCTTGACCAGACCACCCCTACATATTTGCTTCATTGAATTCACGCAAGTCCAGAACAATAAGACGCAGAGCTTTGCCAGGGCACAGAGCTTTGGAGTGACTGACAGCCGCCGGCGTTGGGAGTTAGCAATAGGGGTGGGCGTCGTGGGTTGACGTCGACGGCGGGCGTCGGGAGTGGGCCCAAGTTCATTCAAGAGTACGGAACAACGGACTCGGAAGAAAGAATTCTCACCGGCGACCAAAATTGATCGGTTAGAACTTGTCCTTCTCAATTCAATTTTGTTTACTAATGTCTCCTCCGCCACTGAGTTTGATGATGTATCTTGGAATTTTGTTTGTGAATTGTGTACCACAATTATCAGCCAATTGCTAGTTGGCCCTAGTTTCAGTTCATCCCTAAAATACATAAGCTGATGATGAGTTTTCAGGTGTGAGTTAATTTGATTATGCTTTGTTTCCTTTGGTTGGTTTTTTCAATTTCAGGTCTTAATATCTGTAATCATCCTAAGAAAATTGGCCATGCCCTATTTTTGAGTTGTAAGATGTATGTGTTTTACAGATTTCGTTTGGTCCGATTCTTTAAGCATTGGTAGGAAGAGTTATCGTACTGATTGTGATTCAATTGGCTGACCCTTATGAGTTTGTATGGAATTTTCAGTACATTGAGTACTTCATTACTATTCTATCTGTGGATTTGTTTCTGAACTTCCGTAGGGGCTTCGTTTGTTCCATCAAATCTGTACTAGGTACCATGACAAGCTATCTGTGGAGGAAGTATGCAGATCATGTTTACAATAAGTGGGAGAAAACCTTTCTCTGGGATATGATTGAGCCTTATAGACGGCCCAAGTCGTTCACGCCTCTTGTCACGATCTATGTTGCGGCGTTTTATACAGGCGTCGTTGGTGCAGCCATCACAGAGCAACTCTACAAGGTTCGTAGTTGTTTGATAAAAAGTGTTTCCTACAATATGCTTGCAGAATCAGCTTTTTGCCATTTTTAACAAGGAAAAAAGATGGTGTGTTCTCTAATATGCTGAACAATCTATGCTCCTGTCAGATTGAGTCCCATTTCTTAGGCTTCCATCTTCATCTTGACCATATAACTTGTCACTAGAATGACATTCGATACTCTTCAACTGTTGACGGGATTGCGTTGTTACTATTATAGTCACGGTATTAAATCGCAAGATTTGCTTTCTGTTGGGCAGGAGAAGTACTGGGAAGAACACCCGGGAGAGACGGTTCCGTTAATGAAGCCCATATTCTATGGTGGTCCTTGGAGGGTTGTCAGAGGAGAAGCTCCAAAGTAAACAGACTCATCAGTAGCACTATAACAAGATATTGTCTTGCCTGTTTGTGGATTTCATCAGCTCAGGGAAGTTTGATTTTAGCTTATATGCTGTGCAGTTGCACAACTTAGCCTCTATGATGTATAAGTATAATGTATGCTGCAGTATTTTGCTGTTGAAATAGTTGGCTTTATAGAAACCTTCGTATAGACCAACAATGACACCGTTTTTAACCGAGTTGCAATTATTTTTTTTTGATGAAAGCCAGCAAAATTATTTTTAAGTAATAGCAATAATATCAGAATTTTTATAAAAAATGTCAAATAACAAGTACTCCCTCCGTTTCACAATAAGTGTCGTTTTAGCTCTTAGCACAGTTTTTAAGAAAAGCAATCATTCACTTTAAAACTTACAACTTTTTCTTAATTTTACCACTCATTACATTTTTTTGACCAATGAATGAACAACTTTAGTCAACAAATACACATTCCAATAAAAATTATCATCATTCACCCCTAATAAATCACTTTGAAAACTTAAAACGACACATATTATGAAACAAATTTTAAGTGCTAAAACGACACTTATTATGAAACGGAGGGAGTATTAATGAAGAAATAAAATTTAATGTATATTTTATAACATCTATATCTATTATCTACTACATAGAACAGATAAAATAAAACGGGAAATTTTTTTTGGTTGAAAAATAAAACGGGAAATAATACTAATTGATTAATAGCGCGTGTAATTTGGCTCCAATGGACCACATCAACACAAATCGATCCAACCAAACACACCGCAACCATTACGGTACAAATAATCGTCTTCGTCCCAAATATATCTGTTTCTCGCTCCTTCTTCTCCCAGGCCCCTCTCTCCCTTCGCCCATAAGCAAACCCCAATATCCCCCTCCGCCACCACTGCCGACTACAATGGCGTCCTCCACCGCCATGTCCTCGGCGGCGACCACGAACATCATGCTCGCGATCTTCGAGAAGAAGACGAACCCTATCGATCTCTACCGCCCCCTCCGGAACTACATCGCCTTCCACTACTCCGAGCGGGAGGCGCAGAATCTCGACGACGACCTCGAAACCCTAAAACAGCTCCGCTCCGAGGTCGAGAAGACCTCCGATTCGCCCCCCGCTCGCCGCGATCTGCTAATCAGGTACTTCAAGGCTCTTTGCTCCATGGAGACTCGGTTCCCGATCTCCCCCGACAAGGACCATATCACCACGATCCAGTTCACCTGGTTCGACGCTTTTAAGCAGAAGAACAAGTCGTCTCAGGTCAATCTTCACCTTGAGAAGGCCGCTGTGATGTTCAATTTGGGGGCAGTGTATAGCCAGATAGGGCTTTCGTTCGATCGGTCCACGGTGGAGGGGAGGAGGCAGGCTGTCCACAATTTCTCTAGCGCCGCTGGTGCCTTCGCTTATTTGAGGGATCGTTTGGCGGTTAAGGCGGCCGCCGGAGGCTCCGCCACCGTGGACGTCTCGGTTGAGTGCGCCGGGATGTTGGAGCGGCTGATGCTTGCTCAGGCTCAGGAGTGTGTGTTCGAGAATACGATTGCCAAGGGGAGTACTCCTGGTCTTTGTTCCAAGATCTCTAGACAGGTGAAAAGTCGTCAATTTTATGATTTGATTTGATCATACTAGTTAGGTTAATAGTATGCTTTCTTTGAGATCTGATGATGACCTTTTTAATGTTGGAGCAGGTTGGGATATATTATGAAGAAGCTTTTGCTGCACTTAGTGTTGCTCCTCTCAATGGCCACTTTGACAAGACTTGGATAACTCATGTACAGTTGAAGGCGGCTCTGTTTTATTGTGAAGCCTGCTTTAGGTATAGTCTGGAGCTTCATGAGAAAGAAGAGATTGCTGAGGAGATTGCAAGGCTGAAGACTGGTATAAGTGCCTTGGCTGATACGAAGAAGTCGGCTAGAGGTGCACCTGCACAGCTTCTTGATGCTGCAACCAAGTTGGAAGCTCTCCTTAATAAGAACTTGGAGAGGGCTATGAAGGAGAATGATAGAGTGTATCTGCAGAGGGTTCCTCAATCCAGTTCATTGAACACATTGCCTGCGGTTTCATTGGTGAAGCCAATGTCCATGGATGATGTTTTGGATGCTAGCAAAGAGAAGCTGTTTGCAAGTCTTGTTCCTGACAATAGTGCAAAGGCTCTTTCTAGGTATACTGAAATGGTTGATGATGTTATCAGAACACAGGCAGAGAGGTTGCAGCAAGGAAGTGAACTAGCACGAGTTAGACTCAAGGATATGGATTTGCCTGATGCTATTATTTCTTTGGAAGGGCACGCCACACTACCTGAACAGCTTAAAGACGATGTAGAGGCAGTGCAGATTAGTGGTGGTCCAGCTGGGCTCGACGCTGAGATGCAGCAACTCAGAGATTTGAGGAGGGTTAACCAGGAGTTACTGGTTCAGACAGAGGAGATGTTGCAGAAAGAAGCACAAGAAGATGGTCAGTTCAGAAGTCAATTTGGAACAAGGTGGACCAGGCCACAGTCTAGCACGCTTACAAAGAATCTGTTGGACAGGCTAAACAGATTTGCAGCAAACTTAAAACAAGCTGCTGATAGTGATGGGAAGATTGAGCGCTCTGTGAGAGAGCACGCTGCTCTAATGGCAATTCTTGACCGGCGCCCGGTATGCTCCTTGCTCATATTATATTTTGGTTTGTTTTAAGGCATCTAAAAACGAATTCACGTCCTTTGAGACCACTTTTTTACCCTCTCATTCATATTAAATGTTTCTGTTACTGAAAGATGCCATGACATGAATATAAGATAACTGGAACATCTGTCAGTAAACTTCGAAATCAGCCAATTTCAAATTAGCTCTTCATGCATTTGATTAGTCTTTTTTATGTGTGCTTTCTTCATATTTGACGTTGCCATACACCAATACTATTTGAGTTACTATAACGGGAAATGCTCATTATCTTTTTACTCTGTATTCTTTCTTTTGCAGATAGAAGCTGCCCTTCCAACCCTTGCAAAGCCAATCATGTCTTTGGATGCCAATGAAGATGCAATAGTCGGGGCCTTGAAGCAGAGCTTGGTAATCCACCACCTGCAATTTATTTTCTAAGTTTCAAATTTCAGCAATTTTTCTGTAAATTATTTCTTAATTATCTGCAATTGACATGCATGTATCCGTAGCTTGGCTTAGTGGGGCTTTCTTTCTAAGAATGCTCTTTGTTAAGAATGCTCTAGGCCAAATGAAATATGTCTCTTTAGTCAATAGTTGTCATATGGATATTGAACAGTTTAAACCATAGTTGGCTACAGATCGAGCATTTCAACAAAGCCGAAAACAGGATCATTGAGGTCTTTCGACCAAAAAAAAACAAACTGAGGTTTATTTTTGTCATCAAGACAAAGAATTGACATATAGAGAATCAATAGATGACTTGACAACAGGTTTAGAACTTGAGTTGGCTAAATTCTTAAAGTTGCAATGTTAGTTTACAGCTTAAGTGCTCTGAGTTTTTTTTGCCAAATATATACCCTAAGAGCGCAGAGGTGACTTATAAAGAGTTTTGCATGTGGTTTAAACTCATCGAGTCCTATTAGTTACAAACTTTCACTATCCTATCTCATTTTTAGCATATCTTTGCAGAGGCAACTGGAGACTTTAGGTTTACAGCGTGCAGGTCTTGAAGACATGCTCAAAGAAATGAAAAGAAAGGTGAGTACTAGTTTTCTCAGTTGTTACATCATTCTTGAATTGTGCACTTGTGCTTGGGGACACGTTTTTTTACTAACTGCACTTGTTTTCTACATTGATCATTCTTGTGTATAAATGAGCACCTTAAATTCTCTGTAAAAAAATGTCGTATTGCTTTTTTTGGATTATTTACCATCAATAGCTGTCTTTTTTCTATCCTGCTTAAGTTGGTGTTGGTTTTCAGGATGACATACTTCCAAAGCTTATGACGTGTACTGGATCTCATGAAGATCTCTTCAAGAAGGAGATTGCAAAGTATGATCATATTTGTGAAGATATTTCTCAAAATTTGGATGCACAGGAACAATTGCTGATGCAAATTCAGGTTAATTTCTTTCGTTCTCTATCCCTTTTATCCATGATTACTTTTACATTCCAAACGATTTTCTTTTACAAGCTCCGCATATTATGTACCGTTATTGGGTTAGGTAATGGGAAAAACTTTTCAGTACTCACCAACGAGCATCTAACTTATTTTTACAAGGATGGAAAATCACCTTTGTTTCTTTGCACAACAGAGATTGGCATTTATGGTACAAGTTCTTATGCTGACTATGACTTGTTTTGTTTTGCAGGCACAAAATGAGCAGTTCTCTGCAGTCTTTAACCTTGACGATTATAAAGGTTAGTAACTTAATAGTGTCTTTTTCATTTGCCTTTCACATTCAATATTAGCAAAGGACTAATTTTTGCCAAAACTCTTACAGTATCCCGTGAGAGGTCTTATAAGCAAATTGAAGCGGCCATAGCAAAGTACAGAGAAATCAAGGAGAACATTAATGAAGGATTGAAATTTTATGTAACTCTCCAGGTATATAATAACTTTCCAGTGAATGAATTGTCATGTTTCTTATATTCTCACAACAAGGAGAAGGTTTGAATTTGATCTTGGAGTTCCTCCCCTGTACGCAGGATGCAATCAACAATGTGAAGCAGCAGTGCAGTGACTTTGTCATGACCCGAAACATTCAGTGCCGGGAAATGATAGACGATGTTCAACGCCAAATCTCTGGACTCAGCTTCCAAGATAGAAACTCCAACCCCTCTCAGAACTACCCTCCAGTTTCGCAGCAGCCCAGAACTAGCATGCCTGAGCAGCCAACGGGCCCCACCAACACAGCACCACCTGGACGTCCCCAGCCACCTTACTATCATCAGCAGCAGCAGCCCCAACAGCCGCCACAATACGGTCACTCTCCATACGTTTCACCTCCTCAACAAGTGCCTCCTCCATATCACCACGCTCAGAATCCCGGTCCTCCATACAACCACCAGCAGCAGCCACCGCCCCAGCAACCACCACAAGGCCACAACTACGGGCAACCCGCATATCCTGGATGGCGGGGCCAGTACTATAACAACGCCCAGCAGCCGGGTTCGTTTCCCCAGCCACCCTACTCCGCCTCTTCTCCTTATCCGCCTTCTAACCAAAGCGGATACTATAAGCAATAGTTGAGAGTGCGCGCTTGTATCTCATTGTAGTAGCTCTTTATCCCAACGTGTGTGATTGGTTTACTTATTTTATGGAGTTGGCCTGCGTCTTGATCTCATACTATTCATCTGAATATTCCAACTTTCTCCGGTTGATGTATAGAATAAGCGGCTTTGCCTCTTCGTGGAACCATATGTAGTGTGCTGAACTTAGTTTCTGTTGATTTCTTTGAATAATAATTTTATTGTAATTACTTCAGTTTCCTTCTTACTTCCGTTTCTTTTGAGTTCATGATGATGATGGCTCCAATGCTCTACTAATACTACTAGCTACTAACAACAACGAAACAAACCATTTCTGCAACGAAGTCTCTAATCACTGGTAAAGACAAAGAAAATATGCGGTTAGCACGTGTCATTTGAATGGGACACAAGTTCAAAAGGCTTATCTTGTTAGGACTGATGCGAGTAGAGTAGCGTGTGAGAAAGAGAGAAGAAACAACTGGTAAATAAATGGTGGTGGCGATGGGAGGAAGGGGAGTGGGCCAGGTCGTCGGAGGCCTTGGCCGGAACGGATTCGGCCAGATTCTGGCGGCCGTCGCTGTAGCTTTTCTGGTTCGCGTATTTTCCGGCCCCGGCCCTGCTCTTCTGCCTGAGGATGAGGCCGACCAAAACAGCAACGTTGACGAGCAAGAAGAATCCGGCGACGACGAGTCTCCCGGAGACGGGAAAGTATATCCGGTGACTATCCGGTGGAGGAACATCAATTGCTCCCTCTCTCACCGATCCTCTAAATCAGTGAGCTACTCGATCTCTGATTTTGGCTTCAATTGATGTGCTTGAATCAATTGTTCTTGAATCGTGGAGTCGGTGTTGATTGTAGTGTGCATGTTTTAGTAATTGAGGACAGTGAGGAACTGTATTGTTTAATGGACAAAATTGGAGGAAAATTCTCAAGTATGTTGGGTCATGTTTGGGTTTCAGGTAAGGTTTCTGCTGAAAAATGTGAGTGGAGAGGCCAGACCTGGAAAGTTACTGGCAATAATGGGTCCATCTGGCTCAGGAAAGACTACATTACTCAATGTTTTGGCGGGTCAGGTTGCAGCCTCGCCTCGGTTGCATTTGTCTGGCCGTTTGGAGATCAATGGGCAGTCCATGTCGAACAAAGCTTACAAGTAAAAGAGTAGTTTACATATGGTTTTGAGATATGTAATTGGTATGTTGATGTGTTTTGCTTCCAAGTGCACTGAAAAGTGTATTTTATATGGTCACAGATTTGCTTACGTGAGGCAGGAAGACCTATTCTTCTCACAGCTGACCGTTCGTGAAACGTTGTCCCTTGCTGCCGAGCTTCAGCTTCCACACATATCTTCAGCGGAAGCAAGGGATGAATATGTGAACAACCTCTTGTTTAAAATGGGCTTGGTAAGTCTGTTGAGCTTCAGCTTCCACATTTTTGTAAGGATTTGTTTTGCAGTTTCCTTATGGCATTTGTGAAACAAATATGTTCTATCGAAGAAGCATGTTGGGCTTGTAAACTCACCAAATTAAGCTCTTATTTTGATGAGGTGTGATCTGGTTATGCGCCCGTATGATAATTGCTATACTCGTGATGTCTGACATAGGTTAATTGCTCTGAATCGATTGTTGGAGATGCAAAAGTGCGCGGAATCAGTGGTGGTGAGAAAAAACGCTTATCTATGGCTTGTGAACTGATTGCAAGTCCATCAGTCATTTTTGCAGATGAGCCAACTACTGGTATGTAAAATTCTTCACCATCAATTATATTATGTTTGTGCGGATGACTGAGTTCTTCACATCTAAGGATGACATATCAATTGCTTCCGAAAAAATGGATGGCATGTGAATTTGATATAGTTTTGACAGATTTGGCTACCATATGTTACTTTGCATGTGTCATTGTCCTCATTTGATAGTATTTATCAAATTTTATGGACTGATGTTTTTTCGTAGGCATTATTCTTTGTGGTGTATAAGAGAGTAATAACTTAGATAGGTTTGTCTCCATTATCTTAGGAGCATGCTTAGGTACGTGAAAGTAAGCACTTGATGAGAAAGCTTTTGCTTGCTGGTCTCTTTTTTTCACCTCCTGTTGTTGCAGGGCTGGATGCTTTCCAGGCAGAAAAGGTGATGGAAACTCTTAGCCAACTTTCAAAAGATGGTCACACCGTAATTTGCTCCATACATCAGCCACGAGGCTCGGTATATTACAAATTCGACGACATTGTCTTGATGGCAGAAGGATCACTTATCTATGCTGGCCCAGCAAAGGATGAACCATTGACATACTTTGCGAAATTTGGGTCAGTAGCTTAATTTACCATCTGATAGCTACAAGTGGTTTCAAGCTCAATTTTTTAGTTTGATCTTATGAAATGTTGGTTTCCTTTGATCCTATTCCAGGTACATTTGTGCTGATCATGTAAATCCTGCTGAATTTTTGGCTGACCTAATATCCGTTGACTATTCTTCATCTGAAAGTGTCTATAGTTCGCAAAAACGGATAGATGCTCTTGTTGACTCGTTCTCAAAACAGACAACACCTTTCATGTATGCTACTCCTCTTACTGATAGAGATGAAATGATGAAACGTACATGGGTAAAGAAAACTAATGCCAAAAGAAAACGAGGTTGGTGGGGACAGTTCTTGTTACTTCTTAAACGTGCATGGATGCAGGTATTCTATTTCTTATTTCATGCTGTATATTTCTTTCCTTCTCACAATGCCATATGTAATCACTTTTTCCTAAATTCGTAAATAGCTATACATATTAACATGTAATGTTTTCATCAATGATCAGGCCTCTAGGGATGGGCCAACAAACAAAGTTCGTGCCAGAATGTCAATTGCATCAGCAGTAATATTTGGTTCCATTTTCTGGAGAATGGGATTATCTCAAACATCAATACAAGATAGAATGGGATTGCTTCAGGCATTTACACTTAACTTTTCTTATTTCAGTTAATTCTTACCAGTATATGAAACTCACTTATGACCAAAAACTTTCTGAAATAACATCCTGCTAATTTGTCTATTCTTTTTCTTTATGAATGTTTCTTCCACTCAGGTTGCTGCCATAAATACTGCAATGGCGGCATTGACAAAGACTGTTGGGGTATTTCCAAAGGAACGTGCAATTGTTGATAGAGAGCGTGCTAAGGGGTCTTACGCATTGGGTCCGTATCTGTTTTCTAAATTGCTGGCTGAAATTCCTATAGGAGCAGCTTTTCCTTTGATGTTTGGTGCTGTTTTGTATCCTATGGCACGTCTTCATCCTTCCCCATCTAGGTAAGATTTTTTTAATATATATTAGTTTTCATCTAGGCCTCTTTTAAAAGTTACATGGTTTCGAAGATGTTAACTTACATCCTGATTGAATCCTTATTGAGTAGATTTGGCAAGTTTTGTGGAGTAGTGACAATAGAGTCATTTGCTGCATCTGCTATGGGCCTTACTGTGGGAGCCATGGTTCCTACCACTGAAGCTGCTATGGCAGTAGGACCATCTCTCATGACTGTCTTCCTCGTCTTCGGCGGTTATTATGTCAATGCGGACAACACACCTATTATCTTCCGATGGATCCCTCGCGCCTCACTCATCAGATGGTACGTGTGCTTCTTGAATCCCATGCTCTAAGGGCATACAGCGAAACATGTGCTTAGAAACTACTGTCCTAAATGAAAAACTTGAACCCTATAACAAAATCTTAAACAATCAAACTACTGCATTTTTTGTATTAGCTACCATTTTGCTATTTCTCTGTCTAACAAGACAATTTTGAATTATTAATGCCAGGGCTTTCCAAGGACTATGTATCAACGAATTTAGAGGTCTCGAATTCGAACATCAAAAACCTAATGATACACAAACTGGGGAACAGGTAAATTCTAAAAGATTTGTTCATACATGTCCATTGCCAAGTTTTTGCTGATCAAATCAAACCAACTTTGGTTTCTACAGGCATTGGAACGACTTTCATTTGGAGGCAGCCAGATCAAAGAAACAGTGGTTGCTCAGAGCAGGGTACTGTTGTTCTGGTATTGCACCACTTACCTTTTGCTAAAGAAGAACAAACCCAAGTACCAACAGATTGAGCCCTTGTCTGAGGACGCCAATCAAACCGAATCTCCAGCTGAGCCAGAGCTATTAGAACCTGAAGAACAAGAGCAAACGACGACGACACAGCAACTGGTTGAAACTCCCAAAGAACAAATCGTGCCGTTCATTTTGGAAGGTTTGTAGAGTTTATAAAAAGGGTGTACATATTGTTGGCATGAGAGGTGGAAGCAGTGTTTCATTCATTTCTCTCGTACAGATACAGGTGCTCAAAAGTAAAAAGGTGGTACATGTTGCAATAAGAGGTGGAACAACCGTATAATTAGCAGGTGAGTTAGTCGCCCTAACGACGTGATTTAGGGGTGTAAACTCTTTTGATTGTTGATTACGGTACCTGGATGTAATGAAACTTTGGTGGCAAATTCTCCTCATTTTGTTCATTAATTATGTAAGATCATTTCCCTTATCCAAGCGTAAAATTCTAGTCATTTCGATAAAAACATGCTGATTGGGCCGAGGCCCATGTGTATTGGACCCAATTTTTGTGGGCCGTTTGGATCGTATTGACTCATCCCAAAAATGCCTGATTATCATCTACTTTTTTATTATAAGAAATAAGAAAGATAACAGAGAGCGGGAAAGTTTGTTGAACTAGAGAACTCGATTCAATCTGTAATCTCAAACACATGTTGATGAATCAATTGGTGTTTGAGATTACAGATTGAATTGAGTTCTCTAGCTCAACAAACTTGAATCAGTTGGTGTTTGAGATTACAGATTGAATTGAGTTCTCTAGCTCAAACAAACTTTCCCGCGCTTTGTTATTACATCTCACTCAACTTAGCTTCAGATATAAGCTAATGCTTATTTATACTAAGCCGAAGACCAGATTTACACCAATAGACGTAAGTTGTTGTGTTTCTCTAACCAAGTCGCAATTGGTGTGTTCACCAAAGCATACTTGGTTAGATGTAAGAGGAAGGTTTAAAGGCTAGTTGAGAGTCTAATAAACCTTCCTTTCAAAAGGATGGGCTCAACACAACTCTCGTTACCATCTTATGCGAAGTACGCTTAGGTGATCTCACCGATCGTGACTTGGGAAGAGGATAGAATGACTTCGAGAACCTACGTCTCACACTTGAACTCTAAGAGTGAGTGTAAAAATATTACTTGTTGGAGCATTGTGATTGTCACGGTGTGACTCCCTTTCATTGGCATGGTTATGTCATGTCATCGACAAGTTCCGTTTTGAGCATAGAACTTTTCATTACCATTAGTGTTGTTGTAAAGATGTTTATTCACATAATTAATAAGATCTCATTCTTGAGTTTTCTAACACATGAAGAAAACTCTCCACCTTGAAGCCTTTGGTAGTTTGGTGCTATGACATTAATTCCTCCGAGTACAATGCTTAAACATGACTTGAATCTCTGCATTATGAGTCTTTGAAGCCTATGTTTGAACCTTGAAGTGAAAAAAAGGTTGCACAATGTTTCAAGTACGTTAAGGCTCTTCTTGTTTTGTTACATTTTAGTGTTTCTCTACAAGAATACTGTATATATTAGTATCTCTCAACTAAAAAGTCTAAAATCGTACTTTTTGTACGAGACCGGTGATTGCGCCGAGAAGAAACAATGATATGCAGTTTTGGACTTAATGAGCAGCAAGGTTCCATAATCATGTTAAGACAGACTTTTTTTCGCAATAATTTGACTTCATTCATCCATAGACCATAAAGATCATTTTAGGCATATTTGGTCAACAAGCTTATAAAAAAGGTAGTTGAAACTTGAAACACTTTTTTTTGTCCCAATTCTCATGTTGTCACATGGAGCTTGTCTCTGAGTGATTGGGCTTCGCTCGGACAGAAGCATGAGGTGGGCTGTGTTAAAGGCCCGTGATATCGCCTTCGTTAACAACCGTTTTGAAACACCACTATTACGTTAGTCTTCTTCTTTTTTCTTTTTTTTTTATGGGGTAAGCATTCGGTATATATAGTATATACTAGATATGTTTGATAGATAAAGAGATGGAAGAAGGTATAGTGGACGGACAATTAACAAAATGACGAACCACGCCAACACAAAAACAGAACAAAGGAGATAACAACCAAACCGTGATATGCTATAATCGCAAATTAGAAATAAGCTAATATAGTTGTGAGAGACTCAATTATCAAGCCCACCATACAAGGTGTATAATGATTTCGCAAACCAGCTGGGAAAATGAGATGGAGTTTCTAGGAAGAGTTCTACCCGAAGAACATGCAAGATGAAGGAAATCAAGACTCCGTCTGAAACCTCCATTCCAACCAAAACGTACACCAAAACCTAGCTTCATACCTGAAGTTGTATGTCAAAGTGACTAACAAATTAAAACCAAAAAAATGGAACAAAAAACATAAAGAAATTCTAAGGAAGTTCCATAAAAGAATCTTGCACATTAAACCGTTACAAACCCATCACGTTTTTTAAAAAAACTGCTCATGAAATTTGCCCATAATCAATGCATGTAGCTTAATTGTTGGTGTTGGGATGGATCATTTCAAGAGTACATAAACCCACAATTTCGACTTCAGCACGTACAAAAAGACAGAAAGCAGGCCATGTGATGATCTTAAAATCCAAACCTAACTCAAAAGCTGCTGTACTGTTTAACGACCTTTTCAGATGGTTGGACCATCATTCTTTTCTGGCAATTCTGCAATTTCATAAACATTCAAAGTTTCAAACCCATGTCACACTTCCTTCTTTTGTTTTGTTTGTGCGTTAAGGGAGACATTAATACAAATTATATTATTCTCACCATACTTGTAACTTATGTAACTGATTTGTTTTTTAGCTTTCCTGTAAATTCAAGTAATACTTTACTACCAAACTCTTAAAAACTGGCGTGTTTCTTGGGAAATTCCTAATTTTCTACATTAGCTAGACTGCCATTTATTGCATTAGTTGTATTTTCCTCTAAGGTACAACAGATTTATGAAATGTCTTGTTCATGCCCGGTTTGTGGGTTTGAATCACGGTCGTTGCAATTTTGCAACCAAACAAGTGTCGTTGATAATTACAAAGGTGGATTAACACGTCATCACAATTAATGAAACTAAGTCTTCAACTTTAGGGCACGTTGTTTCTTTTAGATATTGACAATTCCGTAATTATCGGTGTTAAACTTATATACACTAATATAAGAATTAAGAAACACGTAGCATCATACATATTAAGGAAAAGAAAGAGAAGTTGCATTTGTATTATTAGCTAACTCTTCATTTGTGTATGTAAAATTTCAAAGCCTTTCTCTCCAAGTCTTTGATAGAATTGTCTTCAAATTAAGTTGCTAAAGAGATTTATTAACACTGACCTCAGCTGCCACCTTTATTATTAGAAGATACATTTAGCACAACTACCGACTTTTAAATTAATAAGACAGTCCTATATAGGCTTTCATACCATACCTACACTTATTGTACGTATGATATTTTTCATAATCTATTATGACGATCAGCATGATTCTTTCCGTTACTCCGGATTGGAAAATATAAATTGTTAGTATACGAAATATGTCGGTGTACAGGTCTCAATTCCTTCTTCAATGCCCTTCTTCTTCAAGCCTCCTTCAATGACCTAGACCTGCAAAACAATGGACAAAGGGGGCGGGGACCCCCTAATCCACCTCCTTATGCCTAAGTCAGTAGAGTATTCGCGAGGGTAAAAGTAGAGAGAGAGGCGCAGGGTAGGGCGATCACAAGCGATGATCGGCCCCTCTAGAGCCAGGGCGAACGATGATCAGCCCCTCTAGGATAGTTTTCGTATATCCTTTCTACATGGCCAAGCCATGTATTTATAGTGGAGAGAGAGGGCTAGGGTTAGTTCCTTGGAGCCCAATCAATAATTCTATCTTCTTAAATAGGATAGAATCTTCCAACTACTTGGATAACTACCAGGATTTAATAGGCTAATAAAGATATTTATTAGATGTGCTTACCTGGCTGGCGGAAATATTATCCTTAATTATGGCGGTAAATTTACCCACCTACAAATGCCCCATCTACGTCTTAGTTGCGCAACTAAGACGTAGGTACTCTAGGATTGACTTGGCGTGACTTATATGGATTAGGAGATGGGCACGTTTGCACGTTCATGAGCGAGTATCATGAGAACCCCTGTGAGCGAATATCACGGTCCCACCCCCCATGAGCGAATATCATGGGGGCTCCACGAGCGAATATCGCGGTCCGTGAGCGAGTATCACGGGAACATCCGTGAGCGAGTATCACGGGATCATCCGTGAGCGAGTATCACGGGAACATCCGTGAGCGAGTATCACGGGAACATCCGTGAGCAAATGCACGAGGACCACCGCGCGAGTGACGCGGGAACCACCACGCGAGCGACGCGGGAACAAACTCCGTGAGCGAATATCACGGGAATCTCCGTGGGAAACCACGGTCCGTGAGCGAATATCACGGGAATCTCCGTGGGAAACCACGCTCCGTGAGCGAATATCACGGGAATCTCCGTGGGAAACCACGGTCCCTGAGCGAATATCACGGGAATCTCCGTGGGAAACCACGGTCCGCGAGCGAAGATCGCGGGAATCTCCGTGGGAAACCACGGTCCGTGAGCGAATATCACGGGAACATCCGCGAGCGAATATCGCGGGAATCTCCGTGGGAAACCACGGTCCGTGAGCGAATATCACGGGAATCTCCGTGGGAAACCACGGTCCGTGAGCGAATATCACGGGAACATCCGCGAGCGAATATCGCGGGAATCCCCTACGTAGCTAGCATACGCGGGAGTCTGTTAGTGTGATGAACTAACGTTGCGTTTACCCTTAGGCGCATCATTTGTTGAGATTTCAAGAAAACAAAACGATGAATAAAACGAAAAGTTTCCCGGCCGGGGTTTTGTTTAAGAAAACGAAAGAGCACAAAAAAGCGAAGGTTTTCAAACAACTCAACATCCACGCGAGGGCCTCATGAAGAGTGCGCAATAGTGATACCGCGATCGTGCCCGCATGGGCCGCGGTAACGATTTATCATCTTTGTCTCGCACTGCCCCTGCTGCAATTCCGTGCTCACGGATTGAGGGGTGCGGTCACGGCTCCGCGCACCGCGGTCGCCGCGTTGCCCTAGCGGAGGGACTTTGCTCCTGACCACTCTAACGTCCGTGCAGACGTTCGTGGTCTATCAACACGAATTCAAGATTGGAAGCGCAGGTCAATGGTCTTACCAAATCTTGAAGCGGTGTCTTGATGATTTGCACAACGGTCAAGGACATTGATTGATCCTCCAACCCTTCGGCTCGATTTTCGGACTGTGCAGTTTGTGCTCAATTTTGACTGACTTCGAGTGGGATTCTTGCTTTGACTTCTAAAGATAATTTGTAGCTTATCTCCTCCTCTTTCCGGCGATATGTGGATCGTCCGAATCCGATAAGCATAGCTCCCGAAAAGTGAGTCGGAAACACGATCGGTAATCTTGTCAGTCACCGACCCGCGGTCGCGGTTTGCCCCAGAATAGAGGTTACGTTCTCTGGAGCGAAACCGCGCCCGCGGCAGGGGCTACCGCGCCCGCGGTTCTGCCCCAGACTGCGATCGCGGGACCCTGGACCGCGCCCGCAGGTCCAGGTGTCCGACCCCGAAATCCTCTTCCGAACTCGGGCCGAGTTTGTTACGATGTGGCCCCGCGCTTGCGGGACCCTGGACCGCGCCCGCAGGTCCAGGTGTCCGATCCCGAAACCCTCTTCCGAACTCGCGCCGAGTTCGTTACGATGTGGGCCCGCGCTTGCGGGACCCTGGACAGCGCCCGCAGGTCCAGGTGTCCGATCCCAAACAAAACCCTCTTCCGAACTCGCGCCGAGTTCGTTATGACGTGGGTCCACTCTCGCAGGACCCTGGACCGCGCCCGCAGGTCCAATCGTCCAATCGTTTAGGGTTTCGTCGACGGCATGACCCGGCTCGGTTGGGGTAACGGATCGGACCGACCGCTCGCCCGCCCTGGGCTCTAGCGATCGGTTCCGTATGCTCATACGTACATCCCTGCGTTACGTACACGCGATTGTGATTAGGGTTGCCCCCAACCTAGAGTTTTCATTGGATCGATAATCAACAATGATTTTTGATTAGGGCAACCTCTTGGATTGACAATCCAAGGTTCGATTTAGCGAGGCGCACCGTCGAATCCCGTACTTGATTAGTTGATTCAGACCTTGCAATGCTATGACTCGCGATTCCGTTCCCTGACTTGAGTCCCCATAGGTCTGTGCGATGAACAGACGCGCTTGCGAGGGGGATTACGTCACGGATTGAGTCGGATCCAGGCAAGGCGCCTTGCCCGGATCGCGATGTGGTCTATCATCCCGAGCGAGTATCGGGTTCGACGCGCATTGGGATTCGTTCTCCGAGCGAATTTCAGAGATCGCGTGTTCTGGCCTCGACCCGCGGTCGCGGGCGACGGACCCGCGGTCGCGGGTGGCGATCCGCGGTCGCGGGTTGTGAACCCGTGGTCGCGGCTCTGGGGCTGCCGAAAGCGAATCGCGCGATTCGCCTGGCGCGATTGCCCCAGGGTTGTCTCGCCGGTTCGTCCGGCGGCTGTCTCGATCCGGGCTCGTGGACAAACGATCCATAGCCTCCTCAGATCGGTTCTCGTAGGGAAAAAGAGACGAAGGTCGAAAACCTAGTTCTCCCCACGGACGGCGCCAAATGTTAGTACACGAAATATGTCGGTGTACAGGTCTCAATTCCTTCTTCAATGCCCTTCTTCTTCAAGCCTCCTTCAATGACCTAGACCTGCAAAACAATGGACAAAGGGGGCGGGGACCCCCTAATCCACCTCCGATGTCTAAGTCAGTAGAGTATTCGCGAGGGTAAAAGTAGAGAGAGAGGCGCAGGGTAGGGCGATCACAAGCGATGATCGGCCCCTCTAGAGTCAGGGCGAGCGATGATCAGCCCCTCTAGGGTAGTTTTCGTATATCCTTTCTACATGGCCAAGCCATGTATTTATAGTGGAGAGAGAGGGCTAAGGTTAGTTCCTTGGAGCCCAATCAATAATTCTATCTTCTTAAATAGGAGAGAAGCTTCCAACTACTTGGATAACTACCAGGATTTAATAAGCTAATAAAGATATTTATTAGATATTCTTACATGGCTGGCGGAAATATTATCCTTAATTATGGCGGTAAATTTACCCACCTACATAAATATATTTAATCTAGTAAATTTTTAGGACGGTCCAAATACTATTAGTGTCTAGAGCATCTGTAAACAGACAAAGAACAATAAATTTTGAATAATAAATCAGGACATCTAAAAGTAAATTTCTATATTTTGTTATTCTTCTATAAGCGATCAAGCTTGAGGAAAAGACACGATAATTCAATTTGGAGTAGCGAAGATATACCTTTATTTAAGTATAATTTTGTTGTAGGAGCTTAGGATTTGCTAGCTAAGCTAATCCATTTTGTCTAATAGGAGTACTAATTTGTTGACCACGTAGAGCTGGTTGCCTGCTCCTTTAAGTCCTTTTTGACCCTCTTTTGGGATCAAATTGGTAGCAAAATTGATTTCCCCACTAACTTGTACGATTAATCAAGTATTAGAACCCTAATGTACATATAATTGTTTGTTTTGGAGTCCAAATAGGGACCTTAATAAATAAAAGGAAAAATGACTTAGAATAATCCCAAGTATCAACTTTCTACCAAGAATAATCCCAAATATCAACTTTCTACCAAGAATAATCCCAAGTTTTAATATTGCTTTTAGCAATCCGAACTATGTTAACATTAACCAAAATCGATATCGAAAGATTTTCCGGTATACTTTCCGGCAGATTTAATGACATGGCGGTCGGAAAGGTGACGTGGCGAGAAATCTTTTTTATTTAAAATTTTTATTTTCTATATCACACCTGCCACCTCATATCTAATGTCAACATATCATCACAAAAAATTAAAACACAAATTAACAATTAAAAATTAAAAATTAAAAATTAAAACTTGCAATCCACATCAAATTGAAACCCTTCGTGTATCAAATTGAAAATCAGATCTGCAACCATGGCCGCCCAACCCGACGGCAACCAGCCCCGCCGCTCACCCAACGTCCTCGCTCCTCTCCCTCTCACCACTCGCTTGCACTCGACTAGCCTCACCCGTGCTCCCTGGCCCTTCCCGACGTAACCCTAACTCCCCCGACGCAGCCCCCCGACGACCCGCTCTGTCTCGCTCTCGACCCTCACCGCCCTCGCACTCAACCATTCCGACTCGGGCGTGACTCCTCCCGACACCTTCCTTGCGCTATCCCTTGCCCAGGAGCGATGACCCTTTCTCTGGCCGAATTCGCCCGATCCCTGACTCGGACAACCAACAACCTGGATCCTTCAAATTAACGTTCTCTAACTTTACTTCTCTTGACTAAAGCAGACAAGGATTTCTTCACTTGGTCTCTTGCCCTCTCTTTTGAGCTAAAAACCACATTTGCAACTTTGGAAAAATTAGATCCATTTTCAATTTTATGTAGTTCTTGTACTGTTCGTGATAATATGTTAATTGGATTGCTTTCTTCTACTGTTCATGATTATATGTTAATCAGATCCATTTTTTATTTGGAAAAGTCGGTTCCTCTTTTGATGCAGGAAGGATTTCAATTTGATGCGGACTGCAGGTTTTAAATTTTTTTTCAATTGTTATTAACAATTTGTGTTAATTTTTTTAGCAAGTTATATGAGGTGGAAGGGGTGACATGGAAAATAAAAATCTAAAATAAAAAAGATTTCTCGCCACGTCACCTTTCCGACTGTCATGTCATCAAATCTGTCGGAAAGTATATCGGAAAATATTTCGATATCGATTTTGGTTAATGTTAACATAGTTCAGATTACTAAAAACAATATTAAAACTTGAGATTATTCTTGGTAGAAATTTGATACTTGAGATTATTACATTTTTCCGAAATAAAAGAGTATGGGCGAGTGAGGGTTAACCGTGTATCCACAAGGCTTTGCCTTTGCCCACGGTGGGGTCACGTGACGCCGACAATGCACGTGTGGGCCCACCCCTCCTCAAGCGTGTCCCGCAGCTCCCGCTTTAAAGTGGAGTTGGCAGAAATTTTATTTGTTTTTAATTATTCTACCCAAAAAAAAAAGTTATCATACTCATTTTTTTTACGACGAAGAATGAATAAGAAGGTCATGCATGTTTATTATACTGTACAAGTGTATCGGGAAAACTACTAAGAGCATGAATATTGGCTGGTTCAGAGAGAGTTCAAGCACAAATTCAAGGGCAAAAGAAAAAAGAAAATAAAAATAAGTTGGTGAACTCTTGAATTGAGTTTCAGATCATGAACCCGTATCATGGGTATGGTTTGGCAAGTTATTAGGCCCCACCTCCTCACCCACTCACACACAAGTACATTATTTAGTTGCCTTAATTTGTAATTATTTTTTTTTGTAAAGTTTAATTTAATAAAATCAAATATAAATGATATCACAATTCATAATTTTTTTTATCTATCTATAGACACTAAATTTATATATCTTTGGATTGTTTTAAAATTAAGTTAATATTTGGACTATATTAGAGCAAAAACACATTTAACCGCTTTTTAAATCAATTCATTCTCTTAACTTTACAAAAGTACACAAAATTAGTAATTTTTATATTACTTAATTTGCATAAATTTTGCATATATTTCATTTATTTGTTTGATTTGGTCGTTAATTTTTTTCCGTTAATTTGCATAAAAATAAGTAGTTGTTGAGAATTGAGAAAAGTAAAAAGTGGGTTTCATAGAGTTCATGGAGTTCATTGATATTTAGGTGAAATAAAATTGGGGAATGAGAGAATGATGTGAATGAGAGAGAAATGGTAAAAAGTAAGGGTTCGTGAGGTTCATTGGTATTCATGGCCTAATATTTTAAATTTATAGTGGATGGTAAATTAATAGATTCAAGTTTGCAGAGGAAGAAAACTAATAGCATCTTTAAGATATACTCTATAATTTTCTCTAAATGGAGTATAATATACTATATTCTCTAAAAAAATTGTGTTCATACTCTAACAAATTCTTTATTTAATTTGGAGAATCATCTTATGTTATTTATATTTAATATTATAAAATATAATTTATCTAATTAGAAAAGGATATAGTCATATGTATTAAATGCATTCTCTAAATATTTTTGAAGAATTCTCTAAATATAGAGATGGCTAGACATATATATTTCGGAGACTTTTTCCATTTTGGAGAATCGTCGTATAATGAAACTCTTGGACTTAAATAACATATTTTATTCTCCAAATTCACCAGATTCTCTTAGAGATGCCCTAACCTAAGTTTATGCGGACGCGGTAAAATGTAATCTGACATTTTTCTCATATGAAAGTTTTTCGGTTGATTAAGATGACAATGCAAAGATATTAATGGATTGAGTTAATTGTCTTTCTAAAATTTTCGATTAAGTTACATATAAATTAGTTTTTATTTATAATTCTCAATTAAATAGGATTTTATTCATTGAGCCTTTGTTCCGTTTCTATCCTGCAGTTTGCTTGCTCCTCTACAGGGGTTTTCCGATTTGCTGTGTTTTGTTTCTTTCCGAAGGCCAATTACTATGCCAATAATTTCATACGAGTTGTGTGGATTATTTTGGTGTGGTTCTCCATTGGTTGCAAGTATATTGCCGTACTATAATACTGTAGTATTTAATAAAGAAATGTTAAATCTAACGTGTTGCCGACTTCTTATCTTGTATTAGAAGAAAAGAGTGACCATCTCATTAACTAAGGTTTAGAGGTTAATTTACGGAGCATGTACTTTCGACTCTAGATCTCATCTTTTGTACATTCTTCACAAAGAGAAAATTAAAGAAGTTAAAGTTGATACACAAATGAATTCCATTAAGTGATACTAGTAATATAAAAACAAATACATACTTGAACATTAGTGAACCTAAAGTTCTCAAATTCAACACTAACGTCTAAGGTGGCATCTGTTTCTAAAGTAAAACTTTGACTTTTAATGGAGTTTCCTTCGCTAGTTTGCCATATCAAGATTCGTTACTTTTCTTTTTTCTTAACCAATTGTTTTTAAGTATACATATATGGATTGGGAAATAGTTAGCCGTAAACTTAATTTAGGTACAATGTGCAAAGTGTATGGCACCGATTAAGTTTAATTGATTAGTATGCCATCTCCACCGCGCGAATTAATCACCAAATTCGATCACCATGGTCCATCTTATCATCAACGTACTAATGAATGATGATGATCCTACCCCGAAAGTCCCAAAAGCTAGCTAATCTATATTCCTTCATTGATTAAGACCCTAATAACCGCGTTTTAACAAGGGAGGTAATAAAGTTAATTCATTAGTCGGTGCTTTTACGTTTTCCTTTCGGCAAATGACTAATTAATGATACATTATTCACCTATAGGATAATATATGAACCAGGTTTTGTAAAATTGGTCTTTCTAATCTAGGAGTATGACCGAATAAATAATCCAAATTTAGTTTCGATCAAAAAAATAATTTAATTTAGAAACTAAAATCCTAAATTAATTATGTAAATTCGTCGTAACAAAATTTTTACCCCTATATAAATAAAAAGAACAAAATATTATAAACTTGGATGTCTATCCTATATATTAAGGACATACGTTAAAAAAATTCATTTTAAAATTATTCTCGAGGATCTTCTTAAACACTATCTTTATTTTTTGGTTGAGCTTATTAGACGTCTTTTGGCAGATCGATCTCTTAACGAATTTACTAATGCACACTCAACTACAGACAAATGCAATATGCTTACTTGTAAGAGAACAAAATTGATGACAATGCTCATATCAAAAAAATAAAATAATTGATGACAATGTACTAAACCCTTATCCGTTTTAGTTTTGCTGCTACTCTACTTCTTGTTAGGAGTTGTTATAACAGATACAATCAATCAATTTGGACTCCAAAAAGCACAACTTATCTCGTTTCTTAAACAAATTAAAAAGAACTAAATCAGGGTGGATTTGTTTCAGAAAAGCTGACATATTTCGAGCTCGATGATGCTACCTTTTTTGTTCCTATTTGCATGTTTCCAGCTGGTTTTGTCCTCAAATTTCTTTATCAATTGTTCGTCAGAAATATAATAAAGTGGGGCATTATTAGTTAAAGTTAATGCTCATAGACAATGAAAGTTCCAACTTATAGATTTAACATGAAATGTACGTATTTCAATTCTATATTAAAAAGAAAAAATGATACTTTCAAAACAACTTAAGTCGTTTAGTTATTCTTAACTATTAGGAAATGAAAATGCACGACTATTGCAAGAACTCAATATATATAATCTATATTCTTAGCTTTTGAAATACAAAAGTAGACATTTCTTGTATATAGAAAGTGATCTATCGGTTTGACGAACAAAAACAATGAAACAAGCATAATGGTGGATTTGGTACACATGAGCAAAAGCTTAAAAATGCTTTAATTACTTGTTAAGTTGTTCTTCTGCGCGCTTCGATCACGATCTTCTTTATCCAAAGACCCATCTTTATTTTTTTGTACCCACTTGCATGCATGCCGAATTGCTGATCACATATCGCAGCCGAGTGATTTTGTATATTATAACAATTTCATTTTATTCCTATATATAATTGTATGACATGTAGATTTAAATAGACAAATTAGTCGGCAAAGGAAACAATATATATATATATATAAACAAAAAACAAAAAAATATACAATTAGATTAGATCGACGTCGTATGAATGCATATTGTTAAGTTGTGGACATATAAGTAAGAAATTCTCGTAATAAATGTGAATAGGGTTT
Source organism: Polygonum maritimum (assembly GCA_963924305.1). Classification (NCBI taxonomy): domain Eukaryota; kingdom Viridiplantae; phylum Streptophyta; class Magnoliopsida; order Caryophyllales; family Polygonaceae; genus Polygonum; species Polygonum maritimum. Next base: position 10,208,518 of record OZ002737.1, on the reverse strand, counting down.
AAATGAAGATTTTTAACAGTTCTACGTACTTTTGGTGCATTTTTTAAAATAGGCTTTAGATGGATTGGTGTACGTATTGGATTACCTTTACGTATTTCTACCTAAAAAAAATAACTTTACGTAAATGGTGGGATTTCTAGCTTAAAGGTGAATAAATCGTAGAGGTTACCTGATTAAATAAATTGATTACTAAATTATCGTCGAAGCAAAGTGGCCCTTTGCATCACAAAAACGATACTCTACAAAAGTGTATGCATGCATGTTTTCTTTGTAATTCCTTTTAGTTGATTTATTTCCCAAACCTGACAAACAAATAACAATACATAATTTGATTCTATTTCCAAACCTGACTTCTTACCCATTGAAAGTATATATTCACAAATCACAATACATTTAAAATTTGATTCTATTTCTTCTTTTGCATGTAGCAATCTTTTAATACGAAACTTATGCATGAATTGAAAGAGAAAAACACGGATATAATCAAGCATGCTACTTTTGATCCAGATTATTTGCTATCCTCATCTAACAACTATCTAATCTTACTCCATCCATTATCTCAATTTGATCGAACATACTTTTTTTTTTTTTTTTGTCAAATATAGCGGACGATCGCCCATTGTAGACGACAATTTGACAAATAACAAAGATACGTTTTTTAAAGGTAAATGTTACGATAGTTGTCGACGTATTGCATAAGACAATTTGACAAATAAAGGGAAACAAATAAGAAAATAAAAAGAAATATAAAAAAGTTAGTATAGTGAATGAAATCAATTGAGAAAAAAGAGGAGGAAAAAAAAGCAGAGAAAGTGACATAAAATTCAATGAATTCGATAGCACAATTAGGCCCCGCTACAACTTTACCTAATCAAACACAGCTAAAGCCATGTAATTTAACTTACGGATTAAATAAAAATCACAATATTAAAAGTTGTTAAACAAGTGACAAACACACAGAAACTCGCCATTGGTGAATTGTGTATTTGTGTCTGTGTGTGTGAGAGAGCTTTTTCCCTTTCCCCCATATCACACCCGCCTTTTTTCCTCCATCACTGGCCTCCCATTCCATGTGACTTCTGCTTTTTTCACTGTTTATAAAAAAACCCCTCGAGAGATAACAACAGAACGAGATCTTTCCCTCTTAACTACTATTAATGCACTCTTCTCCCTCTTCTCCATATCGGGAAACAAATCTTTCCATTTTCTGGGTTTTGCACCCTTTAAAGATCAGAACTTGGAGGAGATTGTGGGAGCTCAAGTCATCTCGATGCGCTCCAATTGGGCGATTCTGAGTGAGATTGAGTGTACACAAGGCTCAGAGAGATGAAATCGTTGTGGGCTTTCTGTGTTTTCTTCGTCTTATGGCTCCCATTTTCGTCATCGGCTCTCTCCACTAAAGATCCTCTCAAATCCATATTCGGTTTGTTGTTTTCCTCTCGGTTGTCTACATTCGGGGTGCTGATTTTCAGTTGTCCAATCGGAAAAAGAATGAAACTTTGATACCTAGAAGTGGAATTAGAATATCTGATGATTTGTGCGTTTTCAATTGATAGTGGGGGATTAAGGCTCAATCAAATTACGGAGTATTTTATTATGGGAGTTTGGCAGGGGGGGGTTTCAACTTGTGGGCCATGTTGATTATGCTAAAACATGTGGATCAAGGACTATAATTCTATTATTTTTAGTGTTGTTAGTTGTTTTCAAGCTCAAAGTGGGTTTGCTCAATTTGTCATTTTCAAGGATCAGCAGAATTCCAGGCTTTACGCTTTGTTGATTTATGTTGGGCAGTGGTTTTCCATGGCCGCCTTCAAGAATGTTGCTGGTTTTTTTTATAGCCATCTATTGTTGTTGTTGGGGTGCTCAAACCCAGAAACCAAATTCCTTTTTCTAAGATGAAATTTCTCATCCCTCTCTTTTTTTTTCTGTTTCCTTTTGCCTCCCTGTCTAGCACGGAAGAATTTGGCTTTTAGTAGAGTAGAATGAGAAAACTGTTTGTATTTGTTGACTATTGGTGTATCTTCTCATGCTATAAACATCCATAATCAAATAAAGATTTTGTTTTGTGACTAATAGTGTATTCTCTCATCTATAGTCAAATATAATCAGTGTGTGTAGTTGTGGACTAATGTGTATTTCTGTCATGTTACACAAACGCAGGGTCAGAGAACTTGGGTCTGTTTAATGGTGCAAAGTCAGATGAGGCACCAGCTCCGGGGCCTGGAGTTGAGGAGCCTCAGAAAATTCTTGTACTAGCCAAAAACCGGACCAGAAGACCAGACATTCTCCATGACTTCAAAAAGTATACTGGTGGTTGGAACATTACGAACCGGTATTACTGGGCTGTAAGTCCATGCTCTTTTACCCTATGTTTTCAAAGTCATTTGTTCATCTGGGTAGTCATGATGGGTGAAAAGTGTAGCAGTTTTGTGTGATGTTTATGTGCTACTCTGCAAGACTTGAAAGTTGGATAGAATCTGCTTTTGTTCTTGACTGGATCTGAGATTTGATGGACATATTGAGAGGAATATTGAATGACATATCTGGAATCTGAATTGAACATGGTAAACATGTACAATGTCATATCTGTATAAACCAAATCTAGTTTGTTGCTTGATACTTATTATTATTGTGTGATCCAACCTCCACTTGAAAATTGGTAGTTTGAACTGTTGCTGATCATGATGTCTTCAACAAATCAACTATAAAGCGGGTGGTTATCTTTCCTCCTAAACCAGTAATATTAGTAAAGTTAACTACTTTGAAACAAGGCAATCCTGTAAACTGAACTTTGAAGCAATTACATATTCGAAGTCCATTTTCTCTTGCCATTTATTCTTCATAGTGCAATATATTGACTAAATATTGCTGATTAAAACATCCTCTACTTTGCCGTGTCCCAAAGAATTGCGGATGCTGATACTAAGTCTATGATTGTACATACCTTCATTTATAGCAGTAGACATTTAGACTGATACACAAACAGTCTGTTGGTTTTACAGGTTCACCTGGATTTATCTTGGCTATTCTTTGGTTCATCTTCTTCGGTGTTACACTCGTGGTATATCACTGTTGTGGTGGAAAATCGAACAAACAGAAAGGATCAAATAATTCACAGAAGATCTGTCTTATACTACTCATTGTCTTCACATTTGCTTCAGTGTAATAACATAAACTCCCTGGTTTTTTCTACTTAATTGTAACTTCCTCTATCAATGATGCTTAGTTTTCTCATTGCATTTCAAGTACTTGCAATTATACAGTCTGAACTTCTGACTCATTGTTTCTTGTTTTTTTCCCCCTATTGTGCAGAGTTGGCTGTATCATTTTATCAGTGGGACAGGATAGATTCCACAGTGAAGTTATGCAAACATTGAACTATGTAGTCAATCAATCAGATTACACAGTCCAGACCCTCAAAAACGTGACCGAGTATCTGTCCCTTGCGAAAGGCATTAATCTATCACAATTCAATCTACCGTCTAATATTGTAGCTGATATCGACGAGCTAAGCACAGAGTTGAATTCTGCTGCTCAAACACTGACCCAGAAAACCACTGAAAATTCAGTCAAAATAAAGAATGTCTTCAGTGCAGTGTATGAAAACCAATCTATAAACTTCACCTTTAGCTTTAACTTGTAGCACCTCCTTGTTTCCTTAAGAAGCCTTGCCTTTTATCTCATGCTCATTTCAGGAGATCAGCACTGATTGTTGTGGCAATAATAATGCTTCTGTTTGCCCTTCTTGGTCTTGGTATGTATTACACTCAAAACTTTGTTATGCTGATGCTCTTTGCATCCTCTTAAACCTTTGTTTGAACCTTCTCATTGGTTTCTAATGCAGGTCTATCGTTATTGGGACACCGACACGCAATCCATGTGTAAGTCCTATTATCCTTGTGATTTTTATTACTTGCACCTACCAAAATTCTGTCTTATTAACTGTACTGACAACACTGCATTGATTTCCTACAGATTCATTCTTGGTGGGTGGCTTCTTGTAGCAATTACATTTATTCTCTGTGGTGTATTTCTAATCTTTAACAGGTAAGTTTTTTTTTCTAATTTGACTAGTTTCGTTCCATGATATGTTCTGGATGTGGTGGATTAATAAGTGATGATTTGTGATTTCCAGTGCAATTGGTGATACCTGTACCGCAATGCAAGAATGGGCAGAGAATCCTCAAGCGGAAACAGCTTTGAGCGACATCCTCCCTTGTGTCGACGAAAGAACAACAAATGAAACACTCTTAGAGAGCAAGAAAGTAGTGGCGGGCGTAGTAAATGTCATAAACCAGTTCATATACACATATGCTGATACGAACCGGCCTCATGGTGATTACTTCTACTACAATCAGTCCGGCCCTCTTATGCCGCCTCTCTGCTATCCGTTTGATGGTCAAATGGATGATCGCCAATGCAGCCAGAACGAGGTTTCCATGATGAATGCATCTTTGGTATGCTTCTCATTATCTTACCCTTAAAAAATAGTAAAATACCATCCACATTTCAGAACAACAAATCTGAACCTCTTGTTGCAAAATGTCAGGTATGGCAGAGCTACGTTTGCGTAGCAGAAAACGATACGTGTATAAGCACCGGTAGACTGACTCCAATGATGTACGATGAGCTAGTAACGGCTGTAAACGTGAGCTATGCAATCAAGCACTACACGCCGCCAATGTTGAGCCTTCAGAACTGCAATTTCGTGAGAGACGCGTTCGTGAACCTTACCTCAAGCTATTGCCCGCCCTTGGAGCACAACCTCAAGGTGGTGAATGCTGGGCTTGGGATGATATCAGTAGGCATAATGCTATGCCTTGTTCTTTGGATACTGTCTGCAGACCGCCCCCAAAGGGAGGAAGCGTCTGGGAGTCGTGGTCGCAAGAGGAGCGACCACAACAACAATGTTAATAGCAATAGGCCGTCGCCTCTTGTGTCGTCTCCTCTTGCAAGCGATGCTGTTTAGAGTTTGTAGATCCGGGTTAAGTTTCTTGTGTCCGTGGACGAGATGAGACGAAGCTTCATCTCGCGATTCGTTGAATTGGTATATAGAGGGATGAGTCTCTATACAGGGATGGGTTATGGAAGCAAGTAAGATGTTACAGTGAGTAGATATACAGTTGAAGAAGAGAGCATAAAAAAGTTGGCTGAATTGAGAGATGGGCATGGGATTGGGAGGAAGGTTTCAAGTAAGAAGTGATCATTCCTTCCCAATGTGTATTATATTATCCAATCTTGAAATGAAATGAATCAGTTCTTCTTGTCCCTAATGATAATTGTTATGTCCATGATTATGAATAGTCATAAAAGTTTTATGGATCCTAGTACTTCTTACATAAAAAATTAGGTTCCTTGCATTAAGATACTAATCTATATTTGAGCGCAAATGACTAATTAACTGTTTTTTTTTCCCTTTGGTTTCAGCAAATGACCACTTCACAGTTTACACCAGACCTAATAAATTAGTTCGTGTAGAACTAAGTCTAGCTCCATGAGGCATGGAAAATATGTCTTTGTTTTGAGTACACGTTTCGTCTAGAAAGTTCTGAATTAATATAGATTGGAATTCAAAAAAGTTAGGCTGTAGATCAGCCACCATCTCCATCGTCTTCAATTCGGTCGTCATGAAGATCAAGCACATTATTATATAAATAGAGTTGATACATATCCGACTTTTGGACTTGGTTGAGGGTTTGGTACGTATACGTGACTCATAAATCACCAATTCAGAGGTGAATGATGAATCATATTTATTAACTCGATGGATTTAGTTTATATGGTTGCTTTCAATTTATCTAAGAGTAACAAATTAAAAAATGATCGAAATTGCACTACGTATTTGTATGCTTCAATTTTTTTAAGATAAAAATGTGACAATTATAAGGGGATGTGCATGAGAAGAGAAGACGTGACGTTGGGACCATTTTTGTGAGTTTGACACTTATTATACTTTGACGATATAATGTTTATCCACAAGTCCAAGTTAGTTAAAATTTCATTTATAAGCCTCCAAAATTGGAAGATGACCTATATACACAATTATTCGGATTTTTTATTTATAATAAACGCATAAATAAGTATATTCAATTCGCGTCCTCGTCAATTACATACTATGTTTTTTATTCTATGAAGAACAATATTATGATTGAAGCTCCTCTACCTACTCATCGATAGGGTTGTTCAACCACAAATTAGTTAGAAAAGATGATATGCTAATTGGGTATACGTTCGTGTAAGCTTATAATAGGAAAGCACATATGTTGAACAATACTATTGGTTAATTTGTGAGTGTTTGGTGATCGAAAGTTTGAATTAGTTAGTTAATAATCGATAATAGTTATGATTAACGTATCTTTTTTGTGGTAGTAATATAAGTCGTTCATTTTCCGAATTTTCTTTTGCGATGTATACTATTATATTATTAGATTAGAAAGGACACAATAAACAAATACCTAGTAATATATAAGGAAGGGGAAAAACTATACTCAAAACGCCTTGACTTAAGTGTTTAGGTTAGAAGGTGAAATCCGACCTCATATACGATTTATTCGACATACCACCATCTAAATATGGTCTATCGGAATTTGACAAGATTGATGTGCACCTACGTACTAAAGTAGAAATTAACATTATTTAATTAATTAGAGAGTTGGATAAGATAACTCCAACATATATTTCAGCAACAGTGTTACGATGAGAAACAAGATTTTTTTGTTCTTTTCTGAAAGAAAGAAGGGTCGACATAGAATAAGCTTTTATTTCACCAAAAAAAAATAGAATAAGCTTTTAAAAAGGAATTAATATAATTCGAGATATTTTTGTTGGAGCGAGATATAATTCGATGTATGTTAAACACTTGTTCATGAACCTTTTTTAATCGTGGAGTGTGGACTTGTACGGCTACGAGTTATTCGTGACCAAATGAAAACGACCTATAGTTTCCATAAACCACGAATATAGTTACATGCTACGTATCAGTATATGATATGCATGATTTTGATCATGACTTATCATCGATTGAAATTTTTGGAAGGTCGACGTACCTTTTGAGCTAGTGTAAGGTTAAGGCTTTACTAATTACGGGTCTTAGCTCTCCCTAAACACGTCTCTATGGATTTTAGTTCCCCTGAAATTACTTCGTAAGAAGTCAATTTATCGGAGAATAAACTTAAACGCTGAATCAACGAGGGCTAAATATTACTCCGTACATATTTTGTGCCCCTTTTGTAATTGAGCTTTGCAAAAAGTAAAATGTTTGGTCAACAATCTTGCATGATCAGAGGCACTTTTTTCCATCAGAAGTACTAATTGGTGTTGCTTGTCCTAAGTTTGTTTATGTATCTTTTCAATAAATTTCAAGTAAGAGATTATATTTAAAATAAAAAAACCATGAGCATGGAGTTGGAGAGGATTACAATAAATGGAAAATGATGTCAAGGGTTTGATTATCTAACTAAACCAACTTTCAAGTCTAATAAGCACACACTTAACTATATAATATGGGTACAATAATTCAATGGAAATTGAACGAAAACAAAAATGGATACAAATTAAAATATACCATGCCTAAAGAGTAGCAAGCAAAACAAGGTCAACGATTATAGGTTAAGATTCCAAAAACGTACAAAAATAATGAAGTATAGATACGGTATGAAGACCACGAGAAATAACACGCACATTTACCTCCCAAAAAAACTAAATAAAAATTAATACACAAATTGAGAAAGAATAAATTATACCCATATGTAATAGTAACGTGGGATATCGTATTAATCTGTTAAGCTAGACTTCGAATAATTGGATTAATTAGATACTTATGATTGGATAATGTCGGCCATTTTCTTGGGTCGAGTTTAATTTGTTGTTTTTAATCATGAATTTTAGTATAATTTGTTGTCGACCAAACCAAAACAAACAAGGCGAAGAGGTGGAGCAATAAGCAACCTCAATTCCAACAAAGCCACATAATCAGGACACGTGGCACGCGTTGAGAAATGTCAGCTTGCCTAGCTATTTTGGTCAAATAAGGTTTATAACTTATGCTGAAAATTTTAACACTTACATTATTTTTATTCATTTTATGTGTTATTTTAGTTTTTTAAAGTAATTGATTATGATTATGTTATGACAATAATTTGTTTTTCTTGTCTAAATTTTAAAAATCGGTCTGTTAAGTAATAAAATTGAGGGGAAAAATATAATTTTTAGTTTAATTAATAGTTTTCTTAAATAATGTGTTATCATCTAAAACGACACTCTTTGAGGATCACAATGAGTACTAAATGGCAATGTAGCATTGACACTCAATTTCAATAATGCTATGTGAATAATAATGTAATAACCAAAATAAGCGTTACTACTAACTCCATCACAAAAAATGATTACTAATTTCTCTAATAATTTCCAAGGAAATAATTATCCTTCCATTAGAAACGATTTCTATTTATAAAAAAAATTCTCAGCAGATTCATGGTTTCTACTCTCTAGCTTTCCCTAACCAACAAATTAAACGAAAGATTCATGTTTTTCAATTGTTGACTTTTCCATTTCGGATAAAGAACAAATTTTTATCAACAGAACACGACAAACGCAAACCCTATTCGCGCCAACACCAACGAAAATCCACACAAGTTCATGGAAATCGTGGTCGAATGGCGGTTATAAATCTTCTCTCCTCCCCATACTTTATATTTCCCCTTCTTCTTCCTCCTTTCTTTGCTCTAGTCAGAAGAAGGACGAAACACACAAAATCTTGAAGCTCGTTTTTCAAGATTACTACTTCCAAGACACAAACTTGAAACCAAAGATTGAAACTTTACACCTTTCCTTCAAGTTATCCGATCCCCTGCTTGTAACTTGTAAGCATCTTCTCTTCCCTGTTTAACTTTCCTTAAATTCCATTCCTTTCCATGTGGGTTTGTTTATTTCCCCTCTTTTTGGTGTTAAAAGGGCTCCCGCTTTTGGTTTTAGGTATCTTTCTCTGCTGATAAGTTTCCGCCTTCATTTATGGCTCTATCATGCTTCTATTGCAATGATTATGTCAGTTATGGAGTTTTCCCATGTGGGTTTGTTCCTTACATGCTTTGATTGCTGTATCTTGTGTTAAAGGTGGCGCCTTTCTTGCATCATCCCTCTCTTTTCCACCTTTTCTCTTTGTTCTTTCATTTGCCCCTTTCACGTTTTTTTTGCTCTCATACATGATTTTTCTGTTCATTGGTGATCAAAGCAGTGGGATTTATATCGTGTCTGAAGTCTAAACATTATGCAATTGCATATTTGCAAGAGTTTTGAGGGTTTTCTCTTTTGGGTATGGCCTAATTTGGATTTTCCTGAAGAAGAATTGATGTGATTTCTAATCCTAATAGTGATGTCTCTTTGAACTCATCCATTTAGTTTTGGCGTCTTGTTTTTCTCAGCTTCTCAATCAATACATGAATCTGTGGGGTCAAGCGTACTGTTTATAACCTCCTTCTCATTGGAGGAGTTAATAATAATATCCGGGCTTTCATTTTCAGGAGGTCCTATTCATATTCAAGAGAGAATTGTGGATTGATTTCGTTATACAAAATTTGTTGGTAGAGCTTGCTTGATATAGATGGCAGATCATTTCGCGCTGTTGGCGAATGGCCTATTAACCGAAACAACGCTACACGAAGCTATTGAGAAGCGAAATCAGTTGCAGCTAGAGCTAGATGAGGCTCTAGAATTCGATTCTGCGCTTGAAAAGAAAGATTCAGTTGACGACGATTCCACACCAAGGAAATTGGTTGAGTGTAGGATCTGCCAAGATGAGGACTTTGATTCCAAAATGGAAATTCCTTGCTCCTGTTGTGGCAGCTTGAAGGTTTGTTCTACTCTTATGGAACTAAGCATGATTTATGTTACATATGATGAATTGATTATATGAACCTGTTTTGGTGTGTTGTTTCGTAGTATGCACATCGGAGATGTGTACAAAGATGGTGCAATGAAAAGGGTAACACTACATGTGAGATTTGCTATCAGGTTTGTGATTTTTCAGGTTCTGTTTTGATAACATGGTGCAAGACAGAATCTTTTTTCATTCATTTTGTATCTTTATATTCAAGCAGTTTGATTTCTTCATCCTGGGTTTGCTAATATGCTGCTCAATACAGCAATTCAAGCCTGGTTATACTGCACCTCCACCCATCATTCAGTATGGACGTATACCGTTGAATTTCAGGTAATTTATGAGGTTCTAATCCCTATTTGGATTTCAAGATTTAAGATGAAGTTCTGTTGCTGAGTCCAAAATGTATATCTTGTTATGTTTTTTTCAGGAGAAACTTCGGTAGTCCACAGTTGATAAGAATGGTCCCAACTGATCATCAGGATGCAGATTCTGACTACGACGAATCTCCTTCTAGAAGCTTGAGATGGCTCACTGTCGCCATAATTGTAAGTCTCTTTATTCAGCTTCTGCACTAGCAATGATGCCATAAGTTCAAATGATTTGTTTACTCACTTTGTTGTGTTCATATCTGTGTGCAGTTTTTGGTTCTGTTGATATTAAGGCATACTCTACCAGTCATCATCAATGGCCCTGACTGCTGTTTCCCCTTAATCATAGTAAGGCACTTGTCTTCTGATTTCATTTCTGTCGATTTTGTCACTTCATACACAACTTTTGTTGATTTGACTTGATTGCTTGTTGCATTTCAGTTGGTAGTTTTACGCGTCGCTGGATTTGCGTTGCTGCTCTACATTATAACGCTTGCATTAGTCGGCTTGAAAACTCGCCAAAACCAAAATGTAAGTACCTGAACTATGGTGAAATTTGAATTGACACCAGCAAGCTAACTTCTCCATATGAGCTTGGCTCTTATGTTTTCTCTCAAAACTTCAACTTATATTTAGTTCATTGTGATTACTAGGACGCGTCTGATGAATCAGCGCCTTCGGTTCAAGGAGGACAAGAACAGCAAGGTTTACAGAGTCTTTCTCATGTCATTCAGGTTGAATGAGGAAGGGTTAAATTGTATCGTGTGTGTGCATATTTAAGGAGACGAAGATTTGTATATAATATAGGAATGAAGAAATGAAGAAATGATTTGAGGTCAAGCTCCCACCGTAAGAGGTTGAGGAGGATTTTAGAAGCAAAAGATGACAATACGAACACACTGTCTTTCATGGAAGCTGAAGTCCTTGTAACATGCATGCTTGAGTTTTTGCTTGATGATGGGCTTGGTTGAACCAATACAGATGGTTGCTTTGTAATAGTTAAAGAATACAAAATTTGATTGCAAATATGATGCCTTTCAGATAGTATAGCTAGAAGCCTAGTATACTTGGAACATATCTTTGGGATCTTTAGCATTTAATTGTTATACATTAATTGAAGTAACTGAATGACAGTTGTACCCTAAAATCGAAGTAACTAACTCATTAATACAGTTGATTTGGGTGGGACAAAAAATCGTCAAATTGTACCCGACAGTGACAGACTAGCAACTTACAAAATCTCATCTATATATTTATTAAATGCCAAGATTACAGAGTCTATAGCAAATCATATCCTAGACAACAGTTCATAATGTGAAGAGCTATAATTATGGATTAAAATTGAACAGGACTAGACTGCATTCTTTCCTTCTAGTGGGGGGCATGAATAACGTAAATTTGGGTAAACAAAAACTAGTCATAAAAATTGAATGGTCAAAAAACATGTAGCTATACATTGCACACAAAACTCTTCCAAAGAAAGCGTACACAAAATGTGTGAACAATGTTACATCAAGGGGAACCTGTCCCCCTTTGTGCTCAGTTTTCTCCTCTTTCCTCCTTTTTATCTGTTCAGTTAAACAACTCAGGTCCAGCTTTTCCTCGTCCTGAAATGGAAAAGTCACAGAAGATGAAATGAGTATATAAATGCAACATTCTAAACATCACAATTTCACTTCAAACGGACAATTACAAAAAGCAAAACTGACCCTTTCTTTAATTTTTTTTCTCCAAATATTAACTTTTGAATTGAGTCCTAGTCTAATTCAAAACACCTCAATTCATATGTCTTTAAAAGAGCGTAGATTGTGTCTATACTTCCGGTTCTTCTGCCGTGAACGCCAAAAGCAAGCGAGAGCTCCGAATGCACAGCTGGCAAGTGCAATTGCCAATGCAGCACCAACAGGGACGGCTAATGCATGTGTTGCTGTATCTTCTGGAAGATTGCTCACTCCGTTGCTCAATACGTCTTTGTCTTTGTAGGATGACACCAGCATTTTACCGTAGTAAGTGCCGAGGAATTTGAACACCGCATCTTTATCCCAGTTAACTTGTTCACCATCATTGCTTTCGTCACTTTTAGAAAGACGACAATTAGGGCAGAGCTGCTTTGGAGGCCAAAGCATTTTAGGGAATTTGGGATCTTCTGTCTCTAAAGCAGCTTCCTCTTTCTTGAGCCGCTCATTTACTTGATTATGGGTGCTCCATAACCAGAGAACAAAGTCTCGGGACTTGGTGAAAGGAACGTTGACACTGGAAAATACGAATATTTTAGATGAACAAAAAATGCTCAGAAATCAAATTTTTTTGAAGGAAATGTCGAGGGTGAATATTTTAAGTTTTGACAAACTCACCTTGAACACATTTTGTAGAAATGTTGACGACATTCTTCACAAATGAAGAAATTGTGAATGAAATCACACATTGTCGTGAATGCCACCTGGCTCTCATCATCTTCAATTCTCACAGATAAAGAATGCATCAGGGTCCATAATCCACAGCTGCAAGCAATCAAGCCACTTGTTACATAAAGCTTTGCAAGCTCCCAAGTACACAGATTCACCTATTTTTTAAACATTTGCTAGCATCAATATAATCATGTGTGTCAATGTACTGCCCTAGTGCCCTTTACTTTTATATCCAGTGTGGGTGACTGTCCAATACATCACCCAAAGATCTTATCCTTTATTTTCCTTCTCAATCCACAAAAATATAAGAAAGAAATGGAATCAACTAAGCCGACCGTAATTTTTACAAACTCCTGTAAGGCACATGCACACTGGAATAAAACGTTCTAATCTTAGAGCTTTGCTCTCAGAGAAATTGTACACTGTCCAAGTTTAAACTTTTCTATATGGTAATAGCTTACTGAGATTCATGCATACCCCTTAATTTGAAAATTTCAATCAATGCCATGTTTGCTACTTTGTCTTTGATATAGATAATTGTGTGCTAATGTAACAGTGGATCTCACCAAGGAACTATAATGAAGTCCCTAAACTCTATTAGTTTATTTCTAGTTATGCTTTCAAGGCACATCTTACAATACCATGTTTTCCAAAACTTGTACCAAGAATTTTACTTGAAATAGCTAGTTAAATTGCCTTTGAATGGCATCATACTTTAACATGAGGTCAACAATCTTATCAGCAGCATACAACAAACAAAATATACTATACTAGCTATTTCGACTTGGTAGTAGTTGAAACACCATAATGCATAAACCTTAGTGCCATTCTATTCATGGTCTTTTCACATATATGTCACTAGAAATAGCTAGTTATGTTGTTTTGCACCATGTGAACACCATAAACCTTAGTGACATCATTGAGATTTTCCACTTCCTTGCAAGTTGCAACAGGTGATAAATTTCAACCATACCATATTACCATACTATGTTATTTGAACATTCAGTTCCATTTTTTTTTTTGGTAAGAAACTAAACATGAATGGCATCCATAAGTTAAATTAGTAGATTGTAATATTATATTTACCTGAAGCCCCTTGTATCATTTCTACTTCCCCGGCAAAAAATCTGCAAATAAACATTGCAAGGAGATTAGACTACTACAGCAAAACAAGCTTCATAGCAAAGTCAAGTCAACATATCGAAAGTTGAAACTTTAAAATGTAATTGGGAACAACCTTTTAAAGAACCTATTAAAAACCCTAAAGCACATATATGAGAATGAAAAAGTTGCAGCCCTGGTGCTAGGGTTCAGTTAAAACTTATAACTGCCTCCAACATTAATGCTGATAAGTATTATGTATCAGATCATCCTCTGCTCTCTATCATTATTTTAAAAAAAAGCTTCTCACAAGGAAGAATAAAAAACTCCAGCAATTACAAACTGACAAACTGTGAAGTATCCACCCAATATCATTTACAGCAAAATTGGCTTGGCACAGAACCATCAACTTCTAAACACACAGCTTACAAATTGTAAAGTACCCACCCAATATCCACGAGGAACTTCTTTGCCACAGATTTGAAAATTAGTTAATGCAGCATTTCCATTATCAGAAAGCTCCTTCTGTATTCCGTCTATCCACATATGTGATGGATACAAGTCATCTAAATTCAGTAAGACTTCTGCACTTCCTTTTCGACACCTAATACCAAAAAGGGGGAGAGCAAATGAATAAAAATGAATACATCCTTGTAGGTGACTTATACTAGGCATGAGGTTGTACCTCTTAGAAGGGTGATGAGCAACTAAGAGTTGAAGAAACTTTATAAATGAAGCCTTGGTCCCGGATTTTATCATCTGCCACACACAAACTACATCAAGAGAAATAAACATCGATAAAATTATGTAGATAAAAATTGATAAAGAGCACATCCATACCTTATTTTGTAAAATTATTGCAAAAGCAGTAGCAGTGGCCTCCTCGACGTCATAAACAGCTCGTGCAATCTTGTGTAAAAGTTGCAATTGATCACTTGAGTAAATATTCAAATTTCAAATAGCTAACAGTTAAAACATATCGCTTTTAGCATACCTGTTCAGGATCTGAAGAATTCAAGTGCACGTGCTCATTTTCAAACTTCTCATCATCCAAGCCAAATGAGCTAACAACAACAACATGCAAGTATATCAACAGAAACATCTCACCTCCAACCAAAAAAGAAACAGAAGCATCTCACACACTCTTCACAATAATATGAAATTATTATTATAAGAACAGTGAATAAACTTTCATTTTAAAAGACATGGATCAAATTATGATCTCTCAAGGAGGGCTAAATCGAACCAAAACAAGATGACAAGAAAGAGATATAACCTTTTTCAGCGCCATTGATGGATATACCATTTAACTCTTTTTGGAAAAACGAAATGCTTCATAATGTCAATGATAAAACATACACTGGGCATGCTGCAGGAATTTATACCCTGCCCTCAACTTATACTCTAGCTTGAAATTAGGAACCATGTACGTTTTGGTAATTGATTGTTCTTTCTGTAACATTCAAAAGAAAGGAAACCCTAAAAAAGCACCATCATTCCCCTTGGTCACTTCACTCGCCACATTTTCAACTTCCTGATATGTAATTAATATCACTAGAAAAATGAAATGCACAAAAATAATAAGACACAGAAGATGCTACCTGCCCATTTGCTTGTTGATCCAATTTAACAAGATTTCAGCTGTACGCCCATTACTAATAGCCTTTAATTCACTATTATCCTTTCCAGGTTCCCAACCACCAACTATGAATTTAGAGGGTTTGCCCCAAAGTAGCATAGGATATTGCCTTACTGAAAATTTATCGCAAAGTTTAGTGTTCATCTGTGCTGCCAAAAAAGCAAAAGAAATAATAATCAGGGAACAATTACACGCAAATACAAGATGAGTATTTTCAACCCTTCAATCATGAGAAATGTGTGTTAATTGCAGAAAATGGTGTTTTAAAACAAGCACAACTTTGAATTGTATTCTTGATCAGTCAACTAGTTACATTATCTGAGACTACATATGCCATTTCCTTCACAGACACCACCTTCAGTATTACACATCATCTCTTTTGAGCACTTCTTACATTTGCTACTCAGCCTAGTTTGCACAAAAACATTCCTCTAGAAAAGCTACAGTTGGTGTTTTCACTGTTTTCACATACCCCTTCATGAATGCAAGAGTATAAGCACAGTTTGAAATGTGAAAGAGAGTAAGCAACTTCATTTAGTACATGTGCTCACTATCACAGAAAAAAATCAGGCATAGAGTTGGTATTAATAATAGCAGAGCAATGCTACAATACCGATAGAGCGCAATCGACTCTTGCCATCAGGATGATTCCTGGATGTACAGCATTGGGCCCGTTAAATAACCTCGCAACTTTTTCATATTGTGGCTGCATACACCAGGTTAAAGGATCAGTTTTAATTGTGTATCGCAGAAAACAAATTTGCAAGCATGTAATGAAAAGTATATCATTCTTTCTCACTTTCCCCCCTTTCTGTCGTTTTTGAGGTTTCTTGCAGTTTCCTACTAAAAATGGGTGACGGCATTCTGCCTAAAGAGTAGACACAGCTAATAAATAAGAGAATACTAAAGATTCGATCCATAGAACCTATCAAGTTTAACACAAAGTCCTTCAATTCTAACACAGAGTACTTGTACTTCTTATACCCCTTAGATCGAATAATTCCATTAAGGTACATACTAGATCGAATAATCCCATTAAGGTACGTATTAGATCGAATAGAAAATTTTTGCCGTATCCAGACTAATACCAAGCAACACATTTCATGAAAAAAAAGTGACCAATTAACCAACCTTACCTTATAATTTCTGCAAGCCGGACACCTGCAAGACAAGAATTCAAACAGTTGGAGGTTAGAGAGAAAAAAAAACCTCGGCTGGAAAGGCAAATCAGCAAATTCAACAGTAGCAATAGGAAACCTTTAGCAGGATAAATCAGCATGCATAGAGTTAAGGATGTCCATGCACAAAAAAAAAACAATGAGATCAGAGTATAGGAACCTATAAAGATGGTTCTCCAGGTTATTTGAATCCATAAATGAATACAGAAAACAAACACCAACTATTGGTTTATGAGTTTGTGCAGCAATTGGTCCGATGTAAACGTATACAGTGCTAAAATAAGAAGAATATTTCAACATAGAAAAACCTCCCACAAATTAGGGCAAACTAAGCACATGTAAGAGGTATAAGATCTAAAATCTCAGAACTTGGGAAATCAAAACTGATAATATTGGAAGCACAGCAAGCACCACAGACAGATCAAGCTTCAGAACAGAAAGCGAACAGAAAGAGTGAACAATTTCGTGAACTGACCAGTTGGCGAAGAACTCGACAATGGCGAAATTAGCAGGGGTGTCACGGAGCACGGATTCGAAATTGGAGACATTGAGATCGACGGCGAAGTCAGGGAGATCGGAGTTGTGGCTGACTGTGTGGAGAGCGGAGCGCGATGCAGACGACGGGAGGGCTCCGAAGGAGAGAAAGAGGAGTAGCACCACGACAGAGATCGAATTCATTGGAGAGATGGAGCGAGACAGAGGGATCTTGATCTGGCCGCCGTGGTGAGTATGGTTCTGGCCTGGAGAAGCCTAGGCCGAGCGGGGGAGGGAGAGAGAGATCGAAGATGGCCGCCGTTGGAGGAATTACAGAGACGAATGCGAGTGAGGAACACGCGCCAATACTGACACGCCTTTTCGATTACGTAAAGTTGCGTTGTTGAGTCCGTTTGAGAGGTCCAGCTATCCAAGCATGCATTGATTGTATTTATTTTATTTGGATGAATAGGGATTACGATAGCTAATCCCTTTTGGAAATTAAAGTAGTTGAAGACTCGTACCATGTACGGGTAATGTCAATATAAATTTGACTTAATTGTTTAGAGAACAAATTTCGATCGAGCTGACATTAAAATAAATACTTAAATTCACAAAACTAAATATGTTTGTAAATAATGTCACACTAATACATAATATAAATAAATTAATGCTAACTATTCAACAATTAGAAATAATGGCAAACAAATATATAAATTCTAATTAAATTCTTGGAGCACTTCATAATACACCACATTAGCCGTCTCGCATATTGGTTTCCCTTTCTTATCCAAAACCAGGACCTTCATTAATTATTCATTAATTATATATGTAACGATAATAAATTGAAAAGGCATACATTTTCATCCATTAAAACCAATTGGATTTCATCGATCCCAACTGAGTGGTATGATACGCTCCATTTGCGAATAATTCGGCATCGAATTTTCCAAGTCTGTTTGATCGCATCAATAGTGACAATATCATCATACATGGATCTCATTTTCAAATCCTTCAAAAGTACAAAATAATCTTAATGTAAATAGAATTTAAATTCGGGTAGAGAAACACTAAAAAAAATATCAATATGTACTTACATGTAGATGATGGAGGAGAAGAAATCAATGTTAGAAGTATTCAGAAAAGAGGAAGTGTTTAGACAATATCTAGTATATATATATATATAAATAAAAACTCGAGGGTACCGTTTACATATACAAAAATATACATAATTTCTTCGAACTCATGGGGAATAATTAAGGTAAGGTAATATCACACGGGGAATAACAATACTTTATATCTCAAATTTCAAATCATGATAATAAAATTCGACCTATTAGTAACATATCACACGTGTACATATATCATTATATAAGGAAATTATGTATGAAATAATTAATATTCCACATAATTAATATTGCCCCATAATCTAATGCCTTGTAGAACCGTTATGTATGAACTTATTATACCATATCCATTGTGTATTAGCTTTGTATCTTTTGGACAATATCTTCCACATAATTATGTACCAAAATAAAATTCGGACAGATATTACGTGGGCAATATTTTGGGAGCAATATCTTTTGGATAATATCTTCCATATAATTATGTACCAAAATACAATACGGTCATATATTTTTTTTGCAATTTCGGGATCATTCATATTTTTTACAGTATTTTTTTTCTGTAATTGTTGAAGTGACATTAATAACATTTTTTTATATAGGGTTGATGAGGTGGCGCAATTTTTTCAACAGAGATGGGTTCTGCTTTATACTGTACTAGCAGATGACCCGTACCTTGTACGGGGGTGTTATTTATTTATTTATTGCTTTGTATATGAATTTACTATAACAATTACAAATATTATCATATGTATACTTTGTTTTAAAACGACGCTTATTTTTGGAGTATACAATGACATAATTCTTGTATAGCATAATATATATAAATATATTTTTATTTCAATAGTTACTTTTTATACATACGTAAATATATTTATTAAATAATTGAGAAATAATGACATAAGATAAGATGCATTATCACATTTTATTAACAATTTATAGAAATCTTTTGGCATTTAATTAAATTATGTAAACTAACTTATATAATAAAATCAATAAGTTTAAATAAAAACTCGGAATAATATATTATAATATTGAAGATATAGATAATATTTAGTAAGTTAAATAGAAAACCAAATTATTTTGTATATATATTATTGTTTTTTGAAAAAATAATTAAGTAATGAATATATAAATATTTAATGAAAATGTTAACGAATTATTATCTTAGTTTAAATCTATCTTTTTTTTTATCTAAAGCGTAATCAGTATGCAATATTAGCGATATATATGGTAAATATAACATCTATATTTTTTTTTTGATATTTTTATATGATACGATAGTAAAAATGTATTTAATATATTATTTTAATAGAATGAATATTTATCTTAAATATAGTGGTAGAATTTGCTAACATTTATGATTTTTAAAAAATACCATAATAAAATTACGAAAAATAATTTAAAGTTAATATGATATATAATTAAATGAGTAATATACTATGATTACGATTTATAGATTATGACGAAAAAAATTATTTTTTTAAATAAAAGGTTTATGATAAATCTATGTATTAATTAATGTGTACAATGATAAGATAGAGATTTATATATTTGGATAGAATTATTAATTAAAAAATTCAAATTCTAAGATAGAACTAATATCTTAATTAAGTATGTATAAGATTATGATAAAATCAAGATTTAATAAAATAGATCTTTAAATAAGGGGATGATGTGGCGCAATATGGTGGCAGAATTTGCTTCCGCTTTAGTATATAGTAATAGATTATAGTAGATTTGCAAATGTATGAATTTTTTTATTTTTTGATAGGGAAAAGAATTAGGCAAATATATGAATTTAATTTTTGTAAATTTGAGGATTAAAATTACAAAATATATTTTTCAACTACAAAAATAAAATAAAAATATGTTATGAGTAAGTTATTAAGGTCTATGGGTTTCCTTTAGATCATGATCCCCGTGACGGATTTTTACTATTGTTTTATTTTACTTTTTTTTTGGTCGAAGGAGAGGCGGCACTCTGTTTTATTTTACTTTTAAATACATAAAAAAAAAAGCGGATGATAGTATCTATTTTTTTTTAAGATTGAAATGATACAACAAAACCTTAAACCATTATGAAAAAAAAAATTATGTTAAGAAAGCTTAGTTATACGGAGTATATATTTGTTGTTAGTTTAAATGGTTCATTAACTCTTTTTATCTTCAACCAAATAAATTAGAAACAAAAGCACTCAATACCATACCTATTTTTATAAGTTTTTGTAAATATACCCCATTTGATTTACAAATGATTAATCTTTTGCTAGGGTACTCTATAAACTTCCCTTAAACTATTCGATTTCCTTCTAAATTTGTATTATCTTTCCTTCTTTTATCTATTTTCATACTTTTGAAATATAAAATTCTTGCTTATGTGTTTGTAAATACATCATAATTGGAGTATCCATGTAAGTCTAAAGAAATATAGGCATTTGTGTAAAACCCTTTTTGATTTGGGGTATATATGCAATTCATTCAAAAAATTAACCTTTTTTATCTCATACCTGGATCAACTTGCATATTTAGGAAACTTTATGGGCCTCTACTAGATTGAGCCTCATTAAGGATTAGGTTGGGCCTCAATGTCGGAATTCTTGTACCTGCTTTGGGGGACCATTTTTTGGCCCAGCTCCCCCTCTCTCTCTCTCTTTTCTTTTAACTTGGTAAGGATTAGGTGGTCGGAGTCAATCTAAAACATTGTTTCAACCATCAACCCGGGAGCAGAAGGAGGGGTGGGCTGGGCTAGATTATAGCCCACCCTAAAATAATAACAATACATTATTAGTTGTCAAGAAGAATTTCTAACCCAGATAATATCATCACAGTTTTAGTACAGCATCACCATTTCACATAGTTTGTAACTTAGTTACCTTTCCATAAAAATCTAAAATTTAGAAGTTAATTACGAACTAAAGTCAACTCAAATTAGGGAGTTGCCATTATAAATAGAAGCATCTGACATCGGATTTATACGTGTTAATTAGGAACTAAAGTCAACTAAAATTCAGTACAGCAAACTCGAATTAGTACATCTTAATTTTAGTACAGCAAACGCGTACGTAAAAATCTAAAATGGTGATGCTGGAAGGGTAATTAATCTAAAATTTAGAAGCTATTGAGAAAATTAGGCTGAAATTAATTTACAACAAACACGTACATATCAACACAATTTAGAAAATTTGGGCATATTAATTTCAAAGTCAGACAAAACCATTAACAAGAAATTGAAACTAAAGTAATTTGGAAGATGAACATAGCTAAGA
Organism: Polygonum maritimum; assembly: GCA_963924305.1. Lineage (NCBI taxonomy): Eukaryota > Viridiplantae > Streptophyta > Magnoliopsida > Caryophyllales > Polygonaceae > Polygonum > Polygonum maritimum. The sequence continues at coordinate 10,187,080 of OZ002737.1, read as the reverse complement.
GGGGACATTGAGAATTAGAAAATGGAAGTATCCAATAAGAAAACCATGGAGCGAGGCCGGTGGCAAAGAAGGCGGCCGACGACGTGGATGTTATCCGGCAGAAAGGAAGGGAGAAAAGATTAAAGAAGGGAAACAAATTATGGTTTGGGGATGTTTTTTTTTTGTAACGAAGGTTTGGAAAAGCTGAATTATATGTAATTTTTCATATCTGGTGGGGATATAATTGGAAAATGAAGACGGTGATACAATTTTTTTTAGTGATGTTTAGCATGCCTCGATAATATAAGGTCACTACATAAATGTAAGATCATGGGCTAGATTATAAGTTGCAAACCTTATTTACGTGTTCAAACACATAAATAGATATTTGTGCGATATTTCTTTCAATTTCCCATACGCTATTTGCATATGTGTATGATGTAGTTGATCGTTATAAAGTTATCTCCTTCCATTTTAACTTTTTTGTCGAATCTCCTTCCATTTTTTTAAGGCAATCTTAATTAATGGTCTTTTATTAAACCATGCATCCCTCGACTAGCTCCCTTGTTATAAACCACCGAGTATAAGTTTTAAAAAAAATCTGTCTAGGATATAATTGACTCCAAATTTCTAATTACTAAAAACTATAGTAAGATGTTGTATTCTTGTAGTCGTGAGCTTTGAGTTACCTGAGCTTGATATTGTTCTTCAAGTTAAGTGTTCTTTCTTTCGACACACTTTTATCTTTCCTTTTTTCTAACTTTCAATGAAAACACCATATTTACACTTGGTTCAAACTTCAAAAGGCCTACCAAAAAAGCAGTCAAGATCTTCTACTCCTCTCCCTATTCCCCTACATGCTCCATTTTATTATTTATACCATAAAATCATCATAAAAAAATTATAAAAATTATTTTTGTGTATAAATGGTTATTCTTATATACTAGTACAATTTTATGATATAAATTCCTAGTCAATATTTTTTAAATGTCAAAAATATGATTTATTCCATTATTTTAATGTAAAACAATATTAATGATAATTTTTTATGATAAGAAATGTACAAATATATATGACTAAGTATTGTTAACATGAAAATATATTTATAAAATTTTATTATTATTATTTTGTAGCATATATAAGGGAGTAGAGTATACAGGGGAGTATAGAAAGGAGTAGAAGATCCTTGCCGCCAAAAAAGCAATATTATATACGAATCAACAACAGTAACTCTTGGACGGATAAATCAAAGTGGTGTAGAAGAAATTTCAATTGAAAATTACAGCTCAAACTACTGTAATTGGAATAAGTGGCCCAAACCTTTTTTAATCGAGAATTTAGGGTTGGTGAACTTTCCCCCATTTTTCCTTTTTCTTTTTGAAAGAATAATAATTTGCCCTTTCATCCCTCCTTTTTTTTTACAGATTGGAGAATAATTTTTTTACTATTGTCAACGATGGATCTATCTTTTAAGAAGCATCAAATATATGCCCCACCAGCCACTAACACTTGAAAGTCTAGCTAGCTTAAGCTCGAATCTCTCTTAAGGAGTAATCACTTTTCCTTTTTTTCAAATATTCTCTTCGACCCTTCTTTCCGACCTTCATTTCGTATTTAAAGCAATATTACTTTAATGAAAAACTGGGGTTATTAGAGGGTATTTTGTGCAATGATTGAATACTTTGACTCAAACCTAAGATGTCTTTCAAACAAAAAACTTGGTGTACATTCATGCCATGTTTTGAACGTACACATGCATGGAATATAATGGCATGATGGCGTTTGGTCTGCGATTCCCTTAATTATAAGCTCCATTTTAGTATATAAATATTACATAAACTTCTAGATACATAGCTATGAGAGGATTTGTACAAATGTGGTGCGTACAAATTGATTGAAAGTGTATTGGAAGTGAGTATATACGTAATTACTTGCATGTATTGTATATGAGTATATCTGTATATACGAGTCATGACATTCTTATTCTATATTTCTATACACACATCATAATTGAAAAATATGGCCTTAATCTCAGGCCATTGGCGAACTAGATTATGTAACCCACCAAAGGAATAGCTTGGCAATAAAGCTAGCTTGCATGATTTAAATAGAGTTTGAAAGCATCATTATTGGTCACGTCGCCTTTTTCCATCCCTCCAACTTTGAACGCATATGTTTATATTCATAACGCAACCTAATAAAAGAAGGATACACATGCATTTTGTTGGAGTGCTAGATGATCTATATATGACCGATCGTTTATCCAAACAAGCATGTTTATGCCTTCACTTTGGGGTCCGTTCGACGCTATCGTTTCGAAGGGAAGTGGCGACGAGTGGGGGTGGAAAACTAGTGTTTTCACGCTGAATTTTGCACCCGGACCTCCAACTTATATCGTTGCTTCTCGTGCTAGCTGGTCCATGCATATTGCGCTAGCTATTAGAGAAATAATGAAGGAAGAGAATTTGATCGAAGAGAGAAATTAAAGAGAGATGCAATATTACCACTTAACGTGCATGCAAAAAAACCTATTCTTTTTTTCTTGGTCGAAAAAAAGAAAATGCGCAAAGTTTGGGCCACAAATCTAGCTCTCATGGGAAGCAATCCGGAACCATAACGAGCTTTTAGCTCTCGTCCATCTGGATGCCCTATGATACTCGTAACCCTCCTTGAGACGGGATCACGATCGGAGAATACATATATATGATCTCAGAGGTAATATTTATAATTCAAAATCGATCAATTAGTGTACGTGAGTGACGGCTCTGACCATGGTACGTATTACATGATAGAACAAGCATTAGGGTTGTCATCACTGAACATCCAAGTGTACTTCTCCTCGTGCGAATGAGGTGTCGGAAGCGCCTGTGGCGCGTTCTTGACGTGCCCAGCTGGCGCCCGCTTGTCGTAAGCTTGGGGAGCGTAAGGGTAGTACACCACATTCATAGGCACGTATGGCCAGAACTCGGCCCTCTTGCCTGTCCTCTTTATGTTGTTTAGCACCCTGTTTGGCTCCACTTGTCCCGTCACCGTCACCTTGCTTTGTTTTCTGTTCACCTCCACCTTCTTCGCCCCTGCACCATCGATCTCACACAATCAGTCCAAACACGGCCTAGCTAGGTAGCTAGTTTTGTACAAAACTTACATGTATGTAACTTTCTTGTTCAAACTTCAAAGGAAACAAATGTCAACATATAAGATATCGAATATCGATCAAAAAGCAAATCTATACTTAGATATGTTTTATTGTAACACTTTTTTCCTAGTGGTTCATATCAAACATATTACGCATGCATATAGATTCCACGACTGAAAAACTGTTTTAGGTAACTTTTGGTAGAAAATACACGAATTACTTCTAGGTACATATATATCAAGATTCTTAGCTAGCTATTAGTCAAGCATAGTACGTCTTACTAACACGACGACTTGTAAAAGAGCTGAAGATCGAGATGAGTGACATCCGTGACCATTAAGTTACGAGTTACAATATCCCCTTGTTCGATGTTAATTACAACGGCTACATACCTCTCATTCGAGTCACGGCATTTTTAACTTTCCTCTCGCACCCGTCGCAGTCCATCTTCACCTTGATCTCAACCGTCTACGAGCACACGTTCAACGAATCAACACACATCGACCGAGAAAATGAACAAAAACCACCGTATATAGACGTTCTTGTATGTACCTTATAATTAAGGACGCTTAGACGATAAACGAAGGCGAGTTAAGTTAAGTACCTGCATTGGTTTGCGCTTCTTATGCCTTGGGGTGGCAACATCACAGTATTCCAATATATGGTCTATGAACCCCATCTTCCTTAATCAAGGTGTGTGTTTGTGTGTGTGAAAGAGAGATGTGATAACTAAGGAGGTGTTTTGGAAGAGAGATAGAGGATTGAGATGGCTTGAACGGAATATTTATATGGGTAGTGAGAGAAGAAAGTTGGAGAACAAAACACATATAAAAGGCTAGTAATGAAAAAGAGCTTTTTTGGTTGGAAAGTTATGGTAATGTAGCTTAGCCCATAAGAGAGTATATAAGTATATATTGATATATGAAAGTTAAGGTGTGTCGTCGAACGTGTTTCCACCTGATCAGTAAACAACAGCTGATCGATCAAGCCGTGTTTGCAAGCTGTACGTATAATTTCACCAGATCACCGCTAAATCCGGCTGTCCATCGTCTTTAAATAAGTGTTCCTAATGATTAAATAAGTGTTCTTGTATTATGTTATGTGTATAGCTTGTGTTAATGGCCGGAAGTTTTTTGAACAATATGGCCCAGAATTAGGGTAATGGGCCTTTAGATGGGCCATTCTTTGCACAATGATGCCCAAACCAAAAACTGGGCTAGCAGGCTAACACGCACCAATAGTCATCATCTCATAACTACCGAGTTTGACATGGGAATAAAATTCATATAACAATATACGACATGTAAAAGTGTAACATAAACCATTAAAGGGGCATTGTATAACACTAAAGGCGTATAACATTAAAAACGTATCATATATGATCAAAAATAAATTTTTGTTTTAAATACACTTTACAGTGATTATAATTTGAACCGTAGATAGAGTATATTAAAAGACTAAGGATTCATCTACTATATATTACACCTAACTTATATGATCACATGATCCATAATCGTGCATAGAAACATATATATGTGATCATTTGCTTACGGTGATGACACCGTATAAAAACTACACATTATATCGCACATTATAAATGTAGGTATATGAATCTGGAATCAAGATTCATATATCAATCAGTCTCTTACTACCATAACACCGTATAGAAACTACACATTGTAAACTTTAGACAATTAAGGAAACAATCAAACAAGAATAAATCTCACAAAGAGTGACACAACAATTATCTCGATCTGTTAAGCTTCTTGCACCCACACGAGCTAGCTAGGTCGAGTTATTTGTGATCATGATGACCTGCATTTAAGTAAATATTAACCCAACCGTCAGTTAATATATGGAGCGTTAATGCCCTCAAATTAATTAATTGTATATCAACTTAATTTGTACGTGTATATATAGGAAGAAATCGATAAACTTACACGAGTCATCGTCTTTGGCATACTTTCTCAAGAAAACAGCGCCAATAATGACCAATAAAACGATTGCTATTACTCCAAATATAATTCCAAGCGTCTTCTCAGTCCCTGCACCATTGCTTGATGATACTGTACAGCAAGTATAATATAATGTGAGTGGATTTATATTAGTATGTTACTAATTAATGTATATATGTAACTTCAAGCCCCTACTAACAGTATTGTGCTTTCGTGTTTTAATTATGACAAGGTCTAACATAACATATAAATTGGATGCATGCGTGGAATTCAATCAGCAAATTAGGTACACTTAAATTACTTAATCATAATATATGCAATAAGTTAAGTATGGTATACTGAAATTTAATAATTGACAACGGGTACGTCCATTGTTAACTCTCTAGACTCGAGTCCCTTTCCAACTTGGCTGGTATATATGTATACGTAAGTTATAGATCGATAACCAGAAAGCAAGAGGTTAAAACAATTTAACAAAATGGCAATATGTATGGTAAATGTGCTATTATACGGATCGGATATACCATGTTTATTATAAGGGACGGGGGCGGCCGGAGACACGGTGGCAGCATAGCGCGCGTAGCAACTAGCGAGGAAGACGTCGCCAGAGGTGGCGTACCAACACTCAGCTTTCAGGCGTCCGATGGCCTCTCCAAGGCAGTCTTGACACTGCGCGGAGCTCAGGCCTGCCACGCACTCCGCCACGCCCTTGACTGTCCCATACGCGCTAGCCCTGAATAGTTGCCCCCCGCTCACGAGGAGGTTGTTGAGGACCGAGCCGCGGTTGGCTGTTTGGTCCGAAGAGGAGTCGAGCTGACCGGGCCCACACTTCTTTAAGACCAGTGTCTTGTCCTCCGTTCCGAGGAAGGAGGTGTTGTCATACCTGACGTAGCAGCCATCGAGGCGGAGGGCGGCGGAGAGGGAGTAGGGGCACGTGGATTCGAGCTGGGACACGCAGGAGGAGACACAGGAGGAGCAGTCAGGGTTGTCAGGGCGGCACTGGTAAAGACCATGGGTCGCCCCAACAGTGAGGTTAGAGTAAGAGGAGAAGGAGGAGGAAGAGACGAATGAAGCGAGGAGGGAGTTGAGGCTGGACTCGTATTTGCTGCCCGGGGCGTACTTGTTCGGGGAGCATCCCGCGTACAAAAACGTGTCACTGGTGGCAGCATCGGAGTGATGGCTGACCAAGAGGAGGAGGAGGAGGACGCGGCCTACGGCGACAACCCTATTTAGAGGACTCATGTGTGTATATATATCAAGAGGAATAGGGCTGCCTAGCGCGCATACAAGTTATGCAAGGTTGAGTAATTAATGTGCCTACGATTGAAGAATAGGAGAAAGTGTTCTATGTCTATTATATTTCTCCATTATTGATCCTATTTTACGTATATATAATGGCATGGGATCATGGCATGGACATATGCAAATCAGTGTTGTGGTGGTAGGTGCTCTACAATATGGATGTTATAACAATGCACTAGCTAAAAAGAGGAGACTACCAAAATTTATAAGTTAATTAACGACTAGTGTAATTTCATGATGGTTTCAACGGGTGCGTGCATTGTTCAACTCTCAAGTCTTTTTCCCACTTGGCCAATAGCCCGCTACGTAAGACAAAAACATAAACCAAGAGATTAAGATAGTGTTACAAATTGATGATATGCTTGATTGATATATTTAACTATTGCTAGGTTGACAATAACTTTTCACCAAACGATCGATATTCTATCTATAAACGTACAATATTCAATGAAAACTTTCAAACAATCAAAGACAAAGTTTGCTATGATCATCAGGTTTATGAGAATAAATAACCCAGGCTCAGCCCGTATAAATGGTAAGATGAAGTTTGCTATGATCAAGGGAAACTTTCAAACAAAAAAACCCATTGGACGAGCAACATGTGTATGGGCCTCTCGATGGATAACAACTCGGCCCATATCAAATAATGGACCACCTGCAATTTTGGAATGAGGGAGTAAGGTTTACAATTGCAACATTTCTAGTACTCCGTAGGTTGTCTAGAAATTGTGATATTCGTAGGTAGCTAGAGATTTATTTTTTTTAAAAAATAGCTAACATGTTTCTCAAATTGAATCATTGGGTGTTTGTGTGCATAAATTGACTTCAATTGCATTATTGCATTTTATAAACTGAGTTTAAATAGATATAGGACCTATAGGTATTCATAGGTTCAAGCACAAATTCCACCGAAAAATAGATCGAGACAAGAGTTTTGAGTAGAGTATTGAGGTGACCAAGGGTAGAAGAAGGCGCACCTTACAGAGTTGCTAAGCGGGCTGCTTTTCCACTTTTCAATTTCGCCTGCAATTTGCGATATTTACGTTTAGCTCCCATTATTATTATATAATTACGAAGTATTTCTATAAGTTTTAATATGTATTCTGGTTATCCTTAGAGTATTTAGTAATTGGTTTTTAACTAGCTTGTTTTATAGTCGAGTCCTGTAATTTGGTATCAGAGCCTAGTTAATCAATTAACAAGCTGGAGATTTCCGAAAAATGCATTAATAGAGAAGCTCCACATATTAAGCATTTAAATACTGGCGAAAAACATCATGAAGCAATATTAAATACCATAGTTGATGATATCGCTGAACTAAAAAGTAGTATCTTTAGATTAAGTGAAAAAATAAAAAATATTAGAGAAGAACTAAAAATCTATTGTAACCTTTTATCGGAAGAAAATATCTGCCGAACTTATTCACGAAATTAGGCATCAAGGTGCAATTGCAAAGGGTCTAGACATTAAAAAATCAACCAAATTTCCCTACAAATATCCATTCCAAGATCAAAACCCAGGAAAAGTATTTTCTGTACCAGTTAAAAATATTAACGAAAAAGGAAAAACCAAACTTGAGGAAAATGAAAAAGACAACGAAGACTAGTTTGGAACTAAGAGAAGATACCATGGAGGAACCTGGTATCATCAGTAGTGAAGAATCTGAATATGATACAGAAGAGGAAGAAATGTATCAACAAATGGGTTTGATAAGGTTAAAAGATATGGAAACCATACCTATAACTGAAGTAAAACGCAAGATAAGTAAAATTATGGGTAAAAGGGTGTTAGACACCAACGAAATGGAAGAGGAAATAACACCTACTGAGTTGGAAGAAACTAATGAAGCTAATAGATCCTATTATAAAAGATATGAAGAAGGATCTTGTAGCTATAGAAAACCTTATTGTAAGCCTAAAGAGTTTTTAGAAAAAACAGCCAGATTTGGGGTAAGGATTATGCCCAATAACCGACCTAACAAGAAAGAACTCAAATTGGAACCCATAAGTGAAACTGGCTATAAGCTAAACTTGGATGGAGTTCGAAAACGTGAAGAAGTAATGGACTTTTGGAAGAAAAGTATGATGAGCGTGTTAAACCTCAATACAGATTGGAGAGCAACAAACTTCCTGAACTATATCGAGCATAGCCTAGAGGGAATAGTTGCTGACTGGTATGAAGGAGTACCAGAAGATTTCAAAGCAGGGTTAAGAGCTAATAACTCAGCTTCATCTATGTTCAAAGACCTTTGTGAGGCTATAGATGAAGAGTTTATTGGTGAAAGAGATGAAGATGATAAAAAATTTATCGAATGGCAAAGAAAACTCAACACCCTTGAAATCTGTAACATGAAATATCTAGATAGTTATCTTTCTGAATTTGAGCATTACTACTATAAGATTGGTGAAAATCCTATTAATCTTCAAATGCTCTATGATAAACTTCCCAAACCAATTAATGAAGAAATTAGTGATGGTTACCATGAGTGGAAAGAAAGGTATATGTCTAGAGATACCCTAGGAAATAGAATGAAATACCTCAAAAGATGGGTTGAGAAAAAATGCCGAGAGGTTAAGGGAACACAGCAAATGAAACGACAGTTTCTAACATGTTGGGATTTCCCTAACGAATGGGGTTGTGATAAGAGAGATTATCAAAGAAAACACTATAGAAGAAAGAGTTTCAATAAGCAGAGAGGTGAAAAATATCATAAAAAATATTATAAAAAACCCTTTGCTAAGAAAAGAAGGTTTTTTAGGAAAGCCTCTTATTGTCCAGAAAAGAAAAAGAGTTGCAAGTGCTGGGCTTGCGGAGAGACTGGACATTATGCTAATGAATTCAAGAATAGAAAGAATAATAAATTAGCAAAAGCATTAGGAAGTGTGGATTACATTGAAATATCTGAGGATGAAGCTATAGAATTAGCATTGGGCAACAACAAAGGAGTTGTTGAGGTAGTAGAAGAAGAAGAGGTAGAAGATTCGGATTGTGAAGAAATTAATGAAATGATGCAAGGAGAGAGCTCTAGCATCGCTGATTTCTCAGAAGCATTCGAATCTGGAGGGGAAATGACTACGCTAGCTCAGCTCCAAGAGGCTGAATCCTCCATAGATGAGGAACAAATTGAAAATATGCGTAAGTCAGGAGTAGAATTCCCTGTTATTGCTAAAGAACGATTCTTCAAGAGACATTTCTTCCCAGCATTCTCTAAGTTTGTGTGCGAAGAAATGCTTGGAGATATAGTAATTAAAAACAACGAAAACCAAGCTACCGAAATCAATCTAATCAACTGGAAAAATATCCAGAAACACAACAAGGATAAGAGATATAAGTATATCTTTGTGTGTGGTATCCAAATATTCATAACTCCACTACAAGATTTTGGTAAAAATGTGCATTGCATTAACTTTGTTTGCGATACTAGGCATAAGAAGTTTAGTGATCAGACCATAAGTGGAGTCATATGCAACCTAAGTCAAGGGCCAGTGTCATGGATTTGTAGGCCTTAATATTATGTTAGCCTGGAAGATCAGTTTGCACCTAAATTCTTAGCTCTTAAGTTGCTAACTGAAGGAATTAATATGCATAAGGGCACTTGCTCTATACAGTTGAAGTGGAAGGTGGTATACAAACTAGAAAACACCACCAATCCTCCACTAAGGATGCAAATGGTAGAAGCTGATAAATATGAAATTAGTGGACCAGGTCAGGTAGCAGTTCCTGTTAAGGTTAAGCCCGAACAAATCAGTTTAAAAACGATATGGATAAATGCCTTTGAGAACCCTTCAAACGCTAAGCATGAAAAAATATTAACAGTTGAAGAGGAAGGTAGAATTCATACCACATCTCAATCACCCGCAAACCTAACAATGGATAGGAGTCTTTCAAGAAGTAGAAGTTCTAGGTTCAATCCTAGTTTGAATCTTACTCAGAGAAACCAATTAGTTCCTCCAAATAGGACAATTAAAGAAGAAAGTCCTTTTAAGATAAATGAGGATATTGCTAGTCTATTAGCAGCTTTGAATAAGAAACTTGAAATGGACACCGTTGGTGGAACTATTAATGAGCCATCTAGACATAGCATAGATCTAGGATCAATGGCAAGTTCGAACCCAAACCCAGAAGGTCGTCCAATGCTACAAGGAGAGTCCTCGAACTTTAGATCTGATAGAAAGCTAATAGGATTTAAAACTAAAACCATTAGTGAACCTGTGTATGAAGAAGATGAAGAGTTAAATATGCAGGTTGAAGCTTGTCTAAGAGTCACTAATCCAAACAGTATTTACATTCCTATAGCGATATGCATTGAAGGATTTAATAATTATGAGCTATGTGCATTCGTAGATAGTGGATGTTCTGTTTGTTTTGGAAAGAAAACATTATTCCCTGAATTTATGTGGAAACCTGCTACTAAACCTATTCAAGTTAGAATAGCTGATAATAGTATTATGGTTCATTATGAAATTATTTTGGATTTACCAATTATGCTTGGAGGTTACCCTTGCATAATTCCTATTATTTGGGCTACTGAACAGACATCTCATGACATGATAATAGGAAATAACTTTCAAAGGCTACATTCTCCGTGTACTCAAAGCTTAGAAAGTATGATATTTACTATTAATGGAGATTTAGCTTGTGTTAGAAAAATGAAAGATGCCTATACTCATAAAAAAATTGAATTCACGCGCAGTAAGCGTGGTGAGAAGCAGATAGTTCCAACGCAAAGAGAATTTGCGCTCTTTATAGATGAAGTAGGCATAAAAGAACAGATAACAACCCAACAAAAGGATTTATGTAGAGAAATATATTCTGAAGATCCTTTAAAGTTTTGGGATAAGGATAAGTCATTTGCTAAGATAGAGCTTATAGATTCTAAGACTGTCATCAGAGTTAAGCAAATGGTTTATACCTATAAAGATCAACAGGAGTTTAAAGAACAAATAGATGAACTGTTGAAAAAAGGATTAATTAGAGAAAGTAAGAGTCCTCATTCTAGTCCTGCATTTATGGTTCGGAATCATGCTGAAGAAAAAAGAGGAAAGGCTAGAATGGTTATCAATTATAAGAAATTAAATGATAACACTGTCTTTGATGGATACTATATCCCTAATAAAACAGTCTTGTTCAATAGGATACAAGGAGCCACTTGGTTCTCTAAAATGGACTGTAAAAGTGGATATTGGCAGATTAAAATGGATAAAGATAGTATAACCTTAACAACATTTAGTGCACCACAAGGTCATTATGAATGGGTAGTTATGCCATTTGGGTTAAAGAACGCTCCACAAATATTCCAAAGAAGAATGGATAAAATCTTTAAAGATCTTAAACATTGCTGTCTTGTTTACATTGATGATATCTTAATATTTTCTAAGACTTTAGAACAACATATGCATGATCTTAAAGCAATTACTCAAGAGTGCATAAATCATGGTATCGTCCTAGGACAGACAAAATGCATCTATGTAGTACCAGAAATTGAATTCCTAGGATTGAAGATTAAGGCAGGGGAGATTGTATTACAAGATCATATCCTTGAAAAGGTAGAAAAATTCCCTGATATTATAGAGAATAGGAAGCAATTGGAAAGGTTTTTAGGATGTCTCACTTATGCCTCTGACTTCATAAAAAATTTGGCTAAACTTAGAAAGCCATTACAGAGTAAGCTGAAAAAAGAAGAAGTGTGGACTTGGAGTAGTCAGGACACTAAGATAGTTCGAGAACTTAAAAAATGTTGCATGAATTTGCCTGTGTTAACTTTACCCAATGAAGATGATGAACTTGTTCTTGAAACTGATGCGAGTAATTATCATTGGGGTGCTGTTTTAAAGATTAAGAAAGATAATAAGTTGTGCAGGTACAGCAGTGGAAGTTTCAACAAGGCTGAATGTAACTACACCGTTATGGAAAAAGAGATTCTTGCCATCTTAAAAGGAATTAATAAATTTATAATCTTTCTTGCTCCAAAACCCTTTACAGTAAGAACTGATTGTAAAGGAATACTGGGTTTAAATTCAAAATAATCTTGATAATATGAAAGCGCAAGGGAGGCTCCTACGTTGGCAATTAGCCCTTAACCAGTTTTCCTTTAACATTGAACATGTGCAGGGATCAAAGAACTCTTTGGCAGACAGCTTAACAAGAGAACTTGCAAGTGATAAAAATGCCAAACAGATACATAACAAGCGGGCAACAACCAGTTATGAGGTTGTATCAAGATTGTGGATTAGAGAATGCCTCTCCAGAGCAGATAGAAGAGTCAGTCAGGTTTCTCCTCTCCGTGCGTCCTTCGGATGCGGAGAGGACTACGTTCGTTGAAAAGATCAAGCATCATAAGGGATGGGTGTCACCTCCCAGTAATTTAGTAGTTTCTTTCTTAGAAGAAGTTGGTAAGAGAAGATGTCGCTATGGATATCAGATAGCAAACTGCATGTCCAGTACCAGAATATTAGAGCTAGAAATAGCTAACAAGATGCTTCAGCTTCCTTGGGAGCTCCAGGAAAAACTGAAGGGTTATTGGAAATATAAAGATTTTCCAGATTGGTATGCTCAAGTGATGAACAGTTATTCAAGTATTTACTACAACATATGGGAAGAATGGGGATCTCAAATTATGTATGGCCATTCTGGAATTGGAGGAGTTTGTCTACCAGGTAGTCCTGATGAAGACGCAAGAATTCTGAAAGCATGGGATTATGGGATGTGCCACGGGATATATGGAAGATTTCCTAGGCCATGGAGTCCATTATACAAACATTTTACTAAGTTCCAGAAGTACGTGTTCAACAGGATTATAAAATCAAAAGAAGAAGACAATTTGATTAGTTCCATGAAGCCTGCTAATATGGAAACAGAAGGAGGGCATTCAAGAGCTCCACATTACCTACTTATGTTTCTCTTAAAAACAGATTGTTTTTCAGAATATGATTCTATACCAGTACATCAAGCACCAGTCAAAACAGCTGTTGAAGCCAGAGCCAGGGGATTCTTCTACATCTACGAATTCATCAAGATGTATCAGAAGAAAGATGTAATTATGTTCAAGGTTGGGTTTACTACTGTCATAATTTCAAAAGAACTAAAACCCTATTTCTTAGAAGCCATAGAGTCATCTGATTCTATCCAAGAATACTTGTCACAAATTGAATATGGGAGATACTTATCACCAAAGGGTCAAGAGTTCCTTTGGGATCATCTAATGGACTGGGATCCAGAGTATTCAGAGAACCTGATCAAACAAATAGAGCTTGATGAATATGATGCTGAGAATTGGGAAGATAATGTTGGAGATGAAGGCATGCATAACCTCAATAATTGCATGGATTAACTTGCCAAGGCCACGTCACCATTCCATTTCAAACGGTCACAGAAGATCTTTGTCGTTTTACTTTTATCATTAATGTATTTTATTTTCAGAGTGCTTTTCTTTTTCAGAGAGTGATGGCACTGTTGCCATGTGAGTGGATTCCCTGAGACTTTGTCGGGTTATAATTTCAAGAGCACGAAGAGAGCACCCTATGCTCTCACCAGCTCTATAAATACGCCCTCTTGTAAGCTTAGAAGGGGCACCGAAAAATAGAGAGCAAAGTCTGAATCTAGAGAAAGAGAAAGAGAAAGCTTTGAACTTGCTAGTGAAGCGGGGTTTCCCTCACTCTAAGAGTTCAAATCCTTCTATGGATCTTTCTAGTTTGAGTGTTTGAGTGATTTGTGTGTTTTTCAGTGTGTTTGTGTGCTTGTAATCCTTTAAAATTCAATAAAAGTTTGTTTTTAAGAAAGGGAAAGCTACTTAATCGAAAGCTATGTCTTGAATAAACCGTTTTCTTGATTACAAACCTTTCATCCACCTATTCAAAGATTATAAGTTAGAGACTACGATCTGAGGTAGGAAACGAAACAGATCTGTGCTGTGCTTGGACTAAGGGAGTCCTGGTTGAGGATTAGCCACCCCTAGAAATCCGGGAGCTACAGGAACGCCGGAGGTCCAGTGATACTACGTCCAGGTAACGGTCAAACCTCTCTAATTTTGTTATCTTTTATTACGGAGCATGGTGGGCTTGTGATCATAGAAAATAGATTATTCGTGATATAGTTAGTAGATTATGGTAGCAAGTACCAGTTTAAGTCATTAAATTTAACAAACCGTTCTAAAAATGATAGATCTGGAATAATTCATAGAGTATTGGGTAGATCTCGTAATTTAGCTAAATATAAGGATAAAAAACAAAAGGCTGCAAAATTGCCAAGCGCACCGACCGGTGCGCGTAGTATTGGCCGTGACCAACAGCATGATAGAGTTGTCTATTCGTAGTATTGGCCGTGACCAACAGCATGATAGAGTTGTCTATTCGAAACATAAATGGATCGAAACAGGACATCATACGCTGAAAAGAAGAAGTCGGTTTCACCATTTTTGCAAAAGAAAGATGGACCTTTTTTTTTTCACAAAATATGGTGATGTTAATCGTTACCCGTTCCAAAAAAATAAGGGTTGTTAGTACACGAAATATGTCGGTGTACAAGTCTCAATTCCTTCTTCAATGACCATCTTCTCTAAGCCTCCTTCAATGACCTAGACCTGCAAAACAATGGACAAAGAGGGGCGGGGACCCCCCAATCCACCTCCGATGTCTAAGTCAGTAGAGTATCCGCAAGGTAACTGTAGAGAGAAAGACGCAGGGTAGGGTTGAGACAAGCGATCATCAGTCCCTCTAGGGTAGTTTTTGTATATATCCTTTGACCATGTATTTATAGTGGAAAGAGAGGGCTAGAGTTTCTTCCTTGGAGCCCAATTAATAATTCTATCCTCTTAAATAGGATGGAATCTTCCAACTACCGGATAACTACCAGGATTTAATAGGCTAATAAAGATATTTATTAGATATGCTTACCTGGCTGGCGGAAATATTATCCTTAATTATGGCGGTAAATTTACCCACCTACAAATGCCCCACCTACGTCTTAGTTGCGCAACTAAGACGTAGGTACTCTAGGATTGACTTGGCGTGACTTATATGGATTAGGAGATGGGCACGTTTGCACGTTCATGAGCGAGTATCATGAGAACCCCCGTGAGCGAATATCACGGTCCCACCCCCCCATGAGTGAATATCATGGGGGTTCCGCGAGCGAATATCGCGGAAACCACCGCGCGAGTGACGCGGGAACAAACTCCGTGAGCGAATACACGGAAACCACCGTGACGAGCGATCACGGGTACCACCGCGAGCGAATACGCGGGAACCACCGCGCGAGCGACGCGGGAACAAACTCCGTGAGCGAATACACGGGAACCACCGTGACGAGCGATCACGGGTACCACCGCGAGCGAATACGCGGGAACCACCGCGCGAGCGACGCGGGAACAAACTCCGTGAGCGAATACACGGGAACCACCGTGATGAGCGATCACGGGTACCACCGCGAGCGAATACGCGGGAACCACCGCGCGAGCGACGCGGGAACAAACTCCGTGAGCGAATACACGGGAACCACCGTGACGAGCGATCACGGGTACCACCGCGAGCGAGTACGCGGGAACCACCGTGACGAGCGATCACGGGTACCACCGCGAGCGAATACGCGGGAACCACCGCGCGATCGACGCGGGAACAAACTCCGTGAGCGAATACACGGGAACCACCGTGACGAGCGATCACGGGTACCACCGCGAGCGAATACGCGGGAACCACCGCGCGAGCGACGCGGGAACAAACTCCGTGAGCGAATACACGGGAACAACCGTGACGAGCGATCATGGGTACCACCGCGAGCGAATACGCGGGAACCACCGCGCGAGCGACGTGGGAACAAACTCTGTGAGCGAATACACGGGAACCACCGTGACGAGCGATCACGGGTACCACCGCGAGTGAATACGCGGGAATCCTCCTACGTAGCTAGCATACGAGGAGTCTGTTAGTGTGATGAACTAACGTTGCGCTTATTTTTTTATGCAAGACTCTTCTAATGCAAAAACTGATAGCAAAAATAAACATGAATGACATGATCCTAAAAATTAAGCTAATGAAAGAAGAACAACCTAGGGGCCTCATCAAAAAACCTCATGGGAAAAAGAGTGCCCCTGCCTACAAGAATCCTTGTCCAGGGACCCCCGCGCATAAGGTTCCGGGTACCCGTGGTCGTGCCTGCTCAGGCCACGGGGACGATTTATTCTCTTCGAGGCGAAGCGGTCATTTATCCTCTTCAAAGCGGATTGATTATTTATTATTTTCAAAGCGAAGTGCCCCTGCCACGATTCCGCGCTCGCAGAACGAGCGGCGCGCCCGCGTTTTTGCCCCAGAGAGGGGGTTCTACGCTCTGGACCGGAATCGCGGTCGCGGCCTGGGGACCCGCGGTCGTGGCCTTGGGACCCACGGTCGCGGCCTTGGGACCCGCGGTCGCGGTCTGGGGACACGCGGTCGCGGTGCGTTGAACCGCGGGTGCGGCTTTGATCTTGCGGGCGTGGTTGCTCGGCCCGTCGTCTTTCCTTGATTCGCCCTCGAGCCTGCACTTGGAAGCCTTTGACCCGCTTGCTCCCTTGATCCCATGATGAGCATTCTTCCATCATGGGGCTCTCACGCTCGGGTGGGTCTTGAGGCGAAGAAGGCGACCTCCTTCTCGCCTCGCGATCAGCTTCTTCCAAGCGCACATGTCGACAGACGCGCTCTCGCAGTCCGTCGATGGTGGAAGGAGGATAGAGTATCAAATCCTCCCTTAACTTGCTTCCGAGCGGGAGAGCTCTTTTGAAAGCGGCTAGTGTGACTTTCTCACCGCATCCCCCAACCTCGGCGTAGCATTCCATTGTAACACCCCTATTTTAAACCAAGGGTATTACCGCCAGTGACCTCGGATTTTACCATCCAAAGTCACCCAAGGCTTTAGGTAACATTACACGATCTTTTAGAAAGGCGACAAGGACTTATAGTACAGTAAAATGGTTCATACTTTGATACACTTAGAGGAAATCATTCGACAATATAAAATTGTTCAAGACGACATCTTAAAATAGAAAGCAGCGGAAATAAAATGACAACCCAAAAATACAGTCGTGATCAACGTGTGAGACCCATATTGTCAAAAATATTAAAATAGTCTTGAAACCTTCCTTCAATCTTCTCGTCTTCACCTCTGGATACTACATGTTGACGGTGAATCCTTCCTTCCTTCCTTCACTTCACGTATCTTCAAATCCTTAGTTCTCAAGTAGCGCTCCTCATTGTCCTGATGTCCAGTCATGCAAGGGAACAGAAGAGAGGGTGGAAGGGTTAGTCTAATGATAGACTAGCAAGTGAATGGCGGCTATGGTACTAACTAAACTTGTTGGTATCAATCTCCAAACGATGGCGGTTGGTCGATGACACAACAGTTAGTACCTCCATCAGGATAGGGAATTGAAGAGAGTTTTAAGGTGTAACACTGTAAGGATGGAGTTTCGTGAGATGTTACACAACTACTTTCATCACGATTCACGAGGAAAGAAATCCGAGATTTCTTTGGATATGGGACGTGATTCGGCCTATTTTGTATAGGTTAACTCTTGTATTTTAGGGCTATATTGAGTGTGTTTAGGTTAGAGTTGTGCGAAATTGTAATATCTAGGCCGAAGACACAAGGATGCAAGAATCAAGAGTTTTAAGGCGTTTTGAGCTGTCTGCGCGACACCACTTGCTTGCGAAGGCCATATCTTGAGCTATAGAGGTCGGATTGAGCTGATTCCGGTGCCATTGGAAAGCTAATTTCAAGGGCTTCAATTCATCTTTTTACACCGAAGTCAGATTCTAAGCGGAAGATGGTCAAAACAGCCTCCGAAGTGACACCAGCGATTCTGTCGAGATTCCGCGACCGCGGATTGTCCACCGCGACCGCGGTGGCCGCCGAGACGAATTGTTCCTTTCTGTTGCGATAGCGCGGGCGCGGCCAGGGCGACGCGACCGCGGCGATGCCGAATCCGAAGCGGGCCGAAATCTTTCTATCTTGTTTCCTTTTCTATCTTTTGCTTCTTTCCTTATCTATCTCGGGGAGCTTGTTCCTTGGGCTATATAAGGAGGAGTCGGCCCTAGGTTTTTGGTATTCACAACTCCAATTCATAATTCAATTAGGTTTTTAGTTTAGTTATGGAGAGCTAGTCTCATTGGTTTGTTCAAGGGAGAAGCTCTGATGTATGAACTCGTGAGATTTTGGTAATTGATTTCTATCCTTTGGTTAATATTGATACTCTTGTGCTTCATCCCATGATTTATGCTTGATTTTATGAGTCTGGCCAACTTGTTTGATTGACTTAGATCTATTATTTGAATTAGGATTGGTTGTTGTCTATGCATCTTTCCTATTCTCGAAACAACTTTATTCTAGGACCGTGGACTAGTTTAGGGAAGAGTATTCAATGGTTTAATTATGCATGAGACTCGTAGCTTGATTGCATGATTTGATTTCCTAATATCCTTGTTCTCTATGCTAATTCTAGGTTAAGCGTCCTTGCCTAGGGTTATAGAATTGCTTGGACCGTGGACTTGCGATTGTTAATGATCAGGACAAGAATTAACCATAGGTGTGAATGAAATCAATGGATGAATCTATGATCGAGTGATTATTTCATGAGTGGATCTTTTGAATGAACCTGCTTCCTATTTATTTGTTTATTTGTTTGTTATTTGTTTTCTAGTTTAGATTAGGTTAGATCTCTCTTTAATCCCCCTTATCTTTAGTTGGTAATTATATTAATACTAGAAGCCGTTAGTTCTCTTGGGTTCGACCCCTTACTTACTTGCTATACTTAGTTTGTTTGTTTGGGTTATTTATCTTTGATCTTGGCACGACGACTTTAGCCGAGTCAGGACGCCATAAAGATGGAGTTCCATCAGAATATTTATTGGCACGATTCTCGAGGAAATAAAGCGGGACTTTTTGAGAGATGAAACACTACAAGAATGTAGTTCCATCGGAAGAGTTATTTGAGACTTTATTATTTCATACATTGCACATTATTACACTCTTAACTAGAGATTTATATAAGGCATGGCAAAAGACATAAGCCTTATTGATTTTTAAGTACGGCGGCAATGCCACAAGAGTTTCTTACAGATGAAACATTACAAGAATGTAGTTCCATCGGGAGATAGGTTTATTATTCCATGCGCTACACATTATTATACTATTGACTGGAGATTTATCTAAGGCATGGCAAAAGACATAAGCCTTAGTGATTTTCAAGTACGGCATTGCAAAAGACATAAGCCGACTTTTTATTACAATGTGACATTGCTTTAAGACATGAGACGAATCCCAGATCCGACATTGCTTAAAGACATTAGTCCACAAAGTAAATGGAGTCATGACCCATACACAAAACATTGTTATCATAAGTGATTTAGGACTTCTTTCATACGTTTTTGTCCTACACTAATCCAGAGAAGTTCTCTAAACGAGATACTTTAAACAAACAAGGCCATAGCCATCGGTCCTAAAGTCCAGTACTATCGTAGTACGAGTAATAATAACGAAGTCGTTGTATCTAAGCAATAAATAAACCTAAGTTCATTTATTTATGCAGATAGGGCATTTAAAACCATCAGGAATATTAAACGGAACGAAAATCACGCTTAATAAAAAGGGCAAGAAATCCATCCACTTGCCATTGGGTTCGAGAGTTGAGTCCTACGGATTTGTTTCGCGAGCTTACGACCACTCGAGTACTCGACCTAAATTAGGCGCGGTTTTCAAGACGAGTGAACACGAAATAAGTTAGTATTTACTTCTTGATTTAAAGAAAATACTTTCCCCAATTGTCACATTCTTTATAAGGATTCGTGAGGTGAAAATAAATTATTTTTCGTTAACGATTTATAATTATTAACTCGATGTTCAAGAAAACGTTTCTTAAACTCTTTATAAAATGGTTTTAAGACTTCCAATGTTAATAGCTTAATATTTTGTAGCAAGGGTAAATTAAATAGTTACTTAGCTTATTTCTTATTTACGACTTGGCTACAATATTATTTCCTAGAAATAATCTTATTAAGGCCAAAACAACTATTATTTCCTCGTAATAATATTCTTAAGGCCACAATAAATTATTATTTCTAAAGGATATATATTTATATATACATATATGTATATATAAGTCCATGACCTAACTCAACATTATATTTGTCTTTGCCTTGAGAAATTATTTGTAGTATTTTTATTAAGGTTAAAGCTTTGCTAACTAACCTTATTTAACAATTAATTTTAAAACTACCATTAATTTTAAATCTACAATTATTTTATCCTCTCATGAAATTGATTTTCCAAAGACACATAATTTATCGTTAGTGGTCTACTTCTTTGGTAAATTTTTGGACCTATAAATATTAGTAGTGATTGAATGGGTTTAATTGATTGGATATTTAAGACTAAATGGGTTGCTAATAACTAATGGGCCTAAAAGAAGATCAGCAACAAAAGCCCATTCAAACCCAAAACAACCACAAAGTCAAAAATGCTTGCCTTCTTTTTCGGCTTTCACGCATACAGCAGCAGCCACAACGCAAATCGACGACTCCAACGACAACTCCTCACAACAGCCACGACCGGCGGCGTCTCCCGCGGGGTTCTGGCGGTTTCCGGCGCGACGTGAGGGCGGGCGTGCAGACCCGACTTCTGGCAGCGTCGAACGGGACGGCGGCGAGAGGCTGGGGGCGGCGACGAGCAGACGGGCGCCGGCAGGGTCGGGTCCGGCTTCCTGGCGACGACGGGCGGGCGACGGTGAGCAGGCTGGTGGGGCGGCGACTGCTTGGTATCGTCGGAGCAAGGGAATGGCGAAAGAACCAGATTTGAATGAAGAGGAAAATTGGGAGTTTTTGAGCAGATTTTCGGAGTGGTTTTTGGGCTGGAAGGAAAGAAACGAAAGCTGAGAATGGATTTGAAGAGGGTGATGAAATGAGTTGAGGACCACTCCAACTTGTAATCAGATTTTCCAATGCTATACGTAAGAAATTTCTTGGGCAGAGTTGTTGAAGTGAAGGCTTTGTCTGCATCCCTCTTTCTCAATTTTGCAGAGCTCTACCATATTTACAAGCAATGGGGAAATGCAGGGAAAAATGCTGGATGGCAGGGAGATTATTAATGGGGGTTGACCGGATTTCAAGCTGAATAAGTTCGTCCATCTCGCGGATATGACCGGAGAAAGGAACCCGGGATTTTCGCCGGTCAAGATTGGTCCAGGGGGTTATTTGGTTTAAGTTAAACGCGTCCCACTATTATGATAATAAGCTTCCGTAGCTCAAATGGTAAGGGGAGGATAAGGAAGGGAAGGGACCGAGATTATTTAAAAGCCTACCCATTTATTTTAATTAATATTAATTTGTTAATTGCCTTCCACTTTAATTGAATTCTTCTTCTTTATTTACTCCCCTTACGATCTTAAATAAATTATTTCAAAAGGAATAATTTAATATAGAAGGATCGTTTTTCCATAATTGAATTTCAATAAGTTTTAAGCTTAATTGAGCGAGGAATTTTATCATTGACGACATTTGGTTCGTTGTACGCATAAAGGTTTTGAGAAAATTTTATTTCCCTTATTTATGAAATTAGCGGTTATTACATCCATGAAACGATTCGAGAAGCTGCGCAAGCTCTCGTCTTGATTCATCTCGAGATCAAAGAGCGTGTCAAGGGACGCTGCGTCTCGGTAATTGGCGATGTAACGCTTGATGAACAAAGTGGCGAGTTGTCTCCATGATCGTATTGATCCGGGTTTCAAGCTTTGGAACCACTTGAGAGATCCCTGGGTGAGACTGCTTGGAAACATCTTACACATCACGGCTTCTTCGGGCACCCACAACGTCATCTTGTACGAAAACATCTTTCTTCACTTCGGACACCCAAGTGAAGAAAGAGCTCTCAGTAAGCTCTCCCTTCTCTCCTCCCCTCTCCCCCAAATTCCGGCAAACCTCCTTCCCCCTTCCCGGTTCACTCCGGTGAGGGTGCTCCCCACGAGCCCCTTGCTTTTGTTCATGGTGTGTTTCCTCACGAGCCACCACCGACTTGGAGTGTCCGCCCCCCCCCCTTTGTTCCCCGGAGTTCTCCCCCCACCACTTTGCCCTCTCGGTTCCCCCCCCCCTTTTTAAGGGCTCGGTTTTGGCCTTGTCGGTGAGGGCTGAGCCGGCCTTGGCCGTGCTCTTTCTTGGCCATGGCTAAGACTCGAAATGGCTCTTCTTCCTCCTATGGAGGGGCTGTTTTGAACAAGAATGGTGGTGGAGATGTTACTCTTTCTAAAAGGAGTAGGAAAGATGAAACAAGCAAGAAAGGCCGAGGTTCTCAAGCCATGCAATCGGTAGGTGATGGTGGAGCTAAGGCGGCCACATCTAAGGCCATGGCCGGACATGGTAAAGATAAGGAACTAGTCACTAGTTCCATTGAAGTTGAAGATGAAGGAATGGTCGTCCATGATAAGAATACCCTTTCCGACGATGATGATGACGTTTTGGGCGAGTTTCCGACGTTAGCCGCCGCCATGGCCTCATCTCCGGCGAGGGTGGCTGCTCGGAAAAGTGTGGGAGCTCCCTTGGTCAGCCATGGTGCGTCCAACATCAATGATGTCTTGGAACCAGCCACATTAAATGCTGTATTGGAACCAGCCATAATAAATGGTGATGGGCTCCCTTCCAACATTGACTTGTTTGGAAACGAGGCCATTAAATGCTCATTGGAAACTCACCAAGCTCATTCTCCCCATGTTGAAGCCAACGGCTCTTTGCAGCCTTGTGTGGGCCCCTCTCGGCCAAGTCTTGAAGATCAAGCCAAGGTTCATCCCCCCTTGGGGAAGGCTCCGCTCACACCGGCCAAAATCAACCAAGCTGCTTCAAACGTTCCTCGGCCTAATGCTTGGGCAAATAAATCCAAAAAAGTTTTCATAAACAAGGGCCTTGGTGGGAAGCTTGAATACATCCCTCCAACTTCCGATCGAGTCAAGATTAATTTATCCGAAGCTCTTCCACGTCAAAAGGTTTGGGGATGGTCATTGCTCGGCCAATACGTTGGCTTTTATCCGGGTTATTTCTTACTTAATGAATTGCGCAAGTCTTGGGGTGTCCGGTCAAGATTCCGTGAAGAAGGAGGCTGGATGATATTCAATTTTGATTCGGAAGAGGATTGTGACAAAGTCCTCAAAGGTGGCCCTTACTTCATTCATGGTAACCCGCTATTACTTAAGTACATTCCTCCAAAATTTGCTTTCAACCGTAAGGATATTGCTACTATTCTTTTATGGGTTCGAATGTATGGTCTTGGTAAGGAATTTTGGACACCGGAGATTATTGCTCGAGTTGCCTCTCATATGGGAAAGCCACTCTTTATGGATCCCGTGACTACCGACCATCAAAGAGGTACTTTTGCTCGTGCCCTTGTGGAGCTGAATTTTGCTACTACCTTTCCTAGAGGTGTTCCTCTTGACTTTGATGATGGAGAATCGGTTGATTGCTCCTTCTTAGTGGAGAATGAGCCCAAGTATTGCAAAGGGTGTTGCACTTTTGGCCACATTGAGGAGAATTGTTCGTTTAAGGAGAAAAAGGATAAGGTGGGCACCAAAACTCGGAGAGGCCCCGGGGTGGCCAAAGCCATGGCTAATGATGGTGTTCATGTGGCTAAAGTGGGTGGCCCCGATGTGGATGGCAAAGCTACGGCTGAGCCTACCCCCATTGCTACTAATGGCATCAACTCGGCCCCCACTCAAGCTACTTTTGCTACGTCCACCGACAACCCACTCTTTTCAATGGATGGTACCACGACCAAAGTTGATGAAGCTAGCAAAGACGAAAACGAAGCTCTTGAAGGTGATCTTGATGATACTTCAAGCGAGTCGGAAAATGATGAAAATGAGGGAGATGTCGCCGAGGGTGATGAGCTTGATACCGAAGCTCAAAATGAAGATAATGAGGGAGATGAAGCCGAGGGTGATGAGCTTGAAACCGAAGCTCAAAATGAAGACAATGAGGTGTTTGATCCTACCCTTGATGTGTCCTCGGAAGAGGAGAGAAATACGAGCTCGGATGATAGTAGAAGCGACTCTTTTGTTGCTTCGGTGAATGGGAGCGGTGGTTACTATGTTGAGAATATTCCTTTTGAAGAAGTAAAATCAAGATCGCAACGAAGAAAGACCAAGAAAAGTACAATCACTCCTACGGTGCTTGCTCTTCAAGCCCCTCCGAAATGGCCCCGGTCAAACATGAAAACTACTAAGAACACTAGACTCATGGACCCTAAATCCGTGAGGAAGAAACGTTAGGTAGTTGTCTTGTTGATTGTTTCCTTGCTTAGTTTGTTTGATGATTGTTTGTTTTGGTTCCTTTATTTGCTTTGTATTGGCATGTTTGGAGGGCTTGCATGCTTTTCCATATGCTTTGTTCGGTGGTTTTGATTGGCTTGCACGCCTTTCATTCTCACTTTTGCATTGTATCTCCGATTTTCTCACCTTTTCATAGGGTGCATATTTATCCGAATTTACCGTTAACCAAAAAAAAAAACAAGGCTACGTGGCTTATGGGGTCCGAATGCCCATCGTAAAGATCAAAGGTTGGTGGAGAGAATTTCTCCGGGGGCTTGGCTCGCAAGATCTCTTCGCTGAATGGTGTCGATGTCACCATTGCCAACTTGCGCTCGGCCTGCTCTTGCGCTGATTGTAAGGTTCCTCTTTGCGATTTTAAGAGTTCGAGTAACCTCTTCTCAGCGCGCGTGAAAGCCCGATCCTCTCCCTCATGCTCACCCCTGCTGCCCCAATCATGAGTCGAAATAGGGCTTTCGGGAGAGCCATGGCCTTCGTCTTTAGGTTCGCCAAAACCCTCGCGCCGTTCGCTCAAACCGCGGGCGCGGGTGCTTGGGCCGCGGTCGCGGTGTCTGGGACCGCGGTCGTGGGTTGTCAGACCGCGGTCGCGGTTGCCGCCCTTGCAATTTCCGCTATCGTTGGGGTCCGACGAATCCTCCGAGATCGATTTCTCGGGTCGAGGGTGGCTCATAGCTCGCGATCTCTTGGATGAGGGTGGCTCGCGACCCCTCTTCCTTCCTCGGCCTTTAGGTGGCCGGCGACCACCGTTGCAATCGAATCGCACCTCCTTTGGCTCTTTAGCACTGATGGGTTTAGGGCTACTCCGTTTGTCCGCGGTTGTGATGATACTAGCGAGTTGCGAAGTAACCCTAGGTTCGTCAATAGGGCACTCGCCCCGAACCTCCCCTAAAGCATGCTTCAGCCTTGCGATTTCTTTTAGGGCTTGGTCCAAGCGAGACCTAGCCTGTTCGCATTCTGACAGCATCACCTCGTCCTCTCCTAGAGTACCGGCCAGGATATGGACGACCTCGTCATCCTGCTCGCTCCTGGTGGAGGATGATGCCTCAACCCTGCCGCTTGGGTTGGCGTAAATCGTTCGGCCCATCACGTACCGCGAATTAGGGTTTTCGCGATTGGGCTCAGGCTCGCGCCCTCGCGACTCGCGGTCACGGTTTGGCTCTACGATCGTGGTCGCGCTTTCAGGCCTACCGCGGATCTCTTGGCCTAGATCTGCTTCGCCTTCAGCGATGTGCATCATGGAATCCCTTGATCGACTAGACAAAGCTGAATCGGACCATACGCGACGACGACTCTCAATCCCATAGCCTGACGCGAGTCCCCATAGGTCTGTGCGATGAACAGACGCGCTTGCGAGGGGGGCTAAGTCATGGGTAGAGTCGGATCCGGGCAAGGCACCTTGCACGGGTCGCGAAGTGGTCCGATCTCCCGAGCGAATATCGGGGTTTGCGTGTGTCGGGATTCGCTTCTCCGAGCGATTTTCAGAGTCCAACCGCTCGGGCGTTGATCCGCGGTCGCGGGAGGGTGACCCGCGGTCGCGGGTGGTGAACCCGCGGTCGCGGGTCCGCGCCTGCCAAGAGCGAACTCGGAGTTCGCCAATCGCCCTCCGACCCGCGATCGCGGGTGGGTGTCTCGCGGTCGCGGGTTGTCAACCCGCGGTCGCGTGTCCGGGCTTGCCGAAAACGAATCGCGCGATTCGTCCGGCGCGATTGCCCCAGACCCGACCGAGATTGTATCCTCGTCGTTTGGGGTCGATTCCAGCACCATAATTATGGATCGATTGCTGTTTTCCCCACAGACGGCGCCAAATGTTAGTACACGAAATATGTCGGTGTACAAGTCTCAATTCCTTCTTCAATGACCATCTTCTCCAAGCCTCCTTCAATGACCTAGACCTGCAAAACAATGGACAAAGGGGGCGGGGACCCCCCAATCCACCTCCGATGCCTAAGTCAGTAGAGTATTCGCTGGGTAACTGTAGAGAGAAAGGCGCAGGGTAGGGCTGAGACAAGCGATCATCAGCCCCTCTAGGGTAGTTTTTGTATATATCCTTTCTACATGGCCAAGCCATGTATTTATAGTGGAGAGAGAGGGCTAGGGTTTCTTTCTTGGAGCCCAATTAATAATTCTATCCTCTTAAATAGGATAAAATCTTCCAACTACCGGATAACTACCAGGATTTAATAGGCTAATAAAGATATTTATTAGATATGCTTACCTGGCTGGCGGAAATATTATCCTTAATTATGGCCGTAAATTTACCCACCTACAAGAGTAAAAAGCGACATCGTTTTAGCCTATAAAAATTAAAACAATAGCAAAACGAACAATATTGCAGAAACCTCGACTAATTGAACAATACTAGTTATTCTTGTCGGATCGTCAAACTATGAATTAATATGTGTTGTTCTTCATTCTAAGGGTAGGTTAGGCCTATAAGCATGTACAAAAGTTAGGCAAGTATGTGTAATGGAATTAAGGTGTAATTGAGTAAGATAGGAGGATACAACTCAACTCAACTCAATGCAACGCGTAGTAACATGTCCGCCATGAATACAGTTTGCATTTTTTCAACCAAAAAAAAAATGAATACAGTTTGCATTTCGACCAAAAAAAAATGAATACAGTTTGCACATATATAAGATTGTGCATGTATCAAATAATATAAGGATCCACGAAATTAATTTACCATTTTTATATGCTTGTTTGTTGTTGTAGCAATTTTTTAATTGGGAAATTCTGCCTACCGCCTTTATGCTTTCATAAAAGTTTTTATATTAAGAAAATACTTCTGCCTGGAGCTAGCTAGCTCTCCATAATATTGCAATTCAATCATTACGAGCTTTTCCTTGTTAGGTGATTACTTAATTTTGTTGTTACAAAAGAAATTATACCCTATCCATCCCTAAGAAATGTTTCTATGGGTTTTTCCTCGTCCCATCCTGAGTTTGTCGAAATTGCAAGGCGAAGATTAATCATAAAATCACAAACGAAGTGTAATCTTATGATCTACTCCGTAGTTTATAAAGGTGAAAAAAAAGCCATTTCGTGTAGGTGTTAAGCTATCGTAAGACGTACATAATTATAAAACGACGGATATTAACGACAAACGTATGATCAATTTACGTATCACGTAAAACTAATAACGACATTGACCCAATATAATTGTACGGCTGAAAATAACATTATGTGTTGAATTGGGTAATTATTCAACAAACTCAATTACAAATCGAGACATCTAAATTACAAATTCAAGCCATAATAAACTACTACGTACGGAGTACTATCCTAACATCTAGATGACTTTAAACGACCTTATAGGCATCCGAAAAACGCTAAAAGACCGGACGGATTAGGATCTTTCGACACGGGCACTTGCGATTGGAGGTCCAACATTATGGATTAACTTATGAGGATGTAGGTTGGTGGAAACATGAATAATGACAGTGTGTAATAGTGTGTATGTGTATGATCTAGTTAAGTGGACCATAATATGTACCCCAACTGTGAATTTGTGGACTCCAATTTTTTAGACAGGGAGGCAAACACCGCCTTTCTCTCAATCTTAATTCTCATACTCTGCCCCACACGGTGTCGTTCTGGCCTTTTACTCCTTTTATTTGTTTTTTCTTTAAGATTTATCGTTTTATTTAGGGAAATTCCGGATGGTGCTCCTGAGTTTTGGGCTTTTCCGGATGGTGTCCTCTAAAAAAACTTATTCCGCAAAATGCCCCTGAGGTTTTGCAAAAGTTCGGAACGTGCCCTTCTCTCAATTTAACTCAAAACCTCCGTCGCTTGAAATGGAGATGAGTTGAGCCTCGCTCTCCAAGGCGGAGGAGCTCGGTGTCATCTCCGCCGCCTCCGATCCCGCCACGCTGGCCGTGCTCCGGACCTTGAGCCTCGCTCTCCTCGCCGTCGGTCTGGCGTTCGTGTACTTCGTCCCCGAGGAGCAGGTCTGGCAGGTCGCGATCCAAGTTGTGGTGGCGCTCGCCTGTCTCGTCAGTGGATTGCTGCCTTCGCCGCCTCGAGCCTCGTGTACAATTTGCAGAAGTCGAGATGATTTTTGGTTCGGATTTTGAGCTTCGTTTTTGTCCAAACCCTAGATTTCTGAAAATTCTAAAATCGGGAGTTCTATAGACGATTTCAGTGATGTATTTTGCTAGTTTGATTGAATCGAATTTGAACATAAAAGGACGCTCTTTGCCAGAATCCTTCCAAGTTCTAATTGCCACCCTTGGAATCCTCTCTCTCTTCCCACCAAACAAACTGCCTGCCTATATTTCCCAATTTGATCGACCCTGCATTACCAATCATCTTATTTGACATTTCCTCTCTCTCCCGCTCCAAATTCCAATTAATTAATTAAGTAATTGATCAACGATGGATGCAAGCCGAGTATTCTCCATGGATGCAATCCGCAGACACAACTCTCAATGAGGCAGAGCTACCCGCCACCTCACCGTCAGGCAACTCATCTCCATCTCCAAGTCCGCCGCCTCCCCGATCCGCCTCACCCTCGAGGTCGCCAGCGCCACCGACACCTTCGCCGCCAGCATGAAGGAACCCGGCGTCACCGTCCTGACCGCAACCATGGACCTGGGCGGCCCCGTTAACAAGTTAACGGAGGTTTTGAGTTAAATTGAGAGAAGGGCATGTTCCGAACTTTTGCAAAACCTCAGGGGCATTTTGCGGAATAAGTTTTTTTAGAGGACACCATCCGGAAAAGCCCAAAACTCAGGGGCACCATCCGGAATTTCCCTTTTATTTATTTGCGTAAATATAAAATCCGCAGATAAATAAGCAACTTAGGATTCCCGGCTGGACTGGGCCCGTTAACCACCGTTATTGGGCCCACCAACTGCTCACCGTTTTCCTCCATTTCCTCTCTTCCATTTTCACCCGCCCACTGTATTTTACTAGTATCTTTTTTCTATATTATCTGTTTCATTTCCAGTGACATTTTTATTTTATTTTCACTTCTAATAAAACTGTTCAATTATGTATTGCTTCGAAACAAGCTTTCTTGGAAAATGCATTATCATTAATGGAAAATAACTTATTTTATACATATTTCGGTTACAAATTGCATGCTTACATAATGGATTGCTACATCAATTTGTAGTAAATATACTATTATATTTGGCGATGATTTCATTTTTTGATTATTATTTCCTAGTGGATGACATGATATTGCTATTTTTTTCTTAATTTTGTGAGAATTTTGGTTTGTTGTATGAATCTCAATTCATAAAAGTAACATTTAGCTGAGCATTTTGCATCATTTTTTTAATACTATGTGTACAAGATGATTACATTATTCATCTAGCACTTAACTGCCTAATCATTTGAGAGCTAACACCTTCATGGCTTCATACTCACATTATGTTACTAATTATCAAGAATAATCCCTCAACTTTACAGCAACTAGAATATTCTTTTTTTTTAAAAAAAAATTGTTGGTAGAGTTAATTAATCTGTTGATCACCAAAAAATAATGAAATTTCCAACAGTAGTTGACAAAACCACCAAAAAGAAAAATTGAGAAGACAAAATGATTGTTATTGTGATCCAATTCACAATATTCTGCATCCAACTGTATTTCCTTGTTTTCTTTCTATTTCTGAAAAATATTAATAAAAAAATAATAACAAAAAAAAATTCCTTTTTCCTGTTTTCATTTCCATTACAATTACTCTCCCCCTCCTCTGCCGAGAATCTCGGCTTCCTCCTCTACTCCCTCTGCCACATTCTTCTCTCCCCCTCTCATCGCCATTCTTGTATTCAACTCAATCATCACAGAGATCGATATAGCTAGCAGCCAAACAGTAGGAAAGCTCAAGCTCCAATGTTTTGAGAGCCTCTTCAGAGAGATCTGCGCCGGACGTTCTCAGACATCGGCAATGGCCGTCACTTTCACCGGCGCCGACGAAACGGAGGTCATACAGGAACTGATCAACGAAATCGGAAGTATTTCGAGCGCCGGAGGGTTCAGGGAGCCGTTGAAGAAGGATTGCACTGATCTCACCCGTCGGATTTCACTGCTCTCCCATTTGGTTGAGGAAATCAGGGAGTTTAAAGGAGATTTGGGATCCTTGTGCTCCTCGCCTTCTTCTTCCTTGTCGTCTTCTACCGCTCCTCCGTTTGTCTCTGATCTCGTGTTCGCCTTGCAAAATGCCAAGAGGCTGTTGCTGATTGCTGCGAGCTTCAATTCGGAGGAAGTAAGTGCATTTCTGCTTCTAGTTTTAGCAAGATCTGTGAAATCGTCTACTTGCCTTTTGTTTTAGTGCGTAGTTGAATAATTTGGAGCTTCTGATTCTTCGTTGCTGTCTTCCTGCTAGTCTAATCTAGGGCAAAGTTCTATCTTTATCCCTGAAAATTATGACTTTGGAGTGAGTTGATAGATGAATGCAATTTGGGGTTTTTGGTATTTGAGGGGTTATGACTAAGATTTTGGTCTGTATGGGATCTTTCAGCTGAAAATGTGGGCTAATTCCAGCTGCGAAAGCAATGTGTTTCATTAGGTAGCACTTTTGACACCCACCTTTAATGTGCCATAGCGTTTTTTTTGCCTTTGTAGGATTAGATTGTAGATCTGGGAACTTTTTGTTCTTGAAGTACCATAAATCGAGGATAACTTAGATCACGAACACAGCTTCAGGTGATTCATTTACTAAGCGATGGCCTTAAGCTCACAAAGTAATGCACTAATGCTAGCCAAGTGAGATTGGTTTGAGCTGGTGGTGGAACACTATATATTGTTAGGATATGTTCATAAGTGATCACTAACTTGTCCAAGTTTGCTGTATGCTAACCATCATTGTTGCATTACATGACCTTTTCATCATATTGGCTAGTATTCAACCATAGACACACGCCCCACACTTGCTTTGTGCTACTATAGTATTTTGAATCCAGACTTGCTCCATATTACTGTCTAATCTTGCAAGGGTATGTGCCTGGGAATGATGTATAGTCATCATCTCTTTCGCCTTACTTACCTCAATCTGTATGTTTCTTGACAAAAGGATGATGCTGCCAAGAAGCTTGCCTTCCAATTTCAGTGCGTGACGTGGAAGTTGGAGAAAGCATTGGAGGATATACCGTACAATGAAATTGGCGTGTCTGAGGAAGTCCGGGAGCAGGTAAACTTTAGCAACATGTTTTATCTGTCATGAAAATTATAATTCAAGAGAGGTGGAATCCTAATTCTGTTTTCTTCCATTAGGTTGAATTGGTAAGAACACAGCTGAAAAGAGCAACAGAAAAGCACGGACTTCCAAATTCGAGTTTGTTATCTCGAGCTTTATCCCAGCCTTTGGAGACAGAACTCGACGTGCTGCATTTGAGCACCAAAAAGATCGGAACCCTGCACATTGACAATACGGGCAACATTGATTATGAAACTGAAGTCAGGGTTAATCCTGCTGCATCGAAGATTCGTTCAAGGAATTCTGGCTCTGTTCCTTCACTCCCACCAAGAAGAACAGT
This sequence comes from Polygonum maritimum, assembly GCA_963924305.1. NCBI lineage: Eukaryota > Viridiplantae > Streptophyta > Magnoliopsida > Caryophyllales > Polygonaceae > Polygonum > Polygonum maritimum. The sequence continues at coordinate 10,154,898 of OZ002737.1, read as the reverse complement.
TGTGAATTCTTCTACAACGCTGAAAGATCAACTGCAAAAAGATTCTAGTGTCGTCAATGAAACCGAAAATAACTCAGCTCAGGAGGGTGAAGAGGGAACTGGGAAACCTGATGCAGTAACCATACCTGAAGATTTTCTTTGCCCCATTTCCCTGGAGATAATGAGAGATCCCGTTATCGTAGCGACAGGGCAGGTACCTGGTTTGCTTTTACCTGATTTCTTTCTAAAAGATATTAATGTGTGTCATGGAAGCTAAATTTGTTTCTTCACTTGCAGACTTATGAGCGCTCCTATATTCAAAGGTGGATTGATTCAGGAAACCTGACATGTCCAAAGACGCAACAGAAGCTCGAAAACTTCACCCTGACACCAAATTACGTGCTGAGAAGCCTGATCTCTCAATGGTGTGTGAAAAACAACATTGAACCACCAACAGCCTTTGTAACAGGAAAACTAAAGAAGAGTGATGGATCGTTCCGTGATGTTAGTGGCGACATTGCAGCAATCCAGGCACTTGTTCGTCAGCTCACAAGCCGATCTCTTGAGGAATGTAGGGCTTCTGTGAGGGAGATTCGTTTCCTCTCCAAAAGGAGTACAGATAACCGAATCCTGATTGCAGAAGCAGGAGCAATTCCCGTTCTTGTCAATTTATTAACATCAAATGATGTACTAACCCAAGAAAACGCAGTAACCGCAATTCTCAACCTCTCCATTTACGAAAACAACAAGGAGCTAATCATGCTCGCAGGGGCCACAACTTCCATTGTCCAGGTCCTCAGGAATGGGAGTATGGAAGCAAGAGAGAATTCAGCAGCGACCCTTTTTAGCCTGTCGCTTGCTGATGAAAACAAGATTATAATTGGTGCCTCTGGTGCAATTTCTGCATTAGTGGAGCTTCTTCAATGTGGAAGCCCTAGAGGTAAAAAAGACGCAGCAACTGCACTCTTTAACTTATGCATATATCAGGGAAACAAAGGGAGAGCGGTGAGAGCCGGGATTGTCACAGCATTGTTGAAGATGTTGACCGAGTCAAACCGAAGTATGGTGGACGAGGCCTTGACCATACTCTCGGTTCTTGCAAGCCACTTGGATGCCAAGATGGCAATAGTAAAGGCTGGGATGATACCGGTTTTGGTTGATCTTGTGAGAACGGGATTGCCACGTAACAAAGAGAATGCTGCTGCAATTCTGCTTGCACTGTGTAAGAGAGACGTGGAAAACCTCGGTTGTTTGATCAGGCTTGGTGCTTCTGTGGCCTTAACGGAGCTTGCTAAGAGTGGAACAGAGAGGGCCAAGAGAAAGGCCACATCTTTGTTAGAGCTTCTGAGGAGACTGCAAGTCTGCAACAACAGTGAGTGATTCAGCATTGTTCATTTCAACACAACACAACCTTGCATTTTTTCCTCGTCTGTCTATCCCTTTTGCTTAATCTTGATTCTTTTTAACCATTGTTTTATAATGATACTGTTCACAGTTCTACTTTATCATAAGATGTGAAAACTTCTGGGTTAAAAGTATGGGAATTTGTAAATGTGAATTTCCATGCTTCCTGTGTATCTTCCTTACTACTGTTGGAAAGAGTGAAAAGTGCAAGTTCATCAACCCAGATTGTGCTCTATGTATAATGTTATTAATTAATTGACCTCAGCTTTAGCCCAATTGGTGTTGGTGTGTCTTGGTGTATGGTTACCTGATGTTATATGTCTTATTGAAATTTCTATTTATAATGTGGTCTATTGGAATTCATCTACCCTATACTTCCTGAGACTAACTACATTTGCTTGTGTAAAGCTGTGTGGTTTAGACAAGACGCTGCCAACTAAATTATTAAGGTAGCAAAAATGTGGTTACTACAATCCAAAGATTGGTAGAGCTCTCTTCATCATAAACCAAACTATCATCAATCAAAACTGTTGATAAGTGGTGCATAAATGCATAATAGCAATTCTGTTAATACGGATGGGACTCTTAGCTTAGCTGTTGCATTATTTTTTTTGTCAACGAAATTTCGGATGAGGGGATGATGTCCCAGTCCAAGGACAGGGAATTATGCGTGGGTGACCGATCCATCCGAATAACGCGAATCGAAGTAACATTGTTATTAGGATGAGCAGCTAATGGCAATATGCCTACCAATGTACTGTACCATTTGTTGTTGTGAACTGTGAAGATATATTGTACTTTGTAGATTATTCTTTTAATGAAACTAAATTCTTAATCGGTGCGAAAAGAGGGAAAGGAATCATTCGCTTTTCCATTAGATCTTGGAGTCTCACATGCAATTTTTTGAATTGAATTTATTTGACCAAGTATATACTCTAGAATTCAACCTGCTCTCCACAGGACTTTGTACATCCGTTGTTGAATTGATAATCAAATCTAGATTCAGTTGATTAATTCTGCACTTATCATCACCAAACCAGATTATATAGTATCTTTATTGCTTTCATACTTGCACGTTACTTGATGACCGAAACTTTATTCTAAACTAAACTAAGTTGTGAAGAAAATGTTTAAATAGTTTGTAATCACATGTATACAATTATACTCTATTTTTTATTGTCAATTGTCATCAAGAAAGGATTCGAGCACCATTTGAATGAATCACAACTCACAAGGGAAAAAAAGGGAAAGGATATATAGGACTATTAGCTATATACGTACTAGGGCGCATAATATAAAAACTGATTTTGTAAAATAGTTACCGTATTTTTCTATTTCAATTTCTTTTATGGGTGAGGAAAAGGTGTTTTTCTTTTAACTTAAGAAATCCAATAACCAAACAAACTAATTAATATAGGAAAAACAAATAGACAAAAATAAAGAATAGACAATCTATACAAAGCGGTGTCAAAGCTAGTCGTTGGTCCGGTTCAATTCGAAACGGAACTGAATAGGCAAAAACCGGTGGTTAATTCTTGTTTCGATTTGGGATTCTCGGAACCGCCGAACTGGCAGTTTGACCCAGGGTCAAACCGCCGTTTTTTTTTAAACTAAACAACGGCGAATACATATTTGTTTTTTTTAAAAGATGGTTCAAACCGAAACCAAAACCGTCTTGAAACTAGCTTGGAACCGGAACTAGTTACCTCTCGGCTCTTGACCTAGTAAAAGCTGAACCCACAGAAAGATCAAATTATACCGCATGATTCGGAAAGGGAAAACGAAGACGTTAATTGCGCACAAAATAAGTCCCAAGAAACAACCATGAACCATTCCGCCTAATGTGTATAAATGTATAATGGTAAGATAATTGGATTTGGACCATACGTATTACGTACGTATACCATGTCCAAGTGGATAAGACTTCTAGAGGTACAGTATTTTTATTAAAAAATTGATGTTAGAGCTACAGTACTTCATTGCTACTCAAAATGGACAACCAACTTTTTCCACATTCTTGTGCCGCTCCCGTTATGGACTTGGCACCTACGTAAATTACCCATGCAAGAATCATGGATTATTTCGCTAAATAAACAATCTAAACATTAATTTAGAAACTAATCAGTTCATGTGAGTCGATTTTGAATTCGTACAAACGAGAGTATACAGAATTTTCATCGACATGGAAGATACATGAATTAATCCTCTTATTTTTATAGTTTGACAATATATTACGAAAATTCTTAATTGTAGCAAACAAAATTCCTAATCGGCACATGCTTCCATTTCAAAAAAAAGTCAAGAAAACGGCCCATGCTAGTACAAATGAAAACAGAATCTACTTATAATTATAATTTTCCTGGTTACACACCCGAAATGAAAACATACAAATAAACTAGATATATAAAATTTTATAATTTGTAAGGGTAGCCAATGAGTTTATCCTAGATTTTTACCCCAAAAATGAGTTTATCCTAAATTGTAACATTAGGGCCGATAATTATCAATCGATATAGAGTCACCCAGAACTTCAAATCTAGTTCTCATTCATAAAGATGTTCTAGGCCGACCATCGTGATTGGGAACCGCCTAATTCTTACCTTTTCAAAATAAAAAAAATGAGTTTATCCTAAATACAGAGTGCAGGCGCATGTAACTTCCAAATAAAAAGTTTAACACATACCCCAAAATAATCATATTAAAAGATAAGAAAATCCAAATTCGTTAGTTACGTTACTAGTCATCGTCGTAATCACTAGCTAACATCCTTACATGGTCCATCATCCTTACATTATCCATAACAGGATAGATAGAGATCTACATACGTAGCTTTGTGTAACGTTTAATCAATGTTTATGTAGACAGGTAGAATTTTACGTAGCCACGGATTTTACAAGCCAGCTCAATATTTTAAATAGTGTTTGTTGTAACGAGAGATCGAAACAAGAATAATAAAGCAAGAACGGCACACAGATTTACGTGGTTCGGTAACGGTGTGTTATCTGCGTCCACGGGCAGAGAAACCGTATATTAGTATGAAAGACTGAATTCGCATTACAGAGCTCTAGATAGACCCCGTGCAACTTGTCGCAATGTGATTGAGATTAAAGGCACGGTTAACAGTGTTCTTGTTTTAAACGTTGCAAACGTATGACAATTCATTTCTAGCACCAAAATTGGTTGAATACTTGAATTGATCCATGTTTCTACTTGAACTATTGCCCTATTAATTAATTGATGCACGTCAGTTGTTATCCTAAAACTTTTAAAGAAATGATTTATAAACATGTGTAGATAGATATGCATGAAGCTATAAAAAATTGGTTTCTCTGCTTTCAGTCTTTGCACGAAAGCTCTGTGGCAAGAAACATACTATGAAAATTATGTTAGTAAATTTTCGTTTGTTTTAGTTGGTACATATGCATTACCTTAATTTTTTCCATTAAATATCTCAAAAGTTTCTATTTTGTTGATGTTCTAATCGAATTTATAAAACCAAAAGCTTAAGCCAAAAAAAAAAACCATCTTATGTATATTATGTGATGTTTTCTTCGTACTTTTTTTCAAAAGGGAAGTTCTCACGTATATATATATCCATATGATTTTTCTATTATTTATCCTAAGGACACGTGATAAGCATACCAAAAACAAAAACTAAAACCCTAAAAGAGAAAAAGTGAATTCACAACAGAAAAGATTAAAAAACAAAAAATTTAAGATTTATCAAATATTTCCATTATTATCTGTTTATTGTGTGCCTTTTGGACACATAATAGAAAAATTGATTTTCATATTATGTCATTAACTCATGATGGGTACACCTTTGATAAAAACAAAATGTATGGCGCGATTTTGCGAAAAATACTACTCCCTCCGTCCCCGAAAGTTTGTCTGCCTTTCCTTTTCGAGCGTCCCGGAAAGTTTGTCTATCTCTATTTTATTTCCATTTATATCACTACAATTTTATAGTCTTACCCTCATACAATTTCATATATTACCCTCATTATCCAAATTTTATCTTAACTTTATCACTTTTTCCTATAAAATTACAAAATTACCCCCAATTAATCCTATAAATTACTCTTTTTTATAACCTTTCAATCAACTTTAACACATTTTCTCATAATTTATCAAACTTTTCCACTTTTTATTAATCCGCGTGCAAATGCCCTTTATGGACAAACTTTCCGGGACGGATGGAGTATTTCTTATTAGTGGCTTTTTGCAAAACATCCTATATTGTGTGTGCTGGCGTGAAATTCACCATATGACTCACTAGTCACTATGCAAAACTTAAACTTTATCAAGGGACTCAAAACAAATATATATAGTACAACAACCATTTTTCGAACCCTAATAAATTGGATTGCGTTCCACTTTTGACTCCTTAAACTCACAACATACCCCATACCTCAATCAAACGGTTACGTGTACCGACACCCTAACTCCCCAAATATAAAGACCCTCAACCTCCTACTCCAAATTCTCTCGATCTCTTCTTCTAAACCCAAAATCCTCTCAACCCTTTTCATCTCTAGTCATTTTGAACCAACCCTCCTAATCAACAATAGTACGTAATAGTAGTAACAACATTACAACAACATGGGCAACGCCTTGAGAAGAAGAACAACCAAGATAATGACCATAAACGGGGAAACCACAAAGCACAAGACTCCAATCCAAGCAATGGAGATCACCAACGCCCACCCGGACCACGTGCTCCTCGACTCGGATGCGGTCAAGCAATACGGGATCCGGGCCAAACCACTCGACCCGGCCCGGTTCCTCGAGCCGAGGAAGGTCTACTTTCTTGTAGAGCTGCCCAAGAACCCGGACCCGGTTGTACAGAACCGGGTCCCGAGGAGGGTGAGGTCGACCGGGATCCAAATGGGTGCGAAAGAGAGGCTTGAGAGCCTCATGCTTTCGAAGAGGTCAGTTTCGGACTTGTCGGCTTTGAAGCCACCGCCAGAGGGCGAGGCGGCCGTGAGGGTGAGGATGAGGCTGCCGAGGGCGGAGGTTGAGAGGCTCGTGAGTCAGAGCAAGGATCAGGCCGAGGCGGCTAAGAAGATCATGGATCTTTGTGCCACGGGCAAGTCGGGATCGGGTCGGGCCAATGAGCTCGGGCTTTCGGGCCATGATCGGGCTCGGCCGCCGAGACCGGCGCGTAGGGTCACGTCGTCGGCCGTTGGACCCGGGGATGGATATAAGGTGAGTTTACTTATGCTAATTTCTTCTGTTTATATCTTAATTTAGCTATATGACTAATCAATTCAACAAAATCAAACTTCATTAACAGAATTCTTGTAGGTCATCAAAATTATAAAACTCGTAACGTAGAATGGAAGGTGCACAATGTATTAGGAGCATTGCTGACTTCACATGCAATATTATATATTTGATCCGAGCGTTTCAAATAGTTACGTTTAAAATTGGTTTTCGAACATGCCATCACAGATCACTAAAACCATCCCATGTGAGTATGTCATACGCCATCCCGCAAAATAAGGCCATCAAAATGTAACAATTTCATAAACGCTTCATGAAGTCTGACAACGGCCACTTTCTCGTGGCCCTTCCTAACCGATAAATTCAAGTAAAAATTAATTATTATATTCTACTCTCTCCTTGTACTTTGATTTAGCTTTTGACAATTTACACAAATATCAAAACAATCATATCTTTATTAAAATATATGGAGTACTTACTAAATCATCATTGATCTAATTAATTCTCCCATATGTAATATAACTTTACAATTTCCAAGATTTTAACTTATTTAAGGATAAATTTGGAACTCATTGAACAAAAAATACTAAAAGGCCAAATAGAAGTAGACAAAATGGAGTATATGTACCAAATTAAAGTAACTATTAATTATATTCTGGCTAGGATAAAATATTACTCATTTAGAAACGCATATGATCGACCATATGGTCCATATGCATAAGCTGACATTATATTATGATTCATTTTGATTGCAAATCATCTATATATTTATATATATAAGTTAGGTGGTGTCCCCATTAAAGGCTCCATTTAGTGTACATTGCAATCTTCTCTATATAATAAACACTATGCAATCATAATCAAACAAACCAACATAGCATAGTGTAAAGTCTTCCTCTAATTACCCAAAGGTTTGGGGTTCAAACCTCTCTAGCAACATTTTTGTGTTGTTTGCATATTTTCTTAATGTGTATTTTTTAGCGCAAATCACAAAATATGTGAATACCATAAATCATAAAATATGTGTATTTTTTTAATGTAAATCACAAAATATGTGAATACCCTAATCATAAAATATGTGTATTTTTTTAAACGTGTTTTGTGTGTATTTGTTGTATTATTTGTATATATGATTCAAGTATATAAATAAATCAATAATATTTTTTAACATAAATCACAAAATATGTTTATACCCTAAATCATAAAATATGTGTATTTTTTTAAACGTGTTTTGTGGGTATTTGTTGTATTATGTGTATATATGAATGTTTTCTTAACGTGTATTTTTTTCACGTAAATAACAAAATATGTGAATACCATAAATCATAAAATATTTGTATTTTTTAAACGAAAATCACAAAATGTATTTATATCCTAAATCATAAAATATGGGTATTTTTTCTTTAAACTTCTATAGCTTTCATGTATATAAAAACATTTTGAATAGCCAACAATATTATTTTAATCTTTCATATGCTTTCTATTGTTTTTTATATCTTTCCTATGTACGTAATTGCATTTAGATGCAAATAAGGAGTGCTTCTCTCGCAAGTAAATTATTTTTTCAATTGATTTATTTCTTATGGAATATTTATTTTATACTTAATATAATTTATTATATTTTATATTATCATACCTTGGTCCATTTTTCACATTCATGCAATTTTTCAATTAAAGTTAATTAATAAAGCTTCAAAATAGTTTTTAATACGCACGGGTCACGAATTCTAGTTCTATATATAAACTAGAATTCATGACCCGTGCTATATAGAACTAGAATTCATGACCCGTGCTACGCACGGGTTTAAAAACTATTTTGACGCTTTATTAATCAACTTTAAGTAAAGAAATTGCATAAATTGGTATGAATGTAAACAATGGACCAAGATATGATAATATAAAATATAATAGATTATATTAAGTATAAAATAAATAAATATTCCATAACAAATAAATCGATTGAAAAGATAATTCACTTGCGAGAGAAGCACTCCTTATTTGCATCTAAATGCAATTACGTACATATGGAAAATATAGAAAACTATAGAAAGCATATGAAAGATTAAAATAATATTGTTGGCTATTCAAAATATTTTTATATACATGAAAACTATAGAATTTTAAAGAAAAAATACCCAAATTTTTTGATTTAGGGTATAAATACGTTTTATGATTTTCGTTAAAAAAATACAAATATTTTATGATTTATGGTATTCACATATTTTGTTAAGAAAACATTCATATATACACATAATTCAACAAATACTCACAGAACATGTTTAAAAAATACACATATTTTATGATTTAGGGTATAAACATAATTTGTGATTTACATTAAAAAATATGAATTATTGATTTATTTATATACTTAAATCATATATACAAATAATACAACAAATACACACAAAACACGTTTAAAATAATCAATAATTTATGATTCATGGTATTAATATATTTTGTGATTTACGTTAAAAAAAACATATTTTTTGATTCATGGTATTCACATATCTTGTGATTTACGTTAAAAAAATACACATTAAGAAAATATGCGAACAAAACAAAAATGTTGCTAGAGAGGTTTGAACCCCAAACCTTTAGATAATTAGAGGAAGGGTTTACCACTATGCTATTGTGATTTGTTTGATTATGATTGCATAGTGTTTATTATATAAGGAGGATTGCAACCAACACTAAATGGAGCATTTAATGGGGACACAACCTAACTTTTATATATATATAGAAGTTAGGTGGTGTCCCCATTAAATGCTCCATTAGTGTACATTGCAATCTTCCCTCTATAATAAAGACTATGCAATCATAATCAAACAAACCACAATAGCATAGTGGTAAAGTCTTCCTCTTATTATCCAAAGGGTTGGGGTTCAAACCTCTCTAACAACATTTTTGTGTTATTTGCATATTTTTTTATTGTGTATTTTTTTAACCCAAATCACAAAATATGTGAATACATTAATCATAAAATATGTGTATTTTTTTAACGTAAATCACAAAATATATTCCCTAAATCATAAAATATGTGTGTTTTTAAAAACATTTTTTGTGTGTATTTGTTGTATTATTTGTATATACTGTATGATTCAAGTATATAAATAAATCAATAATTTTTTTAACATAAATCACAAAATATGTTTATACCCTAAATCATAAAATATGTGTATTTTTTTAAAATGTGTTATGTGGGTATATGAATATATTCTTAACATGTATTTTTTTCACGTAAGTAACAAAATATGTGAATAACATAAATCATAAAATATTTGTATTTTTTTAACGAAAATCACAAAATGTATTTATGTCCTAAATCATAAAATATGGGTATGTTTCTTTAAACTTCTATAGTTTTCATGTATATAAAAATATTTTGAATAACCAACTATATTATTTTAATCTTTCATATGTTTTCTATATTTTTCATATGTACGTAATTGCATTTAGATGTAAATAAGGAGTGCTTCTCTCGCAAGTGAATTATATTTTATACTTAATATAATCTATTATATTTTATATTATTGTACCTTGGTCCATTTTTCACATTCATGCAATTTTATGCAATTTTTCAATTAAAGCTGATTAATAAAGCTTCAAAATAATTTTTAAACCCGTGCGTAGCACGGGTCATAAATTCTAGTCATTCTATAATAATGGCACATGTCATATTAGATGTGTAAATAAACTTGCAAGCTAGGGAAATAAAAATGTTTGATTTGCTAAGCACTTCCGATTTAGTAATGTTATATTTCAACTGTACGTGTTAGCTAAAGGGTACTCTACGTAACTTAGCATTTTTTTTTTTTTAGCATTAAGGTAATCGGAAACAGCTACGATATATCTAATTTTTTCGAGCTCTACGATATATCTAATTAGTCCCACTTAAAAAGTGATAAATCTTACTCCGGAGAAAAATTGATTTATAGGTGTTGTGTGGATGTCATTTTCCCCGGTTGTTATTAGAGCTTTCTACATGATAATAATGGAGGTGCATGTGTAAAAAAGATTAACGTGACACCACAATTTGTATGTGGGCTTTAAGCTGTTGAACCTTATCTTGTTAGTTAGATTGCTAATAAAGTAGTTTCTCCTTCTTTTTACTTAGAAAAATATACAACAAATTTAGTTGTGTAAAGCAAGTGTGAAGAGTGCTTTTCATATATGTTCTTAGCTTATACTTCTACATCATGCGTACACAATTTGTTTTTATTTGCATTAGGTTTCATCATTTTTCCCCAGGGTTTAACTGTTTAAACCCTTAAATAGTTGTTAAATCACTGTAAATAAAATAATTTCAAGCTGTAGGCCATTAATATATGGAGGCCCACAAACAGGAGCCTAAGAAGTTGGGCCTACATTATATTCCGAGGCCCACTATAGATTTGGGGTCTACCTGCCAACTTCCAACCTATAAAACATAGAAATTCGATGACTTATGTTCCAACTCTCATCTAATCGTAGTGTAGACACAGTTATTATCTTTGATTCCCATGGAAATAAAGAAGAAAAAAGATGGCAAAAGCAAGAAACACATATAACCAAATTAGATGCTCATGACAAAAAACCAAAAAAGGTGGAAGAAAAAGTGCATTAAGTCAAGTACTTACTTCCTGAATGCTGAAAAAATTAGCTAGTTATATTGATTAATATAAAATACATTTTTTTCGTATACTCATACTATGCACGATAATTTTCTTAGAAATGATGAATTTTTTGTTCTTTATTTTGACAGAAGAAACGAGTTGGTTTCTTGCCTGTTTCAGAAGATGAGGTTCGATTTGCAGTGGCTTCTTAACTATCAATGCCATGTATAGCAATTTAAGGTTAGATGTAGAGAGCAAGCAATTAAGAATTGATGAGATTCATAATTGATTGCTGAAAGTATGTATTATGGGATTATAATTTGTGACCCGTCATTATAGAAAATATATTCTTGTATTTTCTGTAATATTGTTTTGGTGGTTACATTGCAACGGGGTTCAATTTCCCTGTTTTATGAATGCCCTTTCTCTGTCTTCTACCATGTGAATAACAATGTAAACACAGCAATTTTCAAGTTCCTAAGATGTTGAATTTGGGACATGCTTTCTCAACTCAATCTTGCTACTTGCAATTGTCAATTCACATATAAATAGTCAATTTGGATTTGTCAATTGTTATGGACAAATTAAACGCCATGGAAATGTGAGAGCGTTTCAAGGCTATAAGAAAATTCAGTTCATGTTGTCGGCCAGACGACAGGCTCATTTATTTTAAGCTAATTGCCAACTAACAAATTTGTCATAACCATGAAAACCAAATCCCTGTCATATCAGTATAGTAAAAGTAACAAAATTCAATTCAGCCTTTTCTACAACAGTTTACAAAATGTACAAAAGGTCTCTTTAGGTTTCAGCTTCTTTCCTGCTGATGATCCTAGTCTTATGGCCAAAAAACAGCAAAATCATTCGGTTTTATGAAATCATACACACAACAATTAAGGACACTTAAGCGCGATTAGTGCGTCTCCCGACTTCAAGCGCAAGATCGGTGTCGATCTTCAGAGATATATCGAGTGCTCTAACCGAATGTGTAAGTGCACCACTTCAAACAATGATACAACAAAATCAGTCAAAAGAGAAGAAGAAAAAAAGAGCCCTTCATGTAAAGTGTGTTCTTACCTAGAAATGTAGGTAACGCCAGTTTGGCCTATCTGATGAACTGTGTCAAGAGTTACATTTCCAGACGCCTGTCAAATATACAAAGCCACCATGAATGATTTGAATGCAATATATATGATTGAGTGGAACAAATCCATAGGCAATCTATCTTTACCTCAGTTTCAAACTTCCCATTTATAATCTCAACAGCTTCCTTGAGCATTGAGACGTCGAATTCTCCATTAGGTTTGGGGACAACCATGTTGTCTAACATGATCCGCGTCAAGGATGTTTTGTTTGTCTCTGCATAGCTCAATACTTCTTTAATTTCTGCTAATGTTCGGGTTTCCACCTGCATGCAAAAGATATTAAAAAGTTATTTAAGTCAATACATCTCATGGTTTTGGCTTGAAAAAACACTTTTTCATGGGTCCTAGTCCATACCTCAACCGCCATTTTGAGATCGTTTTGCTGCAAATAAAGATCCACTGATTTTATTGCATTCACAATGCCTCCAGCTATGGAAACATGGTTATCTTTGATCAACACCATGTCAAATAGACCCAGCCTATGATTTTTCCCTCCTCCAATCAGAACCTGGAAAAAGAAAATTTTTAAAATGTCCACCTTTAACATCTATTGAAACTAAAAAATGAGTACAAGAAAACTTTTATACCGCCCACTTATCCACCAATCTCAATCCGGGTGCAGTCTTCCTTGTTTCTAAGATGATGGCGGGATGTGCAGCCTCCGCCATTGCCTATGAGAATCACGATATCAGATACATAGATTTTGTTTAAATGAATGATTGCAATGGAGGAGATTACCTTGGTGAGTGTAGCAATTCCACTCATCCTCTGCATAAAATTCAGCACAACCCTTTCGGCTACTATGATGCTATGTGCATGTCCTGCATATAACGGAATTCAACAATTTCAGTGAAATACATCAACAATGTTGTTTTTATAAGAAAGCATTACAATATAGTTCTTTGAAGAGTACAATTGTATTACCAGATACTTTCCCCAGTTGGAGTCCTTTCCGTACAGGATCGCCATCCTTTTGAGACCATTCCACCTAACAATCAACGCATACATTCTTATACCCAGAAAATGATCACACGAAAGATGTACCATTCTCAAATACTACAGCTGAAATGCCTGGGTACCTTTAGAGAAGGATCAACCTCCTGGAATATCATCTCTGCAAGAGCAATACCTGCAAGGACCCCATCTTCTTTGGCCAAAAAATAAGCGTCCACTTCCATGTTAGCCGGAATTGTAGCCAAACATGTTACATCTCCTGCAAGTTAGACAAGGGCCATAGGATTATCAAGCATAGCAAATGTTGAGACATCTATTATCAAATCGTTAATGCCAATTATTACACTCATTTTCACTGCTTCTAAAGGTAGTACAGTACCTCCACAAAGGAACACAAGCAAATTTCGTTGTTAGAAGGTAATCATTGTTTGCCCTTCGTTGCAAACTAGATGGATAAATATTTCTTTCTCGGTGAATATAACCATTTTCTTAAACACCAGAGCTATTACAGCAAGCGCCTTTAGAAACATTTTTTCCCCTATGGGAGAAACAGCCATCTAATAAATTGAATTTAACTTCATTTTAAAAAAACAACAGCATGAATGTCTGAGATGTTTTAAGGCCATATAATAGGCATTTGAGGGAGACAGCAACATCATAAAGTTCAGACCAAATTGATTATCCTTTAAATTGCTGGCTATTTTTACCCCAGGAAATGATTCCCTGGATTACTTTGTCAGCCAGAATGTCTCTAATCATGCCCACAAATCAAACCATTCACAATGTCCAGTAATCGAAAAGCTTCAGCTGCAATTTCCCAAGGACACACAGAACAAAATGTTAAAAACAAAACAAACCTCGGTCACCGGCATCTTCAGCAAGTGCAAGCTTGATTACACCCTTCAAATCATACGTTGGGTGAGATGGTGGGTTTATCACTGTGGATCCAGACATTTCTACAGCTCAACTGCAATCAAGAACCCCATATTCAACCATTAGTCTAGATTCAGCGAGTACTACTAATTATATCATTCCATAACTTTCATACTCCTCTCAGTTAGTAAAAGGAAGGATTGGGAAGTGAGCTTATTCACACTTGCAAATAGGCAAAAATTGACCTCTCCCTTGAAAACCTCATCTACCATGCCCTAACATTTGATATGGTTTTTAATTTACACCAAAATAGTCTCTAATATTCATTTAGCAAGACACGACAGAATTTGACATGCAATTGGGCTCAAGTCCTCACTTCTATGGTACTCGGTGTCATCCATGGAAGCTCTTAAATCTAACACATAGCAATGAGACCTGAGTTTCCCCGATAATTGGCGAATCAGCTTCACTGAAGCCATCAAATTACGCAAATTGAAAATCGAAATCACGCAAGCAAAACTGAAATTAAGAACACGGAACCACAAAACTGAGATTCTAAGAGCACGAGAGTGATAATCAAAATGGGAATTTTCAGAACACAAACCACCACCAAAATCCGGAAAGCGAGTCGTGTAATTAATCAAAGGGATTCAGCTTTTTACCGGCAAACCAAAAGGCTTGAGGCGGCGTCGAAAAAAAGGCGTGTAGGAAGATAATGGCAACTTTTTAGCCGCCGGAATGTAAAGAGCACCATCATAATTCATTCCCAGAATCAGAAGCCATGGTGGATGGATGGATGGTGGAGGAAGAACAAGCGTTTGATTTACTACCAAGAAAAAAGCCCAATACTCCCCATTTTAGGCCCATTTTGCTATATAATCCTTAAGAGTGTAACTATGGCCCAATGTTGTGTTTAAAGTCCAAATGCATATCACTAAATCACTAATGTAAATGTTATTTACATTAAAGTTTTCGTAATTTCATCATACCATGCCTCGCCTATTACATAAGATATCAATATAGGCTTGTGAGTCTTTTTTGAAAAAATAATAATATTGTCTTTTACAAAGTGAAATTAAAAAATTACAACTTTCCGACTTTGTTGTCTACTACTTGCATTATTGATGCTCGATGATGGATTTTTCAGTTAGACTTGTTAACGCCATGGAGTTGGACCGAAATTTGTGGTTCAAACTTCAAACTTTTTAAAGTGACTACTTAAAATTATTTCAAAGCAAGGACAGGACAGTCCCTGTGTAACATATAAGAGTATTGCTTGATTATTTTTCAAAACAAAGCATTTTTTTGAAAGGGGATGGAGGTGGGTTACAGGGGCGGATTTAAGGGTGTGCTAGGGTTTGTCCTAGTCCATCCTAAAAAATAAATATATTTAAAGTAGTAGAAATCTAATGCAAAAGTTCTAGCTAGTACAAGTGGTAATTGTGCTTTTCTGAGGGTCCCCACGACTTGGGTTCGAATCCTAACCCTAACGTAAACACAAACAGCAATAGACGGACAGGTTTTTGGCTCTTTCACCCCCTATTTTGTGTAAATTACAAATTTTACCCATTATTTTCTCTAATTTTGGTTTTTATCAAAAAATTTAGCCTACCCAACAATTTGATCCTGGTCCGTCCCTGGGTGGGTACGTTGGATACTTGCATAGTTCCATGGGTAGGTAAGAGTAATGGACCAATCACGTTTGCATGGCAACGGGGTAGGTGATTTGATTTCCTGCTGCTTTCAGCTGCCACGATATTCCAACTATACTTCTCACGAACTTGTCTAAAATTTGTTATATTAGAAATGTAAAATAGTCCTACTTTTATGAACTACCGTCTTTCTAAAACCCGTCACTCTTTTATCTATCTCCACCATGGAATGAGTGCATCATTCCACGTAGATAACGACTTTTAAGAGCTACAGTCATAAAATATTATTTTTTGTAAATCATGCAAAAAATAATCTACTGTATTAGCCAAAATCCTAATGACATAGAAAACTAGTTTTAAGAAGTACAATTTATTAATTTAATGAGTTATCTTTTTTTTTTAAGTTTTAATCAATGTAATTGAGACATAGGTTAAAAATCTCATTCTATAATCTTGCATATCTCAGGCTCTAAATATAGTTTTAATAAGCCGTGTCATAATAATCTATGTACAACAAGTATTCTATTTTTAGTTTCAATCATACTCCCTCCGTTTCACAATAAGTGTCGTTTTAGCACTTAAAATTTGTTTCATAATATGTGTCGTTTTAGGTTTTCAAAGTGATTTATTTGGGGTGAATAATGATAATTTTTATTGGAATGTGTATTTGTTGACTAAAGTTGTTCATTCATTGGCCAAAAAAATGTAATGAGTGGTAAGATTAAGAAAAAGTTGTAAGTTTTAAAGTGAATGATTGCTTTTCTTAAAAACTGTGTTAAGAGTTAAAACGACACTTATTGTGAAACGGAGGAAGTATTAAATTTCATACTATATTTAGAAAAATATAGGGATCCATGCAGTAATATAATTAACAATGCGTGTTTAAATATTTGGTAGGTCCAAGAAGCCAGGCACCTCGCAATTGGTAGATGAGACTTTCTTTACTTTTTCCTCCTTGTTTTTATTCGTTATATTTCTTGTTTTGGAATATGGAATCTTTCAACAAAAAAAATACCCTTTCCTTTTCAATTTCAAAGAATGTAACTATGCAAGGGCTTTCATATGGATCTATTAATCATCGTTAATTTTTTTTGGCTGAAATTAATACTTCCTCTGTTTTCTTATACTGTGAAAAAGAGTATATAAATTTAATTTACCTAGCTAGTTTGTTACAAATTTACAATAGATAATAATAATTAGGAATAATATTAAGATTTTTTCTATCATGTGCTCTAAGAACACACTATAAGCAACTATAGATGGAAAGATTTGATAAATCTAAAACTTTTGAGTTTTTAATCATTTTTATGACGGGTTTACTATTTTCATTTTAGGGTTTTAATTTTTATATTAAGTATGTTTATAGTGTTTCCTTAGAGCAAGTAATTAAAAAAAACCGTAAAACTAATGAGAGAACGAGGCCGAAGGAAGGCTGATCGGGAAATGCACGCATGATATTAATCGTCAAAGTCACCTGTGAGTCAAACTTCCGATCATCACGTGCTTGTCACGTGCAATGAAGCTGCCTCTGTTTAGTGCTAATTTCAAGTATCTTAGCTTGCAACCTCCATTGATCTCCCTCTATATATACCACCATGACTTGCTGAGGTTGATAGGAAATTCGAACCCGGATCGATTATATGATCACTCGACGCACGATCGATCGATCATCTTAATCGGTACGTGCTCGACCCGTCTAGGTACATTACATGTATCAACTTAAGTTATTATATATCATACTAATTAGTACCTATGTTCGTAGCTATGCATTGCCTTTACATCTAGTGTATATATATGTAATTTTAACTTGGATGTGTTTGTTTTCAGTTGTGAAGAGATCGAGTGCGAAGAATATCTGCATGGAGGATCGAGATTGATGGGTGAGTGAAGTCCATGCTAATCTTGCCAAGTAAACAGCCCTTTCTCGCAGATTCTCCTCTCTCTCGTTGTCTGTTCGACCTTGATCGATCCATTAATTATCGATAATGTGCATATATGGCGTACGTACGTAACTAGATAAACACCTACACTAATCTGTCCTAATCAACACTAACCAATTCAGCAATTAACATGTATCGGTTCCGACCAAAAAAATTAACATGTATCGGTATCTGTTTCTTAATCGAAACCCTAATTAATCCTTGGTGTGAGTAATAAATTAAATATAGCTTGTGGGAGCAACCTTAATTTGTCATAAACGTAATTAACCCGGAAATGATGTGGAATATATGTCCCGTACAACAAAATTAATGTTGCTAATTAGTACTGTATTAGATTCTTTTTTTGGTCGAAAATTAGTATTAGATTCTTTAAGAGTACGGTTACGTAATTATAAATAAAGCTAGCTGGCTAATTAAAATGTACTCCGTAATACATAATTAACTTAATGCATGAGCATTCCAAGATCCAGCTACTACTACATGCATACGTTTTCAGCCATGCATTAATATTTTGAAAGGTAGCTAGCTTTAGCTATTACGGAGTAATATTTTATTGCTACTATAATTACTCGGCATGTAGCTAGAGCTTGTCATACATATGTCCCATATATAGATTGTATAACCAAATTAAGATCTATTCATAATTGAATTATAGTTAGATCAATGTACAAGTAGTGAGTTAAGATATATGTGTCTAAAAGAACAAGAGTTAAGATATATGGATCGGATCAAGGTCAAACCAGACAACGAAAGTGAGGGAATGAGCAAGGACTCTTTGCTTGACAAGGGCTTTGCATGGACTTCGACACCGCGACGTGTTAAAAAAAAGTTCAGACGCCCTAGGAAACAGAGGCCGGGCTCACCTAACGCCTAGGTAAAATATATAAACGGTTATCTGGGCGATTGAGATGGACACCAATATAGTAGAAATGTTACATGAATTGGGGTCGCTCAATGTAGAATCGAGGTCAAGGTGAGTTTCTTAGAACCCTATTTATATTTTCTAGATGTTAAAACTTTGAAATTTTGAGTTATTATCGATCTTTTTCTCTGTCGATCCTCGTTGGTGGTATGTGACAAGCTAGCTAGGATCTGGATCGAGGCATGCCAAAGGATCTAGTTCTGTTACGAGGCTCGTCAAGTGGAACATGTATTATGCTATATGGGATTCAGATCATGTATTTTCTTCAACTAATGTAATATCATCAATTGACGGATCCGCTCTATTGTCTATAGTTGGATAGACTTTTTATTATGTAATCGCATATGTAATTGTACTTTAATATATAAACCAAGAGATTTATTCTTTGATCATCATGTGTGAAATGTTAACGAATTACGACTCACGTAGCTTCAATTTATATACTATCAAAGAAAAGTCCAGCTACACATTTCATGATCGACCCTCAAACATGTCAAGATGCCGACAGTTGTCTTAATTTTGCGTGACACCCAACCCAAATGTCTCTATCATATCGATTCTGCATCGCCTGCCTCATAAAAACATTTGATTTATTGATACAGACTTTAACGGGGACTGCTAAATTTGGAATTTAGTTTAGTCATTGATCGGTGTTAGCTGATTAACAACAAGCCATTGAAAAAACTTCTCCATTGCCACCAGCTAGACACATAACGGTGTGTAACTTGGTATGGAGGCTGGTTAAGAATTTTGTCATAAATGTCCGTTCTTCGTTAAAATATAAGTGTAATGATAGAAGGAAAATCAGAGGTTCAAGTTGCCACCAGCTAGACACGTCTACAAAAAATAAGGAAACGTAAGCATTGAGCATAATCCAAGAGACCGGAAAGAACGTATGACTGAGCTGACAGTAGTGTGTATCTTATGTTCTGAAGTAAAAAGTTCAATGTAAAAAATCCTTCAGAAGGAGAAAGATTACCCCACATGTTTTACAATCTGACAAACAACAAATAAGTTACCCAAAAATAACATGTAGGAAACCGCTGTTATGCTAATTCAGGTAAAACTACATTTTCTTCTGCTAGCCTTGCAAGCGATCCCACATCACCAAATCCACAAAACGCTTTCGCCAGCTCAGCGTCGTGCTCCTGTTCCACGGGACGAGGACCACGTCGGCCTGGATCCAGCACTATCACTCCGCCACTTGTCAGCAGCAGGACGCTCGTCCCGTCTTGCACTCCCCCACTTATCAGCCTCTGGAGGAGGAGCAGCAGCATTCTGGGCAGCAGCTGGGGGACCCAGCTTTTCTCTGATGTGGCGTGGCACGTACTTTCCAGGTGCTGGGCCAGCAGCTGCTGCAGCTGGAGCGCCAGATGGCGGTTCTGCAGCACGAGCTGGAGCTTCAGTCGCGAGCGGCCTAGCTGGTGGCAAGTCTGTTCCTTTGAGAAGCTGCTCCCTTCTCAGTCTTTCCTTCTCCTCCAATTCTAGCTCTCTTTGCCTTTGCTTCATTGCAATTTCATCCAGCTTGGCCTTTCGCTCCGCCTCTTCCTTTCTCTTCCTCTCAGCCTCTGCAAATACCATTGGATTTTTACCGGTTTCAGATCAGCATGCAATTTTTAAACTACTGTTAAGGAAAAAGGAAGACTGTGTTTGTATGTATGTACCTTCACGTTTGCGAGCTTCTTCTTCCTCCTGAATCCGGTTTAACCTTTCCTCTTCAGACCTCAGATAGAAGATCATCTTCCTCTTGAGCAACCGCTCTTGTCTGCGCTCCTGCAGTACCTGAGCAATACACTCTTCTCTCTCCTGTCTCAGTCTGTCGTATTCTGCTTGGCGGTGACCGATTATTCTTTGTTCAAATGCATTCTGGCAAAATAGCAGCAGTCAAAGAAAGAGTTAGGTACATAGTATTGCAGAAATATATTTCAGAGGCTATAAATAGGATGCAAACCTTGTTATCCATCATCCTGGCCAGCCTATTCTTCTCCTGAAGGTCGGTATCATGGCGTTCCCTGCTCAGCTCAATCTCCAGCTGCAAGGTATTAGAGATTCAGAGTATAAATATCAAGAACCAGAGTGATAAACGATGTATATGGAATTCTATATAGAAATTAGTAATATGAACTCACCTGTTGCTCACGCTCATGCAAGATCTTCTCCTCCTCTAACCTTTTTTGATAAGCAGCCTCGATCAAAGGAGATGCCTCTTCTCTTTTGGCCCTCTCCAAATGATCCATATGCCTAGCCAACTTCTGCAACCTCTTCTCCATCTCCTGCCTCTCCTTTAGTTTCTCACTGTGTGCAATTTCCATCAGAGCTTCTTTCGACAAATTTTCCTGAACACAAGCACATAGGGATCACCAAGTAAGCTTTCGTGTAATGACTAGGAAGGTGTAGAATAAATGAATAATAAAAACCCAGATTGCAAGCTTCAATCTTTACTAAAATGAATGTGAACTAACCCCATCGATAATTGGTTTCTTCCCCTTCTTCCTGCGTTTTTCAGCTTCCTCGAGTAAAGCCTTTGTCTCTTGTTCGTCACGTTCTTTCATTTCTCTATTGATCCTGTCTTTCTTCCTCTGTTCATACTCAGATGCGAGACGTTTCATTTCAGCCTCTTCATTCATCTTTTGCATCTTAAGCCTCTTCGTCTCTTCCTCACGTTCCTTTGAAAAGAGGAAAATTTATTAAAAGCTTCAGTAACAAAATTGTGCAAAGTTTGTGACATATAGTAAACTTAAATACCTTTTCCAAAAGCTGGCGCTCTTGTTCTTCTTTTCGCTTCTCAATGATAATCTTTCGAGCAAGAAGCTTTTTGTGCTCCTTGTCAACTATGTCAGCTAAACCAGGAAGCATGTCCCCAATCTTTGACGTCTTCCTTACTGGAGGATACATCATGCCCCTTGCTTTATTCAAAGATTCAGCAAACAAGCTCAGGTGAACCCTCAAGTCATCAGACTCCAGTTTCTGCACAAAAATCATACTATAAGCTGAATTTCAAAAACCAGATATACTAAGTATCAAGCATGAGAGTTTTGCTTACCAAACTACCAAAAAGTACAGCACCATTTATGTGGTCAATCTTCATAGCTATAAAATTATGTTTGACAGCCTCAACCGAGATCTTCTCCACAATAGAAAAGTCGAAAAATGGGATCATGTGAGACAGGCTCTTGATGGTTATGGTCTGATATGCCATGGCAACCTGTAATTGCAAAGGATCGTGATCAACAATTGTTTGCAATATAGCAACCTAAATGTGTACTAGGCAAGATACTTACCTGCTGAAGAAGTCTCAAGGTTGCCAGTTTTTCAATTGAAGGGGCATACTTTGACAGCTGAACTTCAGGAACTGATGAAGCTGTGGCTAGTTTACCACCAAGCTTTGAGATTCTCGACAGCAGAGATTGCACCTTTGATGCTAGGTCCAAGGGAAGAAATTCACTCTCCAAAAGATGATAAAGATCCTTAACCTCTGGAATGACACATGACATAACACCCTTGGACACCAGTTCTGCTAAAACTGCAGATCGTGAGAGCTGTAAAGAGGAGGGGAATTTACATCAGACCCAAAAAAGAATAGATAAAGGTAAAATGAAAGAACAAGTCTAAGAAAACACTATATTACCACTTCTCTAGATTCCAGCTTAGGCTCAAGATTAAAATTTATGAGATCAGAGATCTTCATAATATGTGCTCTCTCATTTCCAAGTTCTGAATACGATGCTCCACGATTTTGGTCATAAGGTGACACTGAAAGTGCTGCCAAAACCACAGATGATGCTATCATCTGAAGATCCTTCTGACTCAAGTTTTTGTTATATGTCTTCTGAAGGGAAAATAGCTTGAGCCATGCATAAGAATGGTAGAGATGACTTTCCGAGACCCAAAATATTTCCGTGAGTTTGGCATAGTACACGACCAACAAAGATGGTTTGGGAGTTTTCTTCACCATACGCATTAATCCATGAATATCTTCAACAGAGCGGAAGGCTTCCTGCAGATGGCAAAAAAAACATAGACCGTGCTAATGTTTAGAAAAGTGTACTAACAAGCAAGCCAGCTAGAAAAGTACATTAATTAGATAACCCTGATATCTAAACAAAGATCACTCAAAATAGCCATACCTGCCATAGTTCGAGTTCAGTGGCCACCTTTAGCTGCTCAAATCGAGTATCAACATACAACTGCAAGCTTTCAGGTGCGGAAAGGTCAGGCCTATCCCTCTGATCCTTGTACTTATTAAGGTTATAAAGATGGTTCCTGATTATTTCACACAGTCTGCGAAACTCTGTTGTACGCTTGTACTGCTTGCAGAACTGGAAAGCCCTGTGGGCTGTCATGGCATAAAGTGCCTCCAATCTAGAGTTATTCCTTAAAACTTCCAAAACAGTTCTGTATGTCTCCCACAAGAACTTAAAACACGGTGTAACGAGTTCGCGATCAGACCTATCTTTCCCCTTCTCACCACTAACATAGCTTAGCATCAGATCTTCTGGCCTCTTGTCTTCTTCTAAATCCTCAACATCAAGAGCTTCTTCCAAGGCCTGGGCCTGATTCCGAGCTATCTCAGCCTTCTCTGTAGATAGATGCAAAAAGTGCTTGATCACTTCCTCCAAAGAGCTCACGTTCACTTGTTGGCACACGATACGATACTGAATTAATGCATCCTTTGCAGATCTCCCCCTTTTCATGTCAACACATAGCTCTATAAACTTGAACATAATCCTTTCCAAGGGCTTCTGCCATGCCCTGTGTCTCCTTGAAGTGATAATGTCAAGAAGCGCCTGCGATGCAGCTTCCTTTTGACCAACATTGATCAGCTCTGTGCAAACATGAGTTTCACCCATTAGATATGCAAAACAGATGTAATGGATTAACAACTTCTTATGTAAGACATAGAAAATCAAACTTTATATAGTTCCTAAAGTTACAAGCTTATACTTTTGCCGAATTCTGATTTTAAAAAACCTTTCATGCATTGCCCATTAATACTGAGACATGGATATCTTGACAAAAATACATAAAACACAATTCAATACCTTCAGCATGCTTCAAAGCATTCTCAGGTTTCGCAAAATTGTAAATGATTAGTAACTAATAGCCAATTGAGTTCTCTAAGTACATATCATCATGGACTTTCGCAATGCAAATATGCAATACATATAGATTCAAACTTTATATAGTTGTCAATGGCCATAGTGTTTTTCTCATGTACTGTCCATTAACCCTAAGACATGGATATCACAAAAGAAGAGGAACGCAATTTAATACCTTCAGCACGCTTCAAAGCGTTCTCAGGTTTCGCAAAATTGGACATCTTGACTCGTTAGGGCACTCAAATCTGCACGAACGAAATAAAAAATACAGCATTACACAGCAACACCGCTAGAAAGTTTGGATCTTTCAATTTACTAAGGATCGCAAGTAAGACGAACAGGAGAGGAAAATAACGAGATACATAGATAAAGTTTAAACCTTTGATGACTTCGACTATGGAAGGCAGATACGATGGTGAGGAATTCGTTTCGCTCGGCAACACCCGAGCTCTGTTTCTCTATCCCTCTGATTCCTAGGGTTTCCGTCTATTTTTTTCACCGGAATAAAAAAAGGTTGCGTTCTTTTGAGCGTCGGTTGAATGAACTTGGGCCTGTTTAAAGATAGGCCCGTCACCAGCCCGGCCCGGATTTAGCTAAACGAAAATATCCAGCCCAAATAAGCCAGAACCGTCATAAAAAATAAAAATAAAATAATGTGATTAAACAAATGACCTAGCATCACGCATAGACCTGGACAAATACGGGCAGTCCGTCCGGATAAATGAGCAGATCATCCAACACTTCTTCGGTAACCTCCGTCCCTCCGAAAAGCTCCTAAGTTCAATTGACCTCCTTGTTCCTGATCTTGTCTAACTTCGAGTGACCGCACATCCATAAAGCAAGTTCAACTGATTTCAAAAATTAATAATTTATTAAATGCATGACAGATTAACCATGAATAAATATGCCCGGGTCCCGACGGGTTGTCCGGGTCCAAGTGTCCGGGCATATATGGACAACCTTGTTAGCCCAAATAACCCAATTGTCCTAGGCTTGCCCGAATAAATGGGCATGATTTTTGTTAAAGGCACGGCCCGAACCCGGGTTTGTACAGGTCTACCCGCATCATCGAGCAAGCTCCTAAATCCCAATCGACGATCAAGGATTAACTTCAAAAAAAAAATCATCAAATATGTTTTATGACATTAATTTGTGTTAGGTGATGTTTTTGATGGATAAAGATACTTGTGAATATTAGGATATTAATATCTTGTATCCGTGTGTTTTGTTTTAAAAAGATTTCCTTTATGTGGTTATAGAAAGCACTGACTTGGGACACAAATTCTCATATACACCATTTATCGTACGTAATTTGTGGATTCTAAATTTTTGGCTATTGAATAAGAATTCAAAGTGCCATACATATCCGATAATAAATCGAGAGGTCGATAAAGTTAAAATTAACTATTTGAAATAAAATATTCTTAACAATATAAGTTGAATGACTGCTTGAACTATGTGTTAGAGTAGCTCAAACTTATGTTACTTATCACACCTCTACACGTTGTTGAAGCTAGTGTTATGTACAAGTGTAGAACAAGTGTTTGTTTATTGAGGTTGAGAAGAAGGAAACGAAAAGATGAGGATGATGAAAAGCGACATTTTTCCAAATCAAAGCATATAGAAATAAAAATAATAATTTATGAAAAGATATTAGCAAAAGGAAAGTGGGGCCACGGGCCCACGGAACAGAACGAATTGACAATCCGATCCTACGAAAATATCTTGGGTGGTAAATTCAAACCACAATTTCTATTCATCCACAAATTCCCTCTGGAACCTTCTCCCTCAAAAATATCAGTACGAAATTCCCTCGAAATCTTAGAAGATATTTTTCTCTCTCCTCCCTTCTTCTGCCTTCTCGAAAACTTGATCTGTTTCAGTAACCGCCATTCCCTTTCTATATAAGACCTCCATTTCTCCATCCATCAAATCTTATCAACATCGGAACTCACTACATCCCAGAGCTCGGCTGATTTTGATGCGAGCGAGAGCTGATTAGGCATTCTAATCAAGCAATTTCAGAGTGTGAACAACAATGGAGGCCGAATCCTACTACGCCGTTTTGGGGGTTAGCCCTGACTCTTCTCTCGATGAGATTCGTCGTGCTTATCGCAAGCTCGCCATGGTAAATTTCTCTCAATTTTGCTTCTTGTTTGAGATGAGAATCGATTTCGGATTGCCGGAAAATCTTAATCGGAATTCGCTTCGGTATTAATTTGGTGACTGTTGTTGATCGATTGGAGCAGAGATGGCATCCTGATAGGTGGGCTACGTCTCCATCTCTTCTCGCCGAGGCCAACCGGAAGTTCCAGAAGATTCAAGAAGCTTATGAAGGTACCCTTCCCTTTCCAATCCTTCTGTAATTTCCACGGATGCGTAGATTTGATCTGTTCTGTTAGGGTTAGCAAAGCCAAAGACAGAGCAACTTATTGTAGGATGGAACTGATTTGTGTGTGATTTTGCAGTGTTGTCAGACCCCGCAAAGAGGACTGTTTATAATGCAGGCCTCTATGATCCCACTGATGAATTTGATGAGGTATGTTGTCTCCTTGAATCATGAGATTCGTGTTCTCCGCGTTGTTTATTTAAGAAATTTAACTGAGTTTTCGTGTTTTACAATTTCAGGGCTTCTGTGACTTTATGCAAGAAATGTTAGATCTTATGGGCCAGGTCAAGGAAGAGGTATGGACTCGTTGCTAGCTTTCTCTTTGTCTACCTCTGGTGAATCTGGTAGTCATTTCAGTCATTCATACTACATAAAGGCAAATTTGCTGAATGAATGAACAATGTTGATTGATAGTTAATCAATAGCATGCTGATTGAATGTATCGTTGCTCTAATAGGAGAAAGGTTCCAGTTTGGAAGATCTCCGAAATATGTTCGTGGAGACATTCAACGAGCCAACGCAGTGGTTGTCTAACCCAGCACAGGCCAACAGTCAGGGTTGTTCTGCTACCAGATCACAAGGTTCAGGGCTGCTTTTTTCAGACATGGACATGTTCGGCATGAGTAGCCATTGCAGATAAGCTATAGCTCCATCGGCGCTCTTTTTTTTTTTCCGCCTTCCGGGTTAATCAATACTCTTATCTGATCCATCATGATAAATTGATAAGGATTGGAGTGGAGAGAAATTGTACAGTTTGATCAATCTGCATATTGGTGTTTAGATTTTAGAGGGGGTCTCTGGTGCTTGGTCTGTTTAGGCCCATTGTCTTTTTTTGTGTCTGGCGATCAAATGCAATGGAATTTGGAGCTGAGTTTTTGTACCAAGGTTTGTTTTGGCCGTTAATGGAGAAGTTTGCAACTTGAATGTATGGTATATGATTTGGATATATGTATGAAACTCGAATTGTTCCAAAATGTTCTGGAGCTATGTACAATATCTTGAACTCTGCACTGTTTCGTGCATAATTTGCTCAACTAACGAAGTTGATTCAGTTGAAACTTGAAAGTGTATGGTCGGTTGAATGTGTCAATGAGTCAATCGTTTTGTCTACGTGCCAATTAAGATTGGCACCTGGGTTCATTTAGGTTTGGGCTAGAAAGCCCAGTATGCAACGTAACAGCCCATGTTCATTATGAAGTATATTGAGCTAACAAAATTGATTCTGACCCTTTACTTGCCCTTTTCCCAAATGGAAAATTGGGCCAGTTTCCTCCTCCGAAATCGCTCACGAACATCGAGTGGAGTTTGTGACAAAGCCGAAGTATGTGAAAATACATGTGAAATTGATTAGATCAGGAAACATGGGAAGCAGATGAGCATGCAGCCAACAAAGGGGTCCCTTTCAAGTGAAGTTATGGGGTAGTTGCATTTTGACTGCTTCATCCATGTGCTATGCATAATTGACACTCGACGACCCTCTTCCGATCCTCGCATATGTATATGTTATTACCAAATCCTTACGTTAATCCAACAAAATCAGCGCCATATATGGAGATTTAACTAAATAACTAATGTACTCCCTCCGTTTCACAATAAGTGTTGTTTTAGCTCTCAGCACAGTTTTTAAGAAAAGCAATCATTCACTTTAAAACTTACAACTTTTTCTTAATCTCACCACTCATTACATTTTTTTGGCCAATGAATGAACAACTTTAGTCAACAAATACACATTCCAATAAAAATTATCATTATTACCCTTAATAAATCACTTTGAAAACCTAAAACGACACATATTATGAAACAAATTTTAAGTGCTAAAACGACACTTATTGTGAAACGGAGAGAGTATCACCTGTTGATTCATTCCCGGGTGGGATCCAAAATATCTGTAATCATTCCACAACTAAGATCACTGACATTTGTCTTCCTTGGTTCAATGTATTACATGGTGAAATTTTTGCTTGATTATATTTCTGTTGGTTTGATGATCCATGGTGTAAGAAATGCTCCTCAAATACACACAACAAATTTCTTAAGGAATTAGTAATATTTACGTACACTTTCTTTTGGAAATCTGGACCAGATTGAGACATATACACACCGCCTTGTATTACATTTGCCACCTTATGTTACAATTTTATTTTATTTTTTTGGTTGAATATGTTACAATTATTCTGAGATGCATGCAAGACTATGAAAAGAATAAAACCCTTAAAACCTCATCATAGAAAGTATCTTCATCGATAGCTTGAAGCGGCCATAGGCTTCCTCTTTCCCTAAACTTTATACTCCCTCCGTTTCACAATAAGTGTCGTTTTAGCACTTAAAATTTGTTTCATAATATGTGTCGTTTTAGGTTTTCAAAGTGATTTATTAGGGGTGAATAATGATAATTTTTATTGGAATGTGTATTTGTTGACTAAAGTTGTTCATTCATTGGCCAAAAAAATGTAATGAGTGGTAAGATTAAGAAAAAGTTGTAAGTTTTAAAGTGAATGATTGCTTTTCTTAAAAATTGTGTTAAGAGCTAAAACGACACTTATTATGAAACGGAGGGAGTAGTGATTTATGCCTCTTTCCCTAGACGGGTTTCAACTACTACCCGCCCCCGGCATTCGAATATTCCACAGGGAATTTACCAAACTACCCTCCACCGAGCTGGTACGGCGGTGGAGGGTACAATGGAGGACAAACAACGAGCCCTCCGCCGCCTGACCCGATCCTTCCATACTGGCCTTATTACTTCAAGGGTGGCCTTGATCACTCTTCGTCTAAGCCTGCGGATCGCCTTCTTTTGAGATCGACGGCCCAGATTCTCTTAGCGATCCTTGTCATCTCTTTTTTGTGCTAGCTAGCTCAGGTTCTAAGTACCATCATTCCTCCTTTAAAGCTTGTTTGTTTTGTGGTAACAGCCCAAGGCCGGCAGAATTAATGCATTGTTGTTGATGGAAACTTTTGGTATCATTTATTCAGTTTTGATTCTGCTCTGTCTTGCATCTTCCATAATTGGATTCATAGCTTCAAAAGCTTTTACTTGGAAGGATTTGATTTGGTGTTGGGTTTCGTAAACTATACTCCGTAGTTTGAATTGGCTATATAGGTTTTTGGTCCAAAAGGAGGACTGAATTTAATTATATTTGATCGTCAAAACCACTCAAGCTTCCAACTTTGTAATACATTCAATCAATCAAGAAAAAATTATGTCAACTGTAAAATCTCCATGTAGCAAGTAAGATCAATGCAAAAATTACTTTCAATGATTAAAAAAACAAAAACAAATAGTGATACCAAAAGGTATCATTAATCAGTCCTATAGAACGTACTTAGTTTCAAATGGCATTTAATTATTATGCAAATTTCCGGTTCCCACGAGTTTCCGAAGACGATACATCATACATGTGTGATATGTTGAGATTGAATTTTGTTTATTTCATCATTTATAAGGTGCAATGTATTTCTCGAGCTATCTACATTTTTGCTACTTTTATGTTTAGTTATGTGATACATGCTGGAAAAAATCAACACAATTGCTTTCGGAGCTCCATAGTTGACCCTTTTTTCTTCTTCTTTTCATGTGTGCTTTGAATGGCTCAAGAAGCATATTGCACGCTTTAAACTTGGCCTTATTTTATGTCATAATAACTTAGGCTCTCATTTTGCCCACCTATTCTTACACTATCTTTATTATGAAAAATCTTTATAGTGAAAAGCTATAAAGTATCCTTCTTGAAAGTTATTCATCCAACTATGTGTAATATCAATACATGTAACCTAGTTATTTTAGATGTTATTCGTTTGCAATGTCTCCATCGATCATCTAAAGAAAGGATCTTTGGCAGCCTTGTTAAAAGCAGCCAAACTCAACCAATGCATGCTTTTTGGGGGAAGAAAAAAGATGCAAAGAAAATTATATAACAACAAGTTGAGAATCTTGAGATCTTTATGAGTAATTTTGGCTGTCTTTTCTTTTTTTGAGGTCGAAAGTAATTTTGGCTTTCTTTCCTTTATGTGTTTGTTACCCCCTTTCTGATACAAGAAGAATCATGCCATTTAGAAGTCAACAACTTGATTTGTTTGAAAGATCATTATCAGAACTTCTGAAGGTTTGGCTTATCGCCTCTGCAATGTGCAAGTTCTGGTTGTTTACATTATGTTGATCCTGTCATTAAAGTAATACTAGGACATTTGATTGTGTTATCAAGCCCTTCATTAACTCATAACTAGTTATAACCCGGGCCTTGCCCGGGGTTTATTTAAATAAATGTAAAATATATTCATTTACACAATACATAATTTATTTAAATCTGATAAGTATAGTGAAATTTTCAATATTTTATAATCGGTTAACTGGTTAATTTTAGTGACATGGACCGATATAGAGTAAAATCGAATTTGATGGTGTGAACCTAGTTAATGATCCGAAATTTGTCCATTAATTAAATTAAATAAAAAGCGTAATAACTAATTTACATATGATCTATCAATACGACAACTTAATATCATATTTATAACTTATAAGTTTGCGCATGTAAAATTACTTATATACTAAATATATATTTATTATTAAAATAAATAATTTAAAGTAACTTTCGTTCGTCGTCAAGCTGGTCCTAAACGTTTGTGTCAAACAGAAGTATAATATAATCGACTCTCTTCACCGATTGATCAACCTAAACTTGTAAGAAACCCACAACGACTTGGCCCAGCTAACCTATAAAATCAAAGACGTGAACCTAGTTATACTCGATCCCGAACCAAACTGACTGACCCAAACCCAACTGAATAAAATTTGCAATGATCCGAACTTAATCCAAACCTATACTCAATTCGAAATCAAAATGATCAACCTTTTAAACTGATATCATCAATAACTTTATTTTCCATATATAGTAGCCAAAACTTATACTTCATTTGACCTCGAAATGACCAACTTGCGAACCTACAATGCTAACAATTTTGCTCTATATAAAATAGTTGAAACTTCTACTCAATCCGAACTTAAAATGATCAATATGTACGGAACGAACTCATACATAGGATTATTCTTCATATATAACAGTTCAAACTTATACTCAATCCGAACTCAAATGACTAACCTATAAAACCGACCATATTAATTGGTTTATTCTTGATACATAACGCTCCAAACTTGTACTCAATTCAAACTTAAAATGACCAATCTACCGAATCAGCCTCATCAATAGGTTTATTCTTTATATATAATATATCAATCTTGTACTTAATCCAAATAAAAATGACCGACTCATCTAACCGACTTGATTAATCGATTTATTCTTGATATATTGATAATTTTTTTATAAAATTTTCTATTTTAAAACATCTCCGTACATATTCGATATATTTAGATTATTATAATAAATGTGTGTATATTTAGAAGTAAGAAATTATGAAATAATTTGTGTAATTAAATATTTTTATGACAAAAATATTAATTTGATTTGTAAATAATTTAAATGTACCAATATTATTCATAAGAATTGTCAAATAGGTTAGTTTGGTCGAGCTCTGTCCTTTCGGGCGAGTGCATGTTTGGTCCGTTTGGATCAATTTGATTACGGGTCAAATTACACCGATAATTATAAGTTACACCGATAATTCCAAGGAAAAATAATTATAATGTCTTTACTTTTGTCATATCCGAATATACATGGACAAAGATCTATATTTATTGTATTTGGTATGTAGATAAAATCAACAAACTATATACATTTATTATATATGTGATTTTTTACTTAAGAAATCTAAATAGAAATGTACATAAAAGTTCAAAATAAACATATCCAACGTAAAACATCGTTTAATCAAATTTTTAATCTTGTCAATCAACCCATACGATCCTATAATTAACTAATTAGTTGTCATTGCGCCACTCTTTTAAAATTAGCTATTTTGTACTGTATTTATTTTTATAAGTTTTAACTTTCTATGATCTTTCATTTTTTATACGATCATAGCAACTTACATGAAACTCATATATTGTGTCATCTTAAATATTACAATAATATATATTGTTTCTAATCCTATTTTATATTTAAAAAATAATAATAATATTTGAACTGCAACATATAAATTGCCTGGGCCTAGCTTGCTCCTTTGTAAAAGTCCCTGCTCGTGATGTGCAATTCATAAGCTACGTACTATTAAAACTAATGGAATGTGTTTATACAAACGGTGGATTAGAGAGCCAATAATAAACCCTATTTACATATTTATTTAAATTCTTATATCATCGATTCATTGACCCTAGTTCCTACTTGAAAATATTTATTATATATAAGTGGATAGAAAATTGTCATAATAAATCACTTAATTAAAAAAAGGATGGGTGGTTTAAAAATTCTTATTGACAAAACTGCCCTTAACTGCTTCAGATTTAGAAGTATACTAGCAAATGACCCGCACCTTGTACGGGGTGTTATTTATTTTTATTTTTTTGTTTATTAATTCATTATAATAATTACAAATATTATGATCTGTATTATTTTTTTAAACGACATGTATTTTTTAAATTATAAAATAACATAATTCTTGTGTATCATCAAGTATTTATATAAAAGTAATTTATTTATATATTAACTTTATTATAGATACATAAACATTGATAAAAGTTGAGGAATTTAAATTAAAATTTATAAACTAACATATATACATAAATCAGTCATTTAAAATAAAAATTTAGATTAATATAGTATTATATTTTAAAATATTGAGAATATTTAATAATATTAAAAAAGAAAATCATAAGTACTATAAAAGAATATACACCAAACTAAATCATATATAAAGAATGATAAGTTATCTCAAAAAAATTGGGAACTAATGGTCTAGAGAAAAGATAATATAACATGATATACATGCATATATTATGTATATCATATATTATGTATATCATGATATACATACATATATTATGTATATCATGATATACATACGTATATTATGTTTAATCTATATCTTAGCTAAATTTGTTAACGTGATATATTCCTTTACAATGGATATAGAATTAACATGCTTGTACATAGAGGACAAAAGATAATATAACCGGCACAACAATATAAAGTTTAAAAAAATTAACCCTTGAACAATATACTTTTTACGTAGTAGAAATTTTTTATGTATATTATTTTGCAATAATATAACCGGTCCAACTTACCATTTGATTTATATAGAGAACAAAAGATAAAATTTTCAAGTAGTAAAAGATAGGTTTTCCAATTCAATAGAACACAAAAGAATTTATAGAAAAGATATTATTTTAATTAATGGGGTGATGTGACGCAATATGGTGGCGGAATTTGCTTGCGCTTTAGTATATAGTAATAGATATTGATGTTTCTCTTCTTTAAGCTAGTAGGATTCAACTCTTAGGGCCCGTTTGGTTTCTTTGGAGGGAAAGGAAATGATTAAGGCATGTATCTAGACATTATTTAGTTTATGGTTCATTGATACAAAGGGTGACCATTACCCCTCTCTTCCACTTTTCATGCAAATTTTGAGCAATTTCTCCCCACCCCTTCAACATGGGGTAATCATATCCCTCATACTCCTCTAACCATTACCACTCTCTTTCCATTTTTCATCCAAAAAAGAGAAGATCATCACCATTTTCTATACAAATTTATTTCCTTTCCTTTCCTTTCCATAATTTTTATACCAAACGTCACCTTAAAATATTCAAATTCAGCTCGTTCCACCCTGATTTCCATTTTAAGTGGTTTTATGAGTACACAGAACAATTTTAAATTAAACCTATCGTTCCCCACCTCATATTGCCAAGCAATGGTATAATCCTCTCTTCACTTTCTCTCTCTTCACCTCTTTTTGACACTTCACCTACCTTATATTTTACCCCACTCTTTTCTCTTCCTCTTTCTCTATTTCCACCAACAACAATGAGGATCATTTCTTCTCCTCTCTTCCAATTTTTTATACATATATCTTACCACATATTCATGTTATCAATTTATGATTTATTCACTCCTTATGATTTTAATTAATTAATTAATTAATTAATTTAACATTCAATAAATAAATATATATATATATATTACTTATGAAAATATAAATTGATTACTACTAATAATTACATCTTGATTAACATTAAGATAATACAAAAAACAACATAAAATAAGATTTAAAATGAAAACGCATTAAGCATAAATAACAACATCATTGTCATAAGAATTTAATCACAATCTGAATCCAATGTCAAGTCCTTAAATTTCTCCCAAATGTGATCGACCAAGTCGTTCTTTAGAGTCGTATACATTTCTTTATTTCTAACCTCCTCCCTCCTAGCCATAAATCTTCTTAGAGACCTATCAATTTATAGACAATAAAAGTTGTAGGATTTTTTTTTTAAATGTCATATTTTTAATAATATTGTTTGTAATTTATTAATGCTTAGTTGTAGTTGATAACTTGATATATGAAAAAGCTGTAAATGATTTTTTTTTAAATGTCAACTTTTAATATTTTTGTTTGTAATTTGTTAATTCTTAATTGTAATGAAAATAAATGAATGTAGTTATTTAGTTGGATCATGATTATCCATGGGATGATGAGGGAGGAAGATAGCAAGATAGGATGAGATGAAAAATGTATGTAATATTGGGTTCTATTTATAGACAAAAAAAGTTGTAGGAATCTTTTTTTTAAATGTCATATTTTAGATATTATTTTTTGTAATTTAATAATGAGTAATTGTAATAAAAATAAATGATTGTAGTTGATAGATGAAAAAGGTATGCAATATTAGGTTCAATTTATAGACAAACAAAAAATTGTATGAATTATTCTTTTTATTTTTTTTTGTTTTAAAATATATTTTTAAGATATTTTTATTTGTAATTTGTTAATGTTAAATTGTAATGAAAATAAATGAATATAGTTGATAGATGAGACACGTGTCAAATTTTGATTGGGTAAATAGGAAGAGGAATGTACAAAAGCCAATGTGCACATTCCTCTACCCATAAAGGAATCAACCCCATTCCTCTCCCAGGAGGGGATCCTCTCTTTCACCCCACTATCAAGAGGACTCTTTTAATAAAAAATAGATAAAATAAGGAAGAGGAGAGGGCAGTGGCGGATCTAGGATAGACGGGATGGGGGGGCGGATCGGGGTCTCGGTCTCCCACGCCACTCGCCACATACTTGGTAATCTCAATCATCGACAGGTTTAAATTAGATCGATGCACAATCGAAAGTTAAAAAAGTGGTTTAGGGGTTCTTATCCTAATTAAAAATCAAAATTTGATTTTTTTTTTGTATAGAAAAGCTACTAGGATGAATTTAACTAGAACAAAAGATGTACTACGTGTGTTTTATATTAATTTTAGAGTTTATACATTAATTTTCTATTTGATATCAATAGTAGTCAAATTTTGATTAAACTTTTAAATAATAATGTTTTGTGTTCGTATATAAAGCACCTTAATTATCCTAAAAATTACAAGACTAGAATGATCATTTTATTATTGTCTTATAAATAATTTTAGATCGGGTAATAAATATGAGGATTTTAAAAATGGATGAGTTTGTTAATAATGTGGGAAAAATAGTGAATATATGAGTGTTGAAATAGAGCTGGGATTTTATTTATGAGTGTGATTTTATTATCTTAACTATATATTCCTTTTAATAAGTCCAAATAGTACTATAAAGTATAAACAATATAAAATTAACATTCATATAAAAATAATACGTTATGTTTACGAAAAAACAGCCTGTATTCTTGTGGAGAAAAAAGGAAAGAAGGAAATGTTTTTTTTTTTTTTTTTTTTTTTTTTTTTTGAAAAGGTAATAATTAGGGGACCGCCCCTTACGGGGGGCGCCCTAGAGCATCCTTTCGGATGAGAACGAGAAGTTCTGGAAGTGTTGAAATGGTAGTGCTTGGGAGACTATGGCCCATTTTTGCAATAAGGTCGGCCACAGTATTACAACATCTACCTACATGAGAAATCCTAACAGTTTCGAATTTAAGCAATGAGACCATTATATCGGATCTTAGCATTTCTATTTCCCAAGGGCATCTCCCTATATTTTTGACAGCTTGAATTACGGTTAGGTTGTCACCTTCTATCTCAATTTTCTTAATTCCAAGTTGTAAGGCCCTTCTAATTCCGTCTCGTAATGCTAATGCTTCTATTTTTAGAGCCGATACTTGTTGGTATTTGGTTGTTGATATATCAATAACCTCCCCTATAGTTCCTCTTATTATGGAGCCAGATACTGCCGTTCCATTTGCTAACCTTGATCCATCTACATTTATCTTACAACATCCATACCTCGGTTTTTGCCAAGTTTTGTTTTTCTTTTGTCGTCGGTGAGGTTGTCTGTTCTTATTTTTTTGAAGAATCTCCTCCTCGTTCCATTGTTTTGCTTGATCCCAATTATGCATTTGTGTTTTTATGTATTTTGCTAAGTCTTGAATTATGTCGGTTGTTTCTTGTTGGAACACAAGTTTGTTTCGTTGATGCCAAATTGCCCACCATATTGTGGCCAGTTCTGAAAACTCCTCCGTTGTCAGTTGTTGTCGTAGTTCATCAATAATTAATCTTGGGCTTTGTGAATTTGTATTTATTTGCTGAAGAATCTGCAACGTTTTTGTGTTGATTTGTCTTATGACATCTTTCGTATGTTTGCAATCAATGAATAAGTGTATAGTGTCTTCATGTGTACAAGTACATAGTAGGCAACCACCTGGAACCGAGATTTGTTTATCGCGTAGACGAGTTTTTGTTGGTAATCCATTATTGATCATTTTCCATAAGAAATTTTTTACCTTTGGAATAGTATCTAGTTTCCAAATCCATCTATTATCGTTTCTCTGGTACGAGTGTACTTTTGTTATGTGGGCCATTGCAGATGATGTTGAGTACCAGCCATTTTTACTAGGGGCCCAATATAATCTATCATGGATTTCGTTATCTGGGATGGGGGTTGACATAATCGACTCTACTATATTTGTTGGTAGGTTTCTTCTCAATTCGTCTTCTTTCCATGTTTTATTGGTTGATATATAGTCTTTGATTTTTTGATCTTTGTCAATTATCGCTGAGGAAGTAGCATACTTTTCTAGAGGTTCCTGTGATACCCATCTGTCAGTCCAAAATCGAATGGTCTGCCCGTTACCTACTTGCCATATTAATCCTTCTTCAAATTGGTTTCGTAGTCTTATTAGTTTACGCCATTGCCATGATGTGCTCGACTTTGCTCTATATTCAAATAAATTATCTCCCTTCAAATATTTTTCTTTTATAATTTGAACCCAAATATTGTCTGGTTCAAACAATATTTTCCATAAAAGTTTCATTTGGAGTGCTTTATTCATGTGTTCAGCTTTACGGAGATCAAGGCCTCCTTGGGATTTAGGCCTGCAAATTTTGTCCCATCCTATGAGCGGCTTGTAGTGTCGGTCTTTATTCCAAAAGAAGCATCTATTGATTCTATCCAATTCTTCATGAACGTTTGTAGGAAGCATAAAGTTCTGCATTAGATAGTTAGGTTTTGTTGCAAGATTGGATCTAATGAGGACTGTTCGTCCTTCCTGTGACAGGGAGTGAGCTTTCCATTTAGCTAGTTGGGTTTTCGTCTTACCTATCGTTTCTTCAAAAGTTTCTTTGTTTACTTTGCCATTGATGATAGGGCAACCCAGATATTTTTCTAAGTTAGTCATTGTTGAGATGTTGAGTGTTTGTTGAATGGTTCTCTTTTGTTGGTTTGATACCAATTTAGAGGTTTGGAATGCAGATTTGTGAAAATTAACTTTTTGTCCTGATATTGCACAATATTCGTCAATTATTCTCTTTATTGTTACAGTAGCATTTTGGGTTGCTTTAGCATAAATAATGATGTCATCTGCAAAAGAGAGAAATGGGATCCTTGTTCCATTTCGTGTCATGGGAAACCCGATTGTTTTGTTTGTGTCTATGCTAGTTTGTTGTAGTTTCCTAGCTAGGATTTCTGCCCCAATTATGAACAAATAGGGGGATAGAGGGTCTCCTTGGCGCAACCCCCTTTCTGGTATGAAAGGGTCAGTTGGATTGTTGTTTACTAGGATAGAAAATGATACTGTTTTAACACATTCTTTTATCCAGTTAATAAATCTGTCATCAAACCCGAATTTCTTCATAACCGCAAAGAGGAAATCCCAGTCAAGCCTGTCATAGGCTTTTTCCATGTCTAGTTTTATCGCCATCCATCCATCCTTATCCTTTTTTACTTTAAAGGAGTGGAAAATTTCGTGTGCTATGAGGACATTGTCTTGTATGGATCTTTTGGCGATGAAGGCTCCTTGGAGGGGGTGGATAATCTTGTTCATAACTTTCTTTAGTCTTTCTGTGATAATTTTAGCAATTATTTTATATATTGTTGAGCACAAACTAATCGGTCTATAGTGGTTCGTTGATACCGGGTTATCACGTTTTGATAATAGCGAAACAAAGGTGTGATTAATTTGTTTCAGCATTCTTCCCGAATGAAAGAAACTTTTAACAGCTTTGATAACTGATGGTCCCACAATATCCCAATATTTTTTGTAGAAATCAGCTGACATTCCATCAGGCCCTGGAGATTTTTCTGAACCGATCTGCATGAGTGCATTTTTTATTTCTTCATTGGAAACTGCCTTAGTTAGCTCATAATTTTCTACAGGGGATATCTCGTTTGTTATTAGTTTTAAGTATTCATTTAAAGTGTCGTTATTGATTTGTTCTTTGGAAAACCGTTTTTTGAAATCAAGTTGGATTTCATTCCTTATATTGTTCTCTCCAAATATTTGTGTACCCTCATTAGTTCTTATTTCCCTTATTATTTTTCTGTTTCGACGGCCGCTTGCAACTTTGTGGAAGTATCCGGCATTTGTGTCAGAGAATTTGATATGTTTTGTTTTAGCTCGTTGTTTCCAATATGTTTTATGATAATTTAATATACATTCCTTCTTATTTATCAATCTTAATTGTTTTTGAATCATTGCTGGTTGTGGTGAGTTTTGGATTAGGATTTGAATTTTTAGAAGTTCATTTTCCAAGATTTGTAGTTGTTCAAAGGTGTTTCCGAGTGTTCGCTTATTCCATTGCTTGGCATGGTTCTTAAATAACTGTGTTTTTTTAACTAGTTGGAACATATAGGAGCCCGTGTAGTCAACTCTCCAAGCTTGCTTTACCACGTTTTTGAAGTCTTTTCTCTGCATCCACATTTTTTCAAATTTAAAGGGTTGAGCTTTAAACATTTGTCCATTATTTAGTTCAATTGCTATTTTACAATGGTCAGAGGAAGTGAAGGCATAATTTTTTGTCGAAATATTTGGGAACCATTGTATTATTTGATTATGAACCAATGTTCTATCTAGTTTTTCATATGTATTATCTATCTCTGTTTTATTTTTTCTCTAGGTGTATTTATTTCCGGTTGTAGGTATGTCTAAAAGATGGCAGTCATCTTTGAATTTTGTTAATCGCTCAAATCTATTGGCCTTGGGGTACACCCCACCATTCTTATCATTGGGTTCTTGTATTTCATTAAGATCGCCCATAACTATTGTTGGGATATGTAGGTTTTGTATTTCCAGGGTTAAATCCTTCCAAAAGTCATCCTTGTCGTTTTCATTTGGTGGTGCATACACTAAGCAGATTCCAATTATATATCTGGTCGAGAGATGTGTGTATTTTAGAATTACGTACCGGGGTTTTTGAATCATAACTTCTATTGTTTCATTAATAAGTTGGTGTTCTTTCCATAAAACACAAATTCCTCCGGCTCTACCCACAGCGGGAGACCATAAGAAATTGTCAAATCCAGAGCGCCTCCATGCTTGATCGGTTGGTTCTTTTTCTGTTTTTGTTTCGACGATCGCCATTATTTGTATTTTTTCTAATTTACAAAAGGAGTCTACCTCTGGCCAAAAGGACTTCCGTCCGATCCCTCGACTATTCCAAATACTGATCTTCATAATAACTAAGTGTTTTATAAGTACAATTTCGAAATTTCACTTGTATAAGATCGGTTTTCTTTTTCTTTACTTGTGGCCACGAATAGAAACCTATGTATTTTAATAAAGAGTCAATCTTGCTAGTGACTTGTGTGTTCTGGGAGAATAACGAGCTGAAGTGTTTAGAGGAATGGTTCAAGTCAATTCTACTAAACGTGCATGACACGTATTTTGGCCTTTCTTGTGTCCTTGGCCTTTCTTGAGACACACAACAATGACCAAGATAATATTTTCTACTAGGATCATTTATATATACAACAAAATCATCTCTTGGATTTGTCCCGGAGTTGTAATGCAGATGCAGGTAAATGATGTGGGTGCAAGCAATAAACTGATTTTCATCATTGTTTTCCGAGGCATTCATCAAATATAATATACATAACACAGTTTCTCTAAGGTGGAAAGGATCCATATTGATCACAGTTAACTTGACCACATGAGTTTTCATATCATGATTAGTTTCAGCTGTTTTTTCTTTACTGTTGAATCCTCTTTTCGACCGGCATACCAAGGATGAATTGTCTTGCTGTCGGGTCTTATTCACATCTGCCACCTGATCAAAAATTGCAGTTATTTCAAGCATGATAAGGCTGTTCTTATAAGCATCTGAAATCTCTATAGTGCCGTATACACTAGTTTTCAGCCAAAAGTTCCTAATAACATCATACATAGCTATAATATCAAAGACAAATTTGCATGAATTTGTTATTAAGAATGAGTTGGATTCAATGTAAGAATCTTTGTCCAGTGTTAGGGTTTTCCAGTTTTCTAGGTCATGACAAATTATACACAATACGCAGGTGCTATTACAATTCTCACCATAAAGCTTCCCTAAGAGGGCCATCATACCAACATGGTTCAAGTCTAAACGACGATCATCATCATCAATATCATCAATAGCAGAGATAGGCTTGATATTTCGCATAGATATGCTCATCAGGATACAATACACTATAAGTGTTTCCAAATTTTCTTTATCAACGCAGAACTTGCTAACAATTTCATTCAGAGAAGACTTCCAATAGAGGTCCTCGTGGCTTACACTGGTGCTCAAGAGTTTGCCTTCCACAGTTGCAACGGAAATCACTTGTTCTTTGTTCATTTTGGCACCACTATTTATGGTCTCCTCAACCATAGTGGCCTTGGGTTCAAATTGTTCAAAGGACTTCAACCATGAAGTTTGTTCAATATATAATGGTTCATTAAGAAATTTCATAGGAGGTAGGGAAAAGAGCAAGCAATTGCCC
Organism: Polygonum maritimum; assembly: GCA_963924305.1. NCBI lineage: Eukaryota > Viridiplantae > Streptophyta > Magnoliopsida > Caryophyllales > Polygonaceae > Polygonum > Polygonum maritimum. The sequence goes on along the minus strand of OZ002737.1, from coordinate 10,113,462 downwards.
TTTCCATACCTCATAGTGTTCAGTGAGTACATATCAAGTAAGCATATAAGCAATTGTTCATAAATTCTAGGAATCCAAATTTCATAAGAGAAAGGAGATGACTTAGCGTGTTTAGTTGTTTGCCCCATTTCTGAAAATACGTCGTCGGAGAGGCCTCCACTATCGCCGCTCCATCCTTCTATCCGAGAATAGCCAGGAATCCGCTCACCGAACCGTGCCTTCTTGGCTCCCGACCCTCCTTCCTGATTTGAACCGTAGTAGTAATACTTGATGCTTTGTCTTAGGCAAGAGAACGAAGCCCTGATCTGGAGCATCGTACCCCGTTGTTTCCCTTGTCGCCTCCAAGATTTGGTATTGGGTTTATTGCCCAATCGAACCCTTTGTGGCTTCACTGGTTGCTTTTCGTTAATCCTTCGATTAGAGTTTGTTTCTCTAGTTTTTCTCCAAATCTTCGAGTGAAAGACGAGCCAAATCGACTCGCGGTTTTCAAAGTAAGGGTTTCTGAGAGGGATATGGGTAGACATAATCCCCACCAAAGCGAGGATTAGAGGGAGGATGCGGATTACAGGGCCGATCTTGGCAGGGGTTCGAGTTTTAGGGTTCCAGATTAGTAAAGTGGAAGGTGGGTCGCAGGTTAGGGAGAAAGGGGAAGGGAGCAAAGAAGGAAATGTTAAGTTCCCACCTCACGTACACTTGATGCATTTCTGCTATTTTAATTTTTCAAAATAAATAAATATTTGCAACCTTTTATCGATTGGAACGCATCGTTTTAGTCACTTTTATTCCCCTCTTCCTTCTGTATTTCCCTACTGTTTCCGCCGCCCTAGTCCACCTCCATCTCTACGGCCACCGTCTGCCTGCAATTCTGTCGTTCTCATGGCTCGCCAATCGCCTCCTCGTCTCCCCGACTCCATCTCTCTTCCTCGTCTATTTCCCCGTCCCGCCCTCCCCTCCCCGCCCCGCCCCGCCCCGCCCCACAATGTCTTCCCGCTCTCCTACCTACTCTATACTACTCCGGCGACATGGGGGCGGCCGCCCACCCCCTGGATCCGCCACTGGGAGAGGGGTGATCCCTTGATAGTGTATCATTCCTCTTCAAGAGAGTAATATCTATCTATTACTATATACTAAAGCGGAAGCAATTTCTATTACCATATTACGCCACATCACCCCCTTTTTAAAAAACTATCTTATTAAATCTTGATTTTATCATAATCTTATAGATACTTAATTAAAATGTTAGTTCTATATTAGAATTTGTGCTGTTTAATTAATAATTCTATCCAAATATATAAATTTCTATCTTATCATCATACACATTTAATTAATACATAGATCTATCATAAACCTTTTATTTAAAAAAGTATTTTTATGTCACAATCTATAAATCATAATCATAATATTTTACCCATTTAATTAAATTTCATGTTAAATTTAAATTATTTTTCGTAATTTTATTATGGTATTTTTCTAAATCATCAACGGTAGCAAATTCTACCACTATATTTAAGACAAATATTCATTCTATTAAAATAATATATTAAATACATTTTTACTATCATATCATATTAAAGTATCAATAAAAAAAGTAGATGTTATATTTAACATATATCTCACTAATATTGCATATTGATTACACTTTAGAAAAAAAATTCTTAATTAAGATAATAATTCATTCACATTTTCATTAAATATTTAAATATTAATTATTTAGTTATTTTTTCATAAAACAATAACATATATACGAGATAATCTGGTTTTGTATTTAACTTCTTAAATATTATCTATATATTTAATATAGAATATATTAATCCAAATTTTATTTAAACTTATTATTTTATTATATAAGTTAGTTTACATAATTTAATTTAAATGCCAAAGATTTGTATCAATTGTTAGCAAAATGTGATAATGCATCTTATCTTATTTCATTCATCCTCAATTATTTAAATATATGTTTATGTGTGTATAAAAATTAAATATAAAATAAAATATATATTATGTCATTTTATAATCCAAAAAATAAGCATTGTTTTAAAACAAAGTATACATATGATAATATATATTTGTAATTTTTATAGTAAATTCATACAAAACAAAAATAAATAAATAACACCCCCGTACATGGTACGAGTCAACTGCTAGTATAGTACTATTTATAAGCCCCTTGAATAGTTTCGTTACACTAGCTAACATGTTCATGATTGGTTCCACATAGCCTTTTAAAACAAGCAATAATGGATTATGGGTTTTAGTACTTTGCTTTCACGTAGCATTTTCTAGTAGCGGAAGGACAGTTCAAAAGATAAGGGAAATTTATGAAAACAAGGACAACATCGATGCGATGTTGCCGTGCCAACAAGAGGGTATGACAAAAGTCACAAAAGGTCTTATAATTATTACTCCCTCCGTTTAACAATAAGTGTCGTTTTAGCACTTAAAATTTGTTTCATAATATGTGTCGTTTTAGGTTTTCAAAGTGATTTATTAGGGGTGAATGATGATAATTTTTATTGGAATGTGTATTTGTTGACTAAAATTGTTCATTCATTGGCCAAAAAAATGTAATGAGTGGTAAGATTAAGAAAAAGTTGTAAGTTTTAAAGTGAATGATTGCTTTTCTTAAAATCTGTGTTAAGAGCTAAAACGACACTTATTATGAAACGGAGGGAGTAGTAATGAATGCCTTTTTCATCTCATCGATCGATCTTTTGCCTTTAGTTTCCAACCCAACAAAAAAAGCTGTTTTTTAAGGATAATCTTACTTACGAATTCTTAATTATCAAAAAAAGGCATATGTTTGATGTTCATTTGCTACTTTCAGAAAGCCGAAGCACCATGCATCCATTAAATCATTTGTAAGTGGAACTACGTCACATATACCCGAGTATTAATCAATGAAACACATGTGTAGTACTAGGCCCAAATCCTACGGCAAATGGAGGCCAGAAAACGATACGTAATTACTTACGTACGTAGTTTTATAGGAAAGTTTAAAGGGATAAGGCCGTACGGAAACCTCTCATAATTAGAGTAACTAGAGTATACTAAGTACACATTTTGATTATGGTACATGTATTAATGGTGATGATTTGATTTTTATACCCATGTTGACCAAGGGGCTCAACCCCTAAAACCCTAGTGCAGTGCATACCGATCAACGAAAGATTTAAGGCATATTAAAAAGACTAATTTAAGGACTTTATCTACAAGTCTACAACTCCGCTAAACTTTTTTTCACAAATTCGTCGTACCTACAAACGAGAACAAGTTTAACAACACCGTAATATCTACAATCATAATATAAATCAATTTTGATAAGTGTGGACGGGCATATTTTCATATCAATTAGTTAGCATTTAATTCTCTATCTTATTTATTTTGCTATCCTTATTTATTATGCTTTATCTTTTAATAGGGTAGTTACTCTAGTTAGGATATTATTTATGGAGGAGAATCTTATCTTCGTCTGGGATAGAATATTTGGTTGACTTAGGGA